>JAHHUM010002945.1:0-388350 GCA_036173005.1 Crenichthys baileyi | reverse complement strand
TCGCTCCATCCCACAAACGTCATGTTGCACCACAGACTGTCCAGGAGTTGGGCGGAGTTTTTAGTCCAGGTCTGGGAGGAGAATCACTGCCCAGCGTTTGTGGGGAGTAGGGAGGTCATACAGGCACATGGTGGCCACACATAATACTGGGGCCTCAGTTTGACTTTTTTAAGGACATTACATCAAAGTTGGTCAGCCTGTAGTTTGTTTTTCTAATTTTAAATTTGTGTGTGACCCCAAACCAGGCCTCCATTGGTTAATAAATTTGATTTTCCTGAGTTTTTGTGTGATTTTGGGGCAGCACTTTCAACTTTGTACGAAAAAAGTTTCAATGAGAATATTTCATTCATTCAGATCTAGGATGTGCATTTGAGTGTTCCCCTTTAGTTTTTTGGCCAGTGTTATAAATTAATATATATAAATAATATATATATAATATATATATTAATAAAAAATATATTATATAATTTTTTATTATTTTTCCCTTTATAAATACTCAACCCCCTGAGTATTTATTAAAGGGAATACTCATCCTGAGAAACTGAAGAAATTTGCCCTTCTTCTATAAGCAGAACAGATCTTTCAGATTAGTAACATAGATTATGAGATTGATTTCTGATAATACATAAATCTGTGTTTTAATATAGTTTGCCATAACGTTTCAATGCTGCTACTGGAATTTAAGCTGCACCTCAAAGTGGAGCCAACCCTAAAGAATGAAAGCCTCACAGATGTGCTGTTTGGAGTTTTTAGGGTTTCTCTTGTTTCCTTCAGTGCTTTGAAGTAAAGCAATCCTTACAACACAAGTTTTATTTAATCTGGACAGATTATCGTGTATTTAGATTTTTTTATTTGATGTACCTTTAATATTTGTTGATGCACTTATAAGTTATGAGCTAAAAACCTTAATTTTAGAAATCAGTCACACTGGGTCTTATTTACTATTTATTTGTGAAAAGGAGTAGCCTCTATTTAAAGATGAAGCTTAGATGAAGCAATCTTTACAACCCAAGCCTTATTTTATATGGACAGATCATCATGTATTTAGATTTGTTTCAGAGGGATCAACACAATTTAAACCTTCAGTGCTATGTCACATAGATCAAACATAGCTTGATATGCAATTGTCTAAATCTTTTGACTTCTAGACAGTTTGTGCATCTTCAGAGTTGTTCAAGGCCCATTGGTGCATTGCATAGGAGTATACTCTCAACATTTTTCTATATTATGTACATGTCAGAATAACAAGTGGAGTTAATTTAAAAGGCTACAAACAGGGAAAAGCAAACAGTTTACAGGGACAGATCAGACTCCATGATGTGAAGAAGCTCAGGTGCGTTAATGTTTGCAGCCAGATTGTGGATACATTCTAGAAGTCTGCGGCAGAGGTTTCCTTTTTCAAGCCACCTACTGGTTCTGCAGTAGCAAAACTCATTAGCACACATATCAGCAGAGCTATGGTTAAGGATTGACTGGACCATTTTCATGTTCCAGGAAGAGAACCGATGTATACAGAAGGTGTCAGTGTGCCCCATAACAGCTAGATGGACCCCACACATCTTAAAGTGGTATAAAGATTCTTTGTTTTAACAAAGAGGCCAATTGGTGTATTCTGCAGGTCAGATGCAATGACAATGCTTTTTCACCAGATGGCAGTCCTTGACTAACTCCAGTAATCTTTGTTGAATGTTTAAATGCAAAATAATTTACCACCTTTGATTGTGCAATAAAATACATTTGGTAATAAAAGCAGGGACAATCTTAGAAGCTTAAAGTTATATATAGAAATATATACAAAATTTTTGTGTGTCTTTGTCTGCTAAGGCAAAACATGAATAATTTCATTTCAAATTACTTGTATGTTGAAATAAATTATAGTATTCAAATTACCTATTGGAATTATTTTGTAACACAACATTTAACCTATGTTGACCTTACCAATTTATGTGTATGACCTTAAAAAATTTGGTTTTCTGAATAATCATATTGGTTAGTGTCTCATATGTCTTTGTAAAATCTTACTTGACTTTATGTAGAAAAATTATTTAATCCTGTATTATGTATAGTTCTGATAAATATCTTTTTGTTTGTTTGTTCTTTAACTGATTAAATTGATTTTATCTTTTCACATTGAGAGTAAAGTATTTTGGTAAAAGATCAGCCAGTAAACTTAAACTTGTCCTCTATATGACGCTGGTGCCACTCGACCGTGAAGGCCAGATTTGTACATAACTAATAGCTTTCCCATCAACAGATGTTTCCACCTGAGCTGTAGATCACTGCAGCTCCTCCAAAATGACTATGGCCCTCCTGGGTGCTTTTTTGATAAATGCGCTTCTGATGAAAGTTTGGATGGAGGGCCTGTCTTGGTAGGTTTGCAGTTGTGCCATACTCTTTAACTTGCAGAAGATGAATTAAACATTACATTGTGGGACATCGAAACTTGAGATATTGTTATATAACCTAACCCTATTCTAAACCTCACAACATTATCCCTGCCCTGTCTGGTGTGTCCCATGGTCTTCAATGTGCTCTGTGTTCATTAATGGTCTCTAACAAACCTCTAGGACCTTTACAGAACAGCTGTATTCATACTGGGCATAAATTATACACTATGGTGGACTCAGCATCACTTTGTTACTAATTAGGGAACTTTTGAACTAACACTGGATTTTATTTAGAGAGTCAGAGAAACGGTTGCTGAATACACACCACAGACCACTTTTTTCCAATTAAAAGAAAAACTAAAAAAACATTATTCCTTTCCATTTCATTTCACAATTACCTATTACTTTTTCAGTAGTTAGTGGCACAAAATTCAAGAAATATACATTGAAGCTAGTGGTTGCAATATGACAAAATGGGGAAAAAAAATACAAGGTGTATGAATACTGTTGCACAGAACTGTGAATGCAGGGGTGTCTTTCTTGAGTGGGGCTAAAGTTTGATGCTGTTGGTTTGTATGATAGTTACAAAAACAAACAGGCAGTGCTACTGAAGAAATCTTAAACTATTTCCTGTAGGTTGAGAAACTAATCAATTTCTCTGAGTGAAAGAGGCCTTCTTGTAGAATCCCAAATGGGTCAATTTACATTTGTGCTCAGAATTACAGTGAGTTTGTTGATTTGTTTAAAAGTTCCATCCAATGTCTTTTTTTTAGCTTAAACAGTTTATACAGCTGAATTCAAATTCAAATATACGTTGCAACTTATTTTAGAGTTTGCCACATATTTTTGACGAGTTTAGACTTTTGCTTTAGTAGAGTCAGTGAGTCAGATTTTTTTTGTGCAGTGCAGCACTATTACTTTAGATATAATACCTTTTGACAAGTGTCCTGTCTGATGAAGCAAGAGTCAAGGCCTCTCAAATCTCTCTCTAAGTATTCCATTAAAACATACTCTAGCACAGCTTCAGATCTGTTGTTTGAGTTTCACTCATTTCTTACAAAGGCATAATACACATTTCAGTAGTGAGTGTGCTCGGGCAGGATTCTTTGTCACAGCAAGTAGATCTGTATCTCTTCTTGATGAAATGATTATGTGTAATCTCTCAGGTGGCACTTAATAATGTTAACACAGCAATTAATAGAGAGCATCTTGTTTTCCCATCACAACAACCCAATAATGAACTTATCATTTGTCTTTGGAACAAAAAGAGTGCCAAAACAACCTTGGGGAAAAAGAAGCAAAATGCTGCAGTAATACAGAGATGGTTAATGTTATATTTTGAAAACTGAAAATAACAAGACATGACAGGTCTTAAATCAATTGTTATGTCAAATCCAAAAGGATTAAATAGATTGAGCATTTTTGGACACATGAATTCCATGATGCTATGCTAACCTTATTTTACAAATGTAAGAACAGGCTGACCATTTCAGGTCTGTAAATAATACAGAATCAACTGCATTGTTCATAGTAAAATACTTTAGGGTAATTCTGTGTGTGATAAGGAAAGACTGTCAAAAATACTCAAAAAGGCTAGCACACTATCAGGATTTTGTGCAGTGCCATGTGTTGGCCATTCACACACTGACAGTGGTAAGCTACATTATAGCAACAGAAGTGGGGCTGCCATACAATCGGCGCCACCGGGCCACCACATCAATAGTCAAGGCATATGAAGTGTCTTGCCCAAAGACACACCGATTGAGATGGACAGAGTGGGGGTTCGAACTGGCAACCCACCGGTTATAAGACAAACCCCTACTAGCGAGTTTTAGAATGAAAATGTGATCAAAGCCTCAAGGAAAAATATAGATGGAACATTTTAAGGTACAAACTACAATAAAGTGGTTTGGAAAAAAAATATTTAAACCCAATAAAAAACAAACAAAACAAATGAAAATATATACTTCTTTATTTGTTTATTAGGCACATTTATCATTCCATATCTTCTAAGCTTGTTGTTTAGTCAGTGCTGTGTTCTGATACAAAGCATGTGCTCACAGGAATAAATAGTATTCAGATTTATTCTCTAATTAGCAGTGATGGGTCAGGATTAAAGGCAGGGAATGCCAAGGGCTGTTGCTTCGCGGTTTCTTTATGCATGTATGTCACACGACACATGAATAAATGATGGAATAAGCATCCAATACATCACTACCAAAATGACGGCTAGTAAAACACACAAGACAGACGTTTAGGGGCAGTTTTGTGTGTTTAATATAGGGACAATGTTTATATTATATTTTTTTTGACGTAATTTATGCTCACAAATAAAAAATGAACTTATAATTGTCATGACCTGTTCTGAATCACTGTTATTGAAGCTCTACACATATTTTAGCAAAAACTGTGCAGGACGTCGATTCCTCTTTCAGTATGAATCATAAATTGAGGCTTTTGTTCATGGTGACAACCTGTCTGTTCCTGAAGGGCATCAAGTCATCTTTGCTTTAGGATAACTGGCAGTGATTGCTGAGCATGCAAGCATTGTCTCACACGAACTGGTCACAATTAGCTGAACATTGCCTCAAAGCTGAAATCATTCCCTAAAATAAAAGCATTGAAGATCAAAGGTTGTGAACTTGAGGATTAAGCAAAGTGTCTTCACTTTATTTTAAGCAAATGAGTCAGCATGAATCATAAAAGTTCTATCTTTGTTTTTGTTAAAAACATCATTCTTTGTATTCCTGCACTTTAACGTGTCTGTTTCCAAAGGAGAAAAAAAAAAAAAAAGAATTTTAATAAGAACACAAAACCAATCTGAATAAGGCTAAATTCACAGTAACTCTGCCCCAAATCATGGCAGTTTCCTTGTCAGCTCTGTAAAGAAAATCACAACAGTTTTGTTGTCCTTGTCAGTCCTCTGATAAAAGTGATGCATAGTTTTCCCTGTGGTTGTCCCATCCCTCTTCCTGCTTGGATAATCTAAACAGATGTGGACTTCTCTCAAAGTCCCCCATCAACGCTATCCCCCGTCTCACATAAACTAATCCGAACCATGGCTGTGATAGTGCAGAGTGCCATCTGCTGTGCTCGAACACTCTTTGAGATGGGCAGACCTCCACATCTGGACTACTGCCTGCCCATCCTGTTTTCTACTTATTATCCTCCCTATATACTGTCTCTACCTTTCACTCAGAATGCAACAAGGATTTAAAAGGTCATTAGGCTTTATAGTCTTAATAAGTCAGCATCACAGTTAGGAATACAGCAGATGTTATATATAAAAAATAATATATATATATATATATATTTATATTATATATAATATAAAATCGTTTGCAGCCATTTTTAAAGAAGAAAACTGTTTTTTTCATTATGATTTCATTAAACTAAATGTCAACTTTTTTTAAATATTCACATTTGACATTCATTTTCTTTTAGCAGCCAATGATCAAGGGTTAAATTGGGGTTTTGCTCAGCGTAAGGACTTGTTTCTACAAAAATAAGTCTATTAGATATAATTAGAAGTGCACAAATATTGTTTGTACATTCTTTTAATTTGAACACTGGAGCATCAACAAATATTAACATTGTAACAATTTTTAAAAAGCCATGGTGTTATTCTTTTTCTTAGTAAGTCAATGTGCCTAATGAATGCTGTTCTGATTTAGACATCTACGGTGGTTCTGAGTATTGAATAGTAATGGATGTTGGATAAGATGTGCATCATCAGGTTTTAATCAAGAACATCAAAATCAGTTTGCCTCATGAACAATTAACTGCCTATAGACCATTAATTCATATTTTGTCACATTTTCCTGTCAGAAGGTTTAAAAAGATGACATCATGTTAATCTGAGTAGTATGTACTGCATGTTAATTAGACAGATTTTTAAAAATAAATGATTTCCCCAAGTATTCTGTCAGCTGCCACTATACGAGATTACTGCCAAATCAGAAATAAGATTAATGCTGTTATCATACATGCTCAGAGAGGCTTGGAAGTGTTTGCAGCTCATATGTTACAGTTATCATGCTGTGGTGATCAGAGGATGAACTACTGATGATAGGACTCAAGTGCTGTACATTAGATATTCAGTTTGATGCAACCGATGCAGACTCAGCCAACAGATTAATTCTGAATTGTAAACAAACAGTTGTCGCTGTGGAACTGCTAAAAGTTGCCCTTTCAGAAAATAATAGACATCCGCCTTCAGTTTTTTGACAAGAGTATATTGTGAGGAACTGGAAGTTTACATACATTTGTCATGGGCATGGACATCATGTTAAATTGGACCTTTTAAAGACATTTTTAATGGTGAAATGATTATGAAACAAATACATTCAGAAGTAGAAAACAAGAGATGGGTATGGAAGTTTGAATTTACTGTGAATGTGTTCTAATCTACTCATAATAATTACACATACAGGCAAAGATGTATACACATGCTATTTGGTTAAATGTTTTTTAGGAAGTTAAAAATAAACCATATGCAGTTTGTAGTCATGAAGAAGGTCTTAGCATAATTCTGGCAGGTTATTTTACAGTTCTATTTATCAACAATGATAAAGCTTTTTTTAATTGGTTGGTTTCCTGGCACAAGCCCAAAGTCCATAGATTTCCAATAAGGCTAAGGTCAAGGCTGTTTCAGAAGCTAAATCTTATCCTGTTCTGTCTATTACCAGACTATTCTGATGTGTGTTTTGGCTTGTTGTTCCATTACGACACCTAATTGTTGTCAATTATCAAAACACAAACTTAAACTCAACTGCCAGGGTAAAAAGAATTGGTTGGAATAAGAAGGCACAATCTGATATCAATCAAGATGCAGGCCTATCATAAACTGGAAGTTGTTGAAACTAGTGGGGTAATATCCCACTAGAATTATTCCAAGAACCTGTTGATAGCTTTTATCTGCAACTTATTAAGAGACAATTATCCAAATACAAGCAAAGTTGTATGTGTATGCTGTATCTGAATAGGTATGTATAATTTTGATCCTGGGTGGATTAATGAAAGTTTACAGTAATTTCAAACTTGTGCTGCCTTCAAACATTCATGTTGATGAGTGCATAGTTGTCTGACCAACAGCTTTTTAATTTTGGTAGAGAGCACATTTTTCCTAAACTTTGATTTTGAGCCGTGTGTATTCAGTAAAGCACTAACCTTAATTTGTGATGTTTCTAATAAACAAATAAATAAACAGCAGCATCAGTTAACCCAAAATATAAATTTTGTTCATTTACCAATTGCCTGTTTTCTTAATTAACCAAAATTCACAGTTGTGATTTATTTCTTAATGTATGGTATATTTAAGGCCCCAAAAGCCATTGCTTTGATGCTGTGACTAAAAAATGGAGATAATTATTTGTTTAATGTACAAAAAGTCTGTACACTACACAGACTGTACACTTTTTTGACACCTTCAAGGCAGAGAAGCCTATTGATATTGATTACGCCATTAATCTGCATTATCACCTCTAGACACACACAAGATACACATTTAGACAACCAAATGGATGCTTTAGACTTTATTCTATGCAAAAGACAATAGATGGTAGATTTGACCAAAGACTTTGCCTTGACATTTATGTTATTATGAAAGGGTTTGTAAAAGGTGGGGATGTTCCAATAAGTGCAGGTGTGAGTAAATTAAATGTGGTCTCTCCCACTCTTTGTAATTAAATTTATATTTTATTATCGTTTAATCAGTCCAGTCCATCTTCAAAGTTTGAGTAGGTCACATAGAAAGTTGTAAAAGTTTATAATGAATCACTACATTTAATATTGTAAATGTTGTGCTTGCTGTTATTTTTCTTCTATTCTGCACAGGTACTAAAAATGAAACAAAACACTAACTGATGAAAACTGTTTTATGCTATAAAAGTGATACAATATTTGTTGTTTTTTATTTTTTTATTTTGAATTTTACTCGAGTGTTCTTTTCTATATGACAATCCATCTGAAACAGTAATGATTTTAAAGATTAAAAATCTCTGAAAATGTCATATAAGACAGAGATGCCCAAGTCCAGTCCTGAAATGGCTGTATTCCCTCATCAGCATGTTATTCTCCTCTGCAGAGGCCTTAGCCAGAGCTCTTTATCTGACTAAGGAGTGTTGAAAAGGGATCTAGATTTCCAGGATAGAGCTTTCAAGGTCTGGCCTTGTGATATAAGTGATCTTATCCTTAAGTAATTTACAATAAAATTCTGATTTTATATTTTAAAGCAGACCATCAAACTGCCACTGTATTTCATGCCTAAGACAAGTGCTTAATCAGAAACTTCTAAGATGTGCATGTGAAGATACACGTATATTTTACTGGACAATATTTCAGATTCATTGATTCCCTTATTACTTCCTAGTTTCAGGATTTATGTGCAAGTTATATCTGCTGTCACTGGTGGCACTGCATATAAATGTAGTTTCTTGCAGACAACTTTATTAATGTGGTACATTATGACCTTATTAGGTCCTGTGTGACTCAGTATACAAAAGATGCAAAGATCCATTCCCTTCTGCCACTTCGAGCTAGCAGCTAACTCGTCCTTCATTCAATTTTAATGTGTTTACAACACCAGATTAATTTCTCCGAACACACATCTGTCAGAGTGATATCACTCCCCAGTGGGTGATTGCAGTAACCCCCCCCCCATCCCGAATAAAATCGGTGTTGTCATATTACCAACTTTAGATATGCAAATATGGGTCATAGTAAAATGTAAATCCAGAATAAGCATTTGTAGGAAACAAATTTAATCAGACATTGTTCACAAAAACAGAACAATGCAATCACTGAATAAAATTATATTGGCATCTTTCAATTTATTTTTCTTTCAACATTAATATCACAACAAACAATAGGCTTTATTTTAAATGAGAATACCATTTGAGGGTAACTGGATCTGCCAAACTACCAGTCTGTCTCTTTAGCTGCAGTGAATGAACATCTTTACAGGAACACGCACTGATGCTCATGGCTGCCCACAGCTGTACTGACCCCAGCTCAACTCTAGCACTCTTTGTTTCAAATGAAATTTCAAAGGGACAAAGAACAGGGTTTTTTGTGCAAATCTTTATTCCTCTGTGTAAAGATCAAAAAGTAAAATTTGGAATGCATTTTCTAATTTTGGTTGAAGAGAATAAAAGCACTGAGATTAGTCAGACTATGAAAAACAAAAATGGTACACTTTACTGCAGAGGAGCCCAGAACCAGTCCTCGAGAGCTACTGTCATGCAATTTTTAGCTGCATCCTTTCTCCAACACACCCGCATCAAATGAATGGCTCATTACCAGACCTTTGCAGAGCTGAATGACATGCTGATGAGGAAATTAAACCATTTGATTCAGGTGTGTTGAAGCAGGGACGAACCTAAAAGTTGTAGAATTAGCTTCACTGGGCCTCCCCTGTAACCACAAGGGACAGCACATATGTGCAACATATTGCAAAAATCTCACAAGGAGCTACCAAAATAACCAAATATGCAAACAACTAAAAATAAATCAATATGCATTAAAAAAATCTTCAGATTTGTAAATATTGTTTTTAGTGAATGTCTTAACTTAAAGATTGAGTAGATAGAAACGGTAGGTGGTATAACAGTTTGCAGTCATGCTACCCATGTCCGGTCAATGCAGCCAAACCATATTTTGCAGAGTACCCCACTTCTCTGAACACAGTAACTGTCCTGGTATTGGTTACTCACACACAGAGGGAATTTAGCTGTGGCCCTTTCTGAACTTTGCAATCTGACCCCAATGCTGCTCACTTCTTCTCAAACTCTAATTCCACAGTAAGTCACCAGGCCATTATTCATTAAAAGCTTCCTGTCTAGGGATTGGTTTACTTTCCTTTCTGTTGTTCTTGTTTCCTATCTTACAAAAAGTAAATAAAAACACAACTGATATGGCAGTATTCCTGTGCTTAGATATTGCATTATGTTACTAATTCATATTTTGGGTGACTCATGGCAGTCGATCTATTTGTGCCGAATTACGCAACTACATAACCTCCCTGTTAAAGCCCAGAGTATTTTTGCTTATAGGATGTGATTCTTACTCTTGTAGAAAAGTTAATGCAGTGGTTTTGACAAAAAAGAAAAACCTACAACAATAAAAATTATAAAGACAAGGTTACACTGTATAAGTATGCCCCTTGTTAATAAGATAGATTTACTGCTGCAAGTCCACATCCAGTACATCCACCAGTTATATGAGCCTGTGCTTGTTTTGACAGGTTCAAGTGCAACTCCAAATCTAGCTAAATGGACTTGTGGTGCTAATAGTTAACCTTTTTTAAAACAAACAATGAAACAGCTGCTCTGCTGCATGATTGCCTAAGAATAAGACCAGAGAAAAATCTGACAACTTCAGTACAGAACCTTGAATTACCAAACAACAGTTGTCCTTAATAGGTGCCTGACTTTGTCACTTTCCATATATGGTAGGAGTGAGATGATGTGATAAAAAATGTTGGGTTTTTTTAAATGCTCAAATAACTCTGAGATATAATGTAATATGTAAAGTAGTTCTCTCAGTTTCTTTCTTTTTTGTCACACTTAAAGATCAACAGATTTTGAGACAAGACGAATATAAGCTGAGTACATGACAAAATGTCATTTATAAGAGAAAAAGCTATCCAAACCAACCTGACCCCATGCGTTTTCCCATCAACTTCAAAATTGTTTGTGCCACCCTTGACAGCAAAAAATGCTATGAAGTGTTAGCAAAACCTGTCCTTTGCAGCACTGTGGAGGAACTATGACCCACTCGGAACAATTGTCTTAATTTAGCTACACTTGTTTTATTTTTTGTTTTGTTTTGTTTTGTTTTTGTAACACAAACAGCCAGTTCAAGGCCCTGCCACAACATCTCATTACCGTGACCATGACCGTGAAACTGTCCCATGGATGCCATTTTTGCCCACTTTGGTTCTAATGGCTGAATCAGAAATACTGACGTTAATTATAGCAGCTGAAGTCTGCAAATCTGGATGAATCTTCGTTGGGGTCTTGGAGTAGCATTTTGATATTTTCTTTTAGCCTACTTTTAGTTGTCTCACAGCTTTTTTAAAGCAATTTCTTTATTTTACAAGTCAGCCAAGAATTATGCCTGGGTTTTGATAATAATAAAATAATTAAAATAATGTAATAAAACAATAATAGTGATAAAATTATAATAACAAAATGTTACTTTATGATTTATCAACAAGGAGAAATTCTATTGTCACGTAGGGTTGTAATTTTGGATGACATTTGCCCTTAAAATCACCTATATATTATATATAAAATATATATATATATATATATATATATATATATATACTGCTCAAAAAAAATAAGGGAACACATAAACAACACAATGTAACTCCAAGTAAATCAAACTTCTCTGAAACGAAGGGTTGTCACGTGGGGGTTTGTAATTTGGATGACATTTGCCTTTAAAATCACATTAAAATCTATATATAGATATATATATATATATATCTATATATATATATATATATATATATATATATATATATATATTATATATATATATATATATATATATACACTGCTCAAAAAAATAAAGGGAACACATAAACAACACAATATAACTACAAGTAAATCAAACTACTCTGAAATCAAACTGTCCACTTAGGAAGCAACACTGATTGAGAATCAATTTCACATGCTGTTGTGTAAATGGAATAGACAACAGGGGGAAATCTTTGGCGATTAGCAAAACACCTTCAATAAAGGAGTGGTTCTGCAGGTGGGGACCACAGACCACTTCTCAGTACCTATGCTTTCTGGCTGATGTTTTGGTCACTTATCAATGTTGGTGGTGCTTTCATACTCGTGGTAGCATGAGACGGACTCTACAACCTACACAAGTGGCTCAGGTAGTGCAGCTCATCCAGGATGGCACATCAGTGCAAGCTGTGACAAGTTTTGCAGTGTCTGTCAGCGTAGTGTCCAGAGCCTGGAGGCGCTACCAGGAGACAGGCCAGTACACCAGGAGACGTGGAGGAGGCCGTAGGAGGGCAATAACCCAGCAGCAGGACCGCTACCTCCGCCTTTGTGCAAGGAGGAACAGGAGGAGCACTACCAGAGCCCTGCAAAATGACCTCCAGTAGGCCACAAATGTGCATGTGTCTGCACAAACGGTTAGAAATCGACTCCATGAGGATGGTATGAGGGCCTGACGTCCACAAATGGGGGTTGTGCTCACAGCCCAACACCGTGCAGGACGCTTGGCATTTGCCAGAGAACACCAGGACTGGCAAATTCGCCATTGGCGCCCTCTGCTCTTCACAGATGAAAGCAGGTTCACACTGAGCACATGTGACAGACGTGACAGAGTCTGGAGACACAGTGGAGAGCGATCTGTTGCCTGCAACATCCTTCAGCGTGATCGGTTTGGCAGTGGGTCAGTAATGGTGTGGGGTGGCATTTCTTTGGAGGGCCGCATGGCCCTCTATGTGCTCGCCAGAGGTAGCCTGACTGCCATTAGGTACTGAGATGAGATCCTCAGACCCCTTGTGAGACCATATGCTGGTGCGGTTGGCCCTGGGTTCCTCCTAATGCAGGATAGACCTCATGTGGCTGGAGTGTGTCAGCAGTTCCTGCAAGATGAAGACATTGAAGCTATGGACTGGCCCGCCCGTTCCCCAGACTTGAGTCTGATTGAGCACATCTGGGACATCATGTCTCGCTCCATCCACCAACGTCACGTTGCACTACCGACTGTCCAGGAGTTGGCGGATGCTTTAGTCCAGGTCTGGGAGGAGATCCCTCAGGAGACCATCCGCCGTCTCATCAGGAGCATGCCCAGGCGTTGTAGGGAGGTCATACAGGCACGTGGAGGCCACACACAATACTGAGCCTCATTTTGACTTGTTTTAAGGACATTATTTCAAAGTTGGATCAGCCTGTAGTGTGTTTTTTCTAATTTAATTTTGTGTGTGACTCCAATCCAGGCCCCCATTGGTTTAAAATTTGATTTCCATTGATGATTTTTGTGTGATTTTGATGTCAGCACATTCAACTTTGTATAGAACAAAGTATTCAATGAGAATATTTCATTCATTCAGATCTAGGATTGTGTTATTTGAGTGTTCCTTTTATTTTTTGGGCAGTGTATTATATATATATTAAAATATTAATACACACACATATTTATATATATATATAATATATATATATATATATATATATATATATTTTATATATATATATATATATATATACACATATACCACACATATTATATATATATATATATATATATATACCTACCTTTAGTTGCCTGGTCTAGGTAGTTGATAAGTAGAATGAGGCAAGGGAGCCACTCTGCAGGACCGTGCTTCCCTGCATCCCTCATTCCTCACTATTTCTCGTCCAAGAGCACGGGCCTCCGGCTGTGTAGCCATGACAACCAAATGAGGTAAATGGTTGCAGGAGAATCCTCATCACGACCACCATCCTCATAGATCTCTCTTCAGTGGTGCATGAGCATAGTACGATGATCTCTTCCGTGCATGAAAATCCTTATCCAGTGTTATAATTCCTTAGTGGAATTGTGATTAGTGATTCTGTTCGGCAGAGGACTGTCATTTTACTCAGTGTCAAGCCAACATTACATCTCCTTAGGGAGAGAGTTATTTTTGTCCTTCAGTCTCTTGACTTTAGACTTCTTTGAAAAGAAGACTATCAAATATTGCTGTAGCATCTCTCATCAATAAAACAGGGCACGTGTTTAGAAAGTATTGGGAAATGCTTCCTCCTAAAAAGTCATAAAAAATATACACAAACATCTGCCACCATACTTGTGTACTTTTGCACACAGGCAACCTATCAAATAGAAAATAGACATAACCAAATGCAAAGCTCAGATGTTATGCCATTCGATGTGAGCTTATATCTATTTGTTACACTGCATTGCATCAAATCAGACTAAATTATTGACATTTGCATGAAGACCCAAAATTCTTGCTGTGCAAGATGATAAAAGATTTTTTTTCTAAGTATATTCTTTCTAGTACATTTTCCAAATATCTTTCTGCTATTTGCATATCTGTACTGTGATAACAGTGCTCTGTGAAATGACACACTGTGCTGTTTACAGACGAGGGTTATTTATCTGCTGTAATGACAAGGCACATCTGTAAACTCCAGGAAACGAGATCAAGAAGTTCTTTTTCAAATTTTCCCACTGACACTTTATTAAAATCATCATTTTCACTGTTGTCCAAGACAGTAGGTTAAAGGAAATACACTGATCCCTTTTTATCTGCTGAAAAGGAGCAAAGTAAACACAACATAAAAAACGCTATAACAAAATGCATTTTCTCTCTATTGGTGCTACATCTTGTCAAATGCTACGTAGATTTTTCATGTATGTACTATGCAAATAGATTTTACTTTGAGCAAACACAGATGAGGACAGAAGAAAGGATTTTATTACTATTATAGTTTTTAACAAAACATCAATATACAGCTACACATACAGTCTGTTTGACAGTGTCCGTTTGACATCTGGAAATGCATTCAGCAGCAACAGCATTGTTACTCACTTTTCCAACAAAATAATTTGACATTTGTCTGACAAATCACAACAGGAATTTTGGTATTTTACACAAGACAAGCTGCACAAAAGCAGCCACCTCTGTTTCTGCTTCCCAGGGCTGTGCAATGCCAGAAAGGTACACAGGGGACAAAGAACATAAGTAAATGCTTCATTTTGGAAGCTGTAATAAAAAAATAGACATGAATCTGAAAATTATCCAGATGGTAACTTAACAGTGCATGCTCTAATGTACTGATATAGGTAATAAAATAAGAGAAAGTAAAATGTCATGCTAATAATTTTCATTCTAACAACTAATCTGACATAGTATTTTCAATATACAGTAACTACACAGTAGTTGCAAATAATAATGATATGTATAAAAAATTCTCCCTGTTATCCCTTCATATAAGTTTGTGCATCTAAATAGAAAAAACAGCTTATAATGGGTAAAGAAGTTCAACTAATTCAAATTACTTCACCTTGTTTGAGGATATAAAGGAAGATTCTTTGCAGTGGGTAAAGATGCAAACTTTTAATGTAATAAAATAGTGAGGTAAAAGAAGCTAATTAGCCTTATCCTTCCCTGTTTTCTCATGCTTTAGGTTCATAGGATTATAATGCTATCTCCAAAATCCTGCAATACTTTCCATTGATTTTTTTTTTATTTTGTTTTTTGAAGAGGAGGATTGCTTCTAAATCTTAAAAATTCCCAAAGCTGACAAGTCCATTGCCTTCATGGACATTTTAGAAGCCAGGGTTAGTGAAGTGAAAGGTCAAATTCTATGATGTCCATTCAGCATGGGAAATCAGTGTGTACCATGTTTAGGCAATACACAACATCCATAAGTTGAATTTTTACCATGTTTATACAGTGCCATTTTTGTTAAAATGTGGGACATATATGATGCTTATATGAATACATACATTAACATTACAGGTAGGTTACAACAACTTTTATGATTTGAGACGTCCTTTGAAATAGTGTACTATGAATCTTGTGATTTTGTCAATGCTGGTTAAAAAACAACAACAATGAATAAGGCCACATTTATATTTTGTCATTTCTGCAAAATGTGCCATTGACTGCTGCACATTTAGGGTTTGGACTCTTTCTAAAGAGAAAAAGGAATGTTATGTCCCATTTTCATCTTATATTGCCCACACAGAAATGACCACTAAATACGGATGGCTCTTTTTATATCCACTGGTTGACATTCTTTTTGCTACATCTCAGTTTGCTGAATTACTAATGAGTTACAAGATAATGAGAAGCAAATAATTACATATCAGCTTTTGTGCATTCTAAGTTTTTATCAAGGATGATTTGAAAACACTTAATGCAAATTCCAGAAATAAAACCGTTCAGGACTCTGCTTTATTACATATGGATTATGTTGTACTGTCATGACTGCAGAACCTGTTGAGAACATGTTTAAACAATACCGTTTCTGTATATCAATTAAACAGTTTTATATGATTTTCAGCAAAACAAATTAAAGTTACATGTAATGAAATAAATAAAAACAAAATGACAACTGAAAATAATCTCAAGACAACCCATTTCTCAAATGACCAATCATTTGCCTGTCATAAAATAAATAGCTGTATATTACAAGGTGGCCTCTCTGTTAAAATCAGGGTTAAACACTATGATGTGTGAAGACTGCTGATTTACTCAAAAGCTCCTTTCAGATCAGACTTTCAGCCTGTGACTTAAATGTGTCCTGCAGGTGTTGTTCGTGATCAGCTAAAAAAGTCAAAATGGAATTGAGTCAAAGGTGTCCCACTGCTGTTTAATCTGTGATCCATCTCGGAAGGTATAGTCACACAGCCATGATGGCCAAGACATGAAAGAGGGCAGCTGTGATGATCCTACAGTATTGATCTAATCTGAGAAATATGTAGTTCAGTAGCATCTGATGCACACATGAACATACTAAGGATGATGCACAAATTATAAAAAGCATTGCATGTATTTGGACAGTCAGTAGGTAAATTACAACGAAAAATTAATCCAGAAATTATTGGGTGGAGGAGACATGCTCAAAACAAATTTAATATGCAAGTGAATGCTGCTGAGTTATACACCTCGCCCCTTCACCTTCACATTTTTGTCTGCATTTTTTGAAAGGACACGGAGCCCCATGAGCTCCCCAGATCAACTTATAGGATCTGAAAGACAAATAAAGGGTCCTTTGTGTTTATGTGTTTATCACAGAACTCTGATCTGAAAGATGCTATATACTGACAGGAAGAAATTGTTAATCTTTGGAGATGGTAATTGTTTGAGTACAAAGAGCGTTCTACAAAGTGCATGTTGGTTTCTATTATGAAGCTACTACTGTCTTTCTGTGTAGCACATTATCCACAACAAAGTCATCCAATGTCAGATTTCCTCTCCCGAAACCTAATCTTTGGCAAACAAAGGCAGTATCAGTCCACATGAGATACCTGCCAAAATTAGGTGTACTGTTTAAAGTGCATTGACAGAGTGACTAAATAAATTCAATTTAATACCATATTTTGCCATAATTTCCAAGACTATGCTGTATATATTTTAGAAATGTCTTTCTCTACATAGTTTATAGTCATAAATCTAAGGAATATACTATCCTTATGATTTCTAATTATGATTACATGCCATTTACTTACATTTACTTTTGTACATAAATTTGTAATTATATAATGAATACTGCTGAAAGTTTGAGAAGACCCACTGGAATCTACTCCTGTCTGCCAAACACTTCTTGTTTAGTGTATTTGATTAAATCAGAGAGAGCAACACTATTAATGTTCAGTTCTTGAGAATAACCTTTTAAAATTAGCAAATGAGGCAATCCAGACAGGACACTGTTAAAGGGTATGACATGCCAGCATATCACTTTACAAGCAGTTAAATATTGAGGTGACTGGTCATCATGACATCCTTTCAGAACTGATTTTAGGTCAGTGAGGTGTCCTGCTTTACAACGATAAAGTTCTAGTAAATGTGATTTTAAAATTCACAAAAACCTTGATCTTTCTTTACAGAGTTTCAGATTCCAAAGCTGATTTTTCAGCATGAGTGGATTTTGTTAGATTTTTGGTTTTTCTAAGACAAAAATGACAGCACTACAATAATATCGTTGCTATGTAATCCAGTAAAATCTTTTTCTCTTTCATTGCGAGTTGTAGTCTTGGCCTCATTATATTTCTTGACATTATTTGACACTGAGCCAAAAACTTTGACTTTTCACAGACAAAAATATGATCTCTGTTATAGCATTTTTGGACATTGAGTGATAAACTTACAAACCTTATTCCTTTGAGATGTAATTTATTAGTGTTATATGTATATCCATCTTTTGACTGCAACTGTACCAATCCATAATCCAAGGGTTCTGGAGCTTCACCAAGTAGGAATCAGCACTGACTAAACACTGTCTTGAGTATACTCAAGTAGTTTGGAGTACCAGGACAATGTACGTCCTTAAAAGGAAATTCTTTTACTCCTCACTCTCTTCTTCATCTCCCTTGGTGCCTTTACTCCAGCGCTGGAAGCAATGAACAGTTGAAGCCAAAAAGAAGCTGGTCATGATGGCCACCACAGACACAGAGATGCCAGAGAAAATTATGATGAGCAAGTCTGTTAGAGTCAAGGTGGCCTGGCACTCACGAAAGCTGTCCTTTGAAAGCTGCGTCAGAGAAATACGTCTGCCATCCATGGGAAGGGAGCACTCCATGTCTTCCACCCCTGATGCAAAACAAGAAATAGAATTAGATTCAGTCACTAGATATGCTGAATAGTAATCAATGTAAATGCCTCTGCAAAGATTAGGGCATAACTCATATTTGCCATTAAAACTTTAGCTCAAGCAGCCAACGGAGCAGAATATGAAAAATTATATCTGGTTTCAGCTTTCTTGTTTGTATAAAATGCTTTGATTCTAGTTTTGGGATATAAACATCTTAGTTTTGGAAAATAATGTACATTCTTGGGGCAGGGAGCTGATTTAATAATTGCAGCGTTAGGCAGATCAATTGTCCCTCTGACATTATGAGTTAAAGTTGCTTTGTGTTTACAGTACATCCACCTACCGCATGGTAGCATGTACACTCTTACTCTTACTGGTAGAGTGTGACGTGGTTGCATACTGTGAAATAAATAGAAAATTTCAGTTTAGGTAGGTAGCTTTAAATTAGCCCATTTTGTTAGTCCCCAGTGTATGAATAACATGCACTGGATGTAAATGATTTTAATAACTAAGACTGCTCAGAAACTATTTAAGTGCTTTAGTGCATTCCACAGAAATCCACCTGCTATGAAACCAGGTATGACCTAAAGATGCATTGATGAAAATTTTGTGTGTTTTTTAGTAGTGTTTTATTAGATTCAGGATTACAATTTATTTACTGTATGTCCTTTTTAACCTACAGATAAAAAACAACTTTGCATGATTTATTTATTTACAATGTTAATCATTCAATTGGTTTTACTGACGACTTTCTTGACCTTTGAGCTTAAATTAATACAAGTGGTAATTAGACATTTAATGCAGGACAGTAGACTTTAATTAATGCACTCTCAGCATTGCAAACACAATGCTCTATGCAGCATTGAGAGGAATGTTGGCAATGCATTGTACTATAAGAAACACTGCTGTAGATATGTGGGCAGAGATGAAGGTTTGCAATGTGGGTGGCTACTTTTCACTGGTGTGTGCATGCAAATAGATACCTTTTCTAAAACTTATGTCTTCACTATAAATCATTCAATGTTATAACACGAGTAATTCATTAATTCCCCTACAATACTTCGTTTTATTAATGGATTCTATTACTATTCTGCATTTTATATATGTGTAAATGAGATATAAATCTAAAAACACTTAAAAATGCACAGCAAGATTGCTTGTTTAAAATATAAAGCTTTGTAAAAGTGCGTTCAACATTTAAATGTTGTGACCGATAGAAAAAAAAGTCATAGTGGAAATTTGTGATACCATGGAATTGGTTTTCATAGTCCTTTGATTGACTTGCTACAATATTAATAAAGTTCGTAACTGAGCTCTTTAGGAGCTGATAAAAGTTGGTGACACTTATCCCCTAATACAAAATGGATTCTCACATCTCATCTAACATTCAATTAGCAGAAAACAGAAACTTATACATAAACTTAATTGCAGGAGAGAAAATTCCGAACATTTTCACAAATTTTATGCACACAGTTAAAGCCATATGTTTACATATGTTGTTTAGAAAGACACATAACCTTTTTTTTTCTTTTTCTTGGTGTTGAATATTAAAGTGGACTAAGCCTTTCTTGTTGTAAGTTAATCAGAATTACCTTTTATATATCTGGTGAAAGACAGAATAATGAGATAATCTTTTTAGAAAATTAATTTATTTGCTACCTTCAGATTCAAAGGATCACATACATTTCCTTAGTATTTGGTTGAGTTGTCTATTAAACTGTATGACTTGTGGCAAACATTTTGTGTATCCCTCCTCAAGCTTTTCAAAATTGTTAGCTGAAATGTTGGCCAATACATCCTGACAGCATTGGTGTAACTGATTCAGGTTTATTTTCATCTTACTCACACAGAGGCCTTTTCCAAAACCTAACTGATGCTAGAACTAACTAAGCACCAGTTTAGCGAAAACCAGTGCCATCTCAGCACCAGTTCCTGCTAAGGCAGAGGGACAGCCACTTGTGTCAGGAACTAGTTGCAGGATCATGGGCAACTGCAGCCAATCAAAACTTTGTGAGCATTTTTAAAACTAGAATAATGTTGTGTTTTTGATTGGTCAAATTTAAAAGAGAGAAAAAAAAGACTATAACAGTAATTTAGTGGCATGAGCGTGCACACCCTTAAACAAATTATTTGCTGAAGCACCTTTTGAATTATTTTTAACAAAACATTTTCTTTGGTATCACTTTATAACATCTTAAATAGCATTTTTTAACCATTTTGTTTTGCAAAAGTTGTACAAATCTGGCAGATTGTGAGGACATCTCTTAATGTCAGCCTTCTACAGGCTATCCCGCTGATTAAAAAAAAGTCATAATTTAGTTCTGGACTTTGGCTAGGCCATTTCAAAGTTATTCTTGTGTGGATTTAGATGTATGCTTGGTCTCAATATAATGCTGAAAAATGAAAGCCATCTTCATCTTTAGTTTATTGCACACACCTCGAGCTTTGGGTTCAAATGTCACTGACATTACAAACCATTTTTATGTTTATCCGCCTTATGAAATCCCCCTATTCTGAAGAATAGTCAAGTCAAGTCAAGTCAAGTTTATTTATATAGCGCTTTTCAGCAACAAGGCACTCAAAGCGCTGTATAGTAACTCCACAGCATGATGATGCCACCACAATGTTCAGTGGTCAGAGTTTTCTTTCGGTGAATCTCGATATTTTTGAGCCAAACATATTGTTTGGAATTGTTGCAGAAAATTTCTACTTAACTTTCATCAGACCATAAAACATTCTTTCACAATGTTATGGAAGATTTTGAGCATAGACAACTAAATATGCTAGAATTGTGACACTGGAAAAGATTTCAGAAATATTGCAGTTAAAAATGAACACTGCACAATACTAAAACAGATAAGCACTGCCTCACAAATTAGAGAATTCCCCAACAGCTGTAGTTCTTTGTAATTGTGACTTTCTGAAGCAACATGTGTTGTGAATTGGCGCTATATAAATAAAACTGAATTGAATTGAAATAAAATAACGATTGTTTCTAACAATTACAATCTGTTATCCATAGGCGAGCATCAAGTTATTTATTTTACATACCCATAAAGTTATAGGAAATTTTTTGGCACGTATGTAATTTGTCTTTGCTGTTTGTCTTAAAAGAATTCATTTATGTGCATGTTTGAGTTAAATAACGGCAAAGGAGTAAATTGTTTGAGAAGCTTTTATTTTTAAGGTTGTCCTGTTGGTGTTGTCACTTCCTCGTTTGTGCTCTCTTCCTGGTTGCTTTGAGAGAGAGCTGACATGCTGCTAATGTTCTGAGATCTTTCACAACTCTTCACTTAAGAACATTGTTGGGCAACGCCGTAAGTGTATATATTTGATAATAAGATGTTAAAAAGCATAAATAGCAGCAATTGATAAAAACAAGCAAACTTGTGTTTAATTTGTAATTTCGGGAGGTCATTTTGTACTTGTTAAAAGAGCATTCTTCTAAAGATTATTATTGTTGCTCAAAGTACATGCGAAGATGTGAATTCATATTTAGGTGTTTCATGATGCGTTATTTGTGCAAATACAGACAAGTTCTCTATTTTGTATCTCTTGTTTCAACAGTTTTCACTGCTTGTCAGAAGAAGTTCAGAGAAAAAAAAGTCAACTTTACTTGGACTCCTGTTTTCATTGGCAAAGGTTTAACTTGGTGTTTAACCAGAGTTGCTACACTCTGCAACAGAACAGTATAGAATTCATGAGATTATTATTTATATTAAGATGCAACTGGGACTCGATATTAAAGTCGACTTAGTATTACAGTAAAAGTTAAGTCATGGTGGTTTCAATACTTTTTTTTTTATTCCAGCTCTGTTTCACAACAATTCAATCAAACTAAGCTAAACTTAGCCAAGGTCTATTGTAACACGTCGTTTTACAGAAAGGACAAGCAATGTAACTAGAAAATGTTGTACTAAGTAAATAAAACAATAAGTAATACCAATAAGATCAAAGTTATCATTAAATAAAAAATAATCACATTTTACTCAGTGGGCCCACCACCTGCAGGGGGAACCGTGAGGGACCGGTGCAAAGAGGGTTGGGTGGCGGACGAAGGTGGAGACCTCAGCGGCCCGATCCCCGGATGCTTAGGCTGGCTCTAGGGACGTGGAATGTTACCTCGCTGGGGGGGAAGGAGCCTGAGCTTGTGTGGGAGGTCGAGAGATATCGACTGAAAATAGTCGGGCTCGCCTCCACGCACAGCATTGCACAGCGTGGGCTCTGGAACCCATCTCCTTGAGTGGGGCTGGACTCTCTTCTACTCTGGAGTGGCCCACGGGGAGAGGCGGCGGGCTGGGGTGGGTTTGCTTGTTGCCCCCCGGTGGATGAGAGGGTCGCATCCCTGCGCCTTCGTGTCGGGGATAGGTCTCTGACTGTCATTTCGGCCTACGGGCCGAGCGGTAGTGCGGAGTACCCGGCCTTCTTGGTGTCCCTGTCCGGGGTGCTGAATAATTATTCTGCTGGGGGACTTCAACGCCCACGTGGGAAACGACAGTGACACCTGGAGAGGCGTGATCGGGAGGAACGGCCTCCCCGATCTGAATCCGAGTGGGGTTTTGTTATTGGACTTCTGTGGTATTCACGGATTGTCCATAATGAACACCATGTTCAAGCATCAGTGCACTTGGCACCAGGACACCCTAGGCAGGAGGTCAATGATCGACTTTGTTGTCGTATCATCAGAACTTCGGCCACATGTTTTGGACACTCGGGTGAAGAGAGGGGCTGAGCTGTCCACTGATCACCACCTGGTGGTGAGTTGGATCCGCTGGAGGAGGAGAAAGCCGGACAGACTTGGCAGGCACAAGCGCATAGTGAGCGTCTGCTGGGAACGCCTGGTGGAGCCCTCGGCCAGGGATGTATGCAACTCCCACCTCCGGGAGAGCTTTGACCAGATTCCGGGGGATGTTGGAGACATAGAGTCCGAGTGGACCATGTTCTTCGCATCTATTGTTGATGCTGCTGCCCTTAGCGGCAGGCGTAAGGTCTGCGGTGCCTGTCGCGGCGGCAATCCCAGAACCCGGTGGTGGACACCGGCAGTAGGGGATGCTGTCAAGCTGAAGAAGGAGTCTTATCGGCTGTGGTTGGCTTGTGGGACTCCTGAGGCGGCTGACGGGTACCGTGAGGCCAAGCGTGCTGTGGCCCGGGCTGTGGCAGAGTCAAAAACTTGGGCCTGGGAGGAGTTCGGTGAGGCCATGGAGAAAGACTACCGGTCGGCCTCGAAGCGATTCTGGCAAACCGTCCAGCACCTCAGGAGGGGGAAGCAGTGCTTCGCCAACACTGTTTATAGTGGGGGTGGGAGGCTGCTGACCTCGACTGGGGACATTATCGGGCGGTGGAAGGAGTACTTCAAGGATCTCCTCAATCCTCCCATCACGCATTCCTTGGTGGAAACAGAGGCTGAGGACTCGGGGTTGGACTCTTTCATCCCCCAGGCTGAAGTCACCGAGGTGGTTAAAAAGCGCCACGGTGGCAAGGCTTCGGGGGTGGATGAGATCCGCCCTGAGTACCTCAAATCTCTGGATGTTGTGGGGCTGTCATGGTTGACACGCCTCTTCAACATTGCATGGCGGTCGTGGACAGTGCCTCTGGACTGGCAGACTGGGGTGGTGGTCCCCTTTTATAAGAAAGGGGACCGGAGGGTGTGTTCCAACATTTACCGGTCGGTCTACGTTCCTACCCTCACCTATGGCCATGAACTTCGGGTCATGACCGAAAGAACGAGATCCCGGATACAAGCGGCTGAAATGAGCTTTCTCCGTAGGGTGGCCGGGCACTCCTTTAGAGATAGGGTGAGGAGCTCACCCATTCGGGAGGGGCTCGGAGTAGAGCCGCTGCTCCTCCACATCGAGAGGAGCCAGTTGAGGTGGCATCTATACCGGATGCCTCCTGGATGACTTCCTCGGGAGGTGTTCCAGGCACGTCCCACTGGGAGGAGGCCCAGGGGACGGCCCAGGACACGCTGGAGGGACTATGTCTCTCGGCTGGCCTGGGAACGCCTTGGGCTCCCCCCGGAGGAGCTGGAGGAGGTGTCTGGGGAGAGGGACGTCTGGGTGTCTCTGCTGAGTCTGCTGCCCCCGCGACCCGGTTCCGGATAAGCGGAAGACGACGAGTACGAGTACATTTTACTCATTATTTTGACATTTTCTTAGAGCAGACTAGACTGGCTGCCCCGATTCAATACTGAAAAAAAAGACTAAAAGGTCATGTAAAGTTTTTTTTTGTTTTTGCTACGTTTACAATTAGTAAATTCAGTCTTAATTAATTTCTTCTATGTTTTCCAAACTGAGACTGCTTTGAAAACTATCTAATCTATGCAAGATGTTGGAGGCTTATAACCACTCCACATGGCCCCCACTACAGTATGTATGACCAGTACTGTATACTGACTGACTTTAAGGAGGACTGTTTAGTTTTTAATTTTTTGTCAGTTATTGGAAAGCCATTGCTTCTGTTAACATCAATCAGTTGCTTTTAGTAACGTTGCATTATTTATCCGTAAGCATTTGGCGCTTGTGGCTGCTAACATAAATGTTGTTGTAGTCTGATTCATGTAGGGAATAAAACTGATGAAATTATCCTTACAATTTAAATGTGATCTAAACACTCTGAATGTTTTTAATTGATCTTAGGTTACCATGAAGATCTAGCCTTGTTCAAACAGAGCCACCTACATGATACCAAAAACTCTCACTTTCCTAGTTCAGTCTGATAAGAAAAGGAAAGAGTAATGAAGTGTTTCAGACAAACATAACACCATAATTCTCCAACACTTTAGATTAGGCTTTCTATTTTTTAAGAGCCTTCTTGCGTGGAAGAGGTTGGAAGGGTTTTTAGTAGATGGTTGCAGTTCATCTAAAATGTGAGTGCATCTAACATCCAATAGTTATATTAAAAAATAGAATCATTCTATCAGTGTAAAGCACTTTCACTTAGAGCCCATCTTATTTGTCTTGCCCTTTCAGGATTAAAACCCTTAGAAGGCTATCTCTCTACACCAGAAAAGTACAGGGGTTGGACAACGAAACTGAAACAACTGGTTTTAATTCAATTCAATTCAATTCAGTTTATTTATATAGCGCCAATTCACAACACGTCGTCTCAAGGCACTTCACAAAAGTCAGGTACATACATTCCAATTATTCCTAATCATTGAACAGTGCAGTCAGATTCTGTTATTTATTCAAATTAGATAAAAAGTTTTTCTATCTAAGAAAACCCAACAGATTGCATCGAGTCAGAGATTTGTAGCAGTCACTCCTCCCGGATGAGCATGTAGAGACAGTGGACAGTCACTGGCGTTGACTTTGCAGCAATCCCTCATACTGAGCATGCATGTAGCGACAGTGAAGAGGAAAAACTCCCTTTTAACAGGAAGTAACCTCCAGCAGAACCAGGCTCAGTGTGAGCGGCCATCTGCCACGACCGACTGGGGGTTTGAGAGAACAGAGCAGAGACAAAAAGAGAACAAAGAAGCACTGATCCAGGAGTCCTTTCTTTGGGAAGGAAAAGTAAATGTTAATGGATGTAGCTCCTTTAGTCGTTTCACCTAGAAAGAAAGAACAGATAAACTCTGAGCCAGTTTTCAAGGTTAGAGTCTGAAAGAGAGCACATAGAGTTAGTCACAGCAAAAGCTCAGTCAATCGCCATGTCTAGGAGAGAGAAAGGGTTAAACACTGAAAGACAGGGCCATGTGGATCATCGGTAGAGGGTGAGCATTAAGTTGTTGCCAGCAGAAGCTTGGACGATGCCCCTCTCCAAAAAGGTGTCACAGGTAGACACAGAGTCAGACCAGGTGTAGCTTTTAGGAAGAGAAAAGAGAGAGAACAAAGTTAAAAGCTGAAATAACAGCAAATAATGCAAAATTATAGAGCAGTGCGAGAATGTAGCGAAGAGGGTGAGAGTGGTAATTATGTCCTCCAACAGCCTAAGCCTATAGCAGCATAACTACGGAGATAGCTCAGGACAACCTAAGCCACTCTAACTATAAGCTTTATGAAAAAGGAAAGTTCTAAGCCTAGCCTTAAAAGTAGACAGTTTGTCCATCTAGAGCCCACTGATGGCCATTGTTATACTAAAAACCACAACGATTGGGATACCTCTCTCCTTCAGATTGATTATAACTATTGGAAAAGAGAGGGGGTCATACAGGTAGCAGAAATGGAGGGTGTGTTTGCACCTCAACCATTACTGAGCCGGTTTAGGCTAAACCTGACTCCCCCTTAGTCCATCCAACAGGGAGGGAAGAAGACAGAGGTAAAAAAATAAGGAAGATAGCTCAGGATAACCTAAGCCACTCTAACTATAAGCTTTATCAAAAAGGAAAGTTTTAAGCCTAGCCTTAAAAGTAGACAGGGTGTCCGCCTCACGGACTAAAACTGGGAGCTGGTTCCACAGGAGGGGAGCCTGATAACTAAAGGATCTGCCTCCCTTCTACTTCTAGAGACTCTAGGAACCACCAGTAAACCTGCAGTCTGAGAACGAAGTGCTCTGTTAGGAACGTATGGAACGATCAGATCTCTGATGTATGATGGAGCTAAATCATTAAGGGCTTTATATGTGAGGATGAGAATTTTTTAAATTCTATTCTGGATTTAACGGGGAGCCAATGAAGGGGAAAAGCTAAAAGGGAAATATTATCTCTCTTTTTAATTTTCTCAGAACTCTTGCTGCAGCATTTTTTCAATCAGCTGAAGGCTTTTAACTGCATTTTTGTGGACATCCAGATAGTAAAGAATTACAATAGTCCAGCCTTGAAGTAACAAATGCATGGACTAGTTTTTTAGCATCACTCCTGGACAGGATTTTCTAATTTTGGCAATGTTCCCGGAGATGAAAAAGAAAATCCAGAAACCTGTTTAATATGGATTTAAATGACCTATACTGGTCAAAAAAAAACACCAAGGTTTTTTTATTTATTATCGGGGGTCATTTAATCCATCCAGGTTGTGATTGCTAAGCAGTTTTTTTTTTAAAAGACCCCGGTCCCCAAAAGACGACAACTTCTGTCTTGTTAAAATTTAGAAGCTTTAAAAGTCCCCAAGTTTTTTTTTCTTCAAGACTTGCTAAAAATCTAAAAAAAAACTGGTTGGGCTCATCAGGATTTATGGATAAGTAAAGCTGAGTATCATCAGCGTAACAGTGAAAATTTATTCTATGCTGCCTGCTAATTTTACCTATTGGAAGCATATATTGTAAAGAGAATTGGCCCAAGTACTGAACCCTGTGGTACTCTACAATTAACCCTGGAGTTTAAAGATGATTTATCATTGACATGAACAAACTGGAATCTGTCAGACAATAAATTTTAAACCAGCCTAGTGCTGTTCCCCTGATCCCTACAGCATATCCCAGCCTTTCTAAGAGAATATTGTGATCGACTGTATCAAATGCAGCACTGAGATCTAACAGAACCAGTACAGACACAAGTCCATTATCTGAGGCTAGAAGAATATCAGTGACTTTCAGCAGTGTTATGATGAGCTCGGAAGCCTGACTGAAACTCTTCAAACACGTCATTGCTGTGTAAATGCTCACACATTTGATTAGCAACTATTTTCTCAAGAATTTTAGATAAGAATGGAAGATTGGATATCGGTCTGTAAAATTTATTAAGTCATCTCGATCAAAGGAGGTTTTTTCAAAACAAAGGTTTAATTACAGCTACCTTAAAAGCTTGTGGTACATATCCATTTACTAAGGATAAATTAATCATATCTAAAATGGGGCTGGTAAACGAGGGGAACACTTCCTTAAATAATTTGGGTTTGGGGATTGGGTCTAAAATACAAGTTGAAGGTTTGATAAAATAATATTTCTGATAACTCAGAAATCCACAGGATCAAAAACAGTCCAAGCCAGATCAGGTTTTACAGTTACTTTCATGTTGTCTCACTTGCTGAGGGGAAGTAAACATCTTCGGGGGTAGATGATTACTCAAAAATTCTTCAAGAAAATTTTCTTTTTAATAGAATACAATTTTTTTAAAAGAAACCATAAACTCATGACTGCTAAGAGCTAAGGAAAGGATGGCTCAAAAAGCTATGGCTCTGTGTAAGTTTAGCAAATGTACTAAAAAGAAAACCTAGGATTATTCTTGTGCTCTTCTATTAATGATGAGAAATACTGTTCTGGCTTGGCGAAGTGTCTTTTTATACAACAGTAGGCTATTTTTCCAGATTAAGTAGGAATCTTCTAGGTGTGTAGAGCGCCATTTTCTCTCCAATTTTCTAACATTGTGCTTTAAAGTACGCAGCTCTGAATTAAACCAGGGACCTAGCCTCCTATGAATAATTACCTTCTTTTTCAAGGGGAATGCATTGTCTAATGCACCACGCAATGATGAAGTAACACTATGAACAAGAGAATCAATTTGTGCCTCTACTGTGTTTTTCTGTGATAATGAGGAAATTAAAAGTGGAACAGATTCTTTAATGGTTGTTACAGCATTGTCTGATAATGATCTACTATAATGAAATTTTCTTTCAGGTGTGGAGTACTCGGTTAAATTAAACTCAAAGGTTATTAAAAAATGGTCAGACAGGACAGGGTTATGAGAAAATATTGTTATGTCTTTACACTCAATGCCATATGTCAGCACAAGGTCCAGAGAATGAAGACAAAGGTGGGTACGTTTGTTAATGTTTTGAGCAAAGCCAATTGAGTCTAAGATAGCATTAAAGGTTATATTTAGGCTATCACTTTCAGTGTCAACATGAATGTTAAAATTCCCCACTATAATAACTTTTTCTGTATTTAACACTAAATCAGATAAAAGGTCTGAAAACTGATCTAAAAATTGAGAGTAAGGGCCTGGTGGACAGTACAAAACAACAAACAGAAGTGGTTTTAGTGCTTTGCAATTTGGATGAGGAAAACTGAGGATTAAATATTCAAAAGAGTTGTAGCTATTGATTGGTCTGGGACTAGTCAATAAATCGGATTGAAAGATGGTTGCTACTCCTCCTCCTCGCCAGTATTTCGAGGAATGTGAAAATTTAAATGATTATAGGAGTTGACTCATTTTATAGTAACCCTAATCCTCTTGCTGCAGCCAGGTTTCTGTGAGACAAAATAAATCAATCTGATTGTCACAAATCAGGTCATTTACTAGCAAACTCTTTGAAGAGAGAGATCTTATTAGTTTTTTTGTTTTTTTTTCTTCTTAGTCTGATTGTGTTTTTTTTTATTAGATTTTCCTGATTTTCTCGGTTTTAGATTATTTTTTAACCTATTCAATTTTGGCCGTGGGCGAGACACTGTCTTAATAGGGTAATGGGTGGGTAGCAGTACAGAAGCTGGGAGAGAGGAGTGTTAAACTACGACCCTGCTTCCTGGTCCTGAACCCTGGGTTGTCAGAGTTTTTGGAGAACTAATAAATTCGGCCCGATTCCTAGAAAGAAAGCTGGGTCCATCCAAAGTGGGATGGATGCCGTCTCTCCGGATCAACCAGGTTTTTCCCCAAAATGTTCGCCAATTATCAATGTAACCCACATTGTTTTCTGGACACCACCTAGACATCCAGCGTTGAATGACAAACTTTCGGCTAAACATGTCATCACTGGTTAAATCGGGGGGGACCAGAGAAAATTACGGAGTCCGACTTGTTCTGGCAAACTTACACCACCGAAGCAACACTAACTTTGGTGACCCCGATTGACGTAACCGGGTGTCATTACCGCCACGTGAATAACAATCTTACTGTATTAGCCAGCAGTTTCAGGTAGGATTTGATGTCGCCCGTTCTGGCTCCCTGGCAGACATTTGACTAGGGTCGCTGGTGGCCTCTAGTCCCAACGTTTCGACTATGGAGCCCAATTACCAGGGGTTGGCTTCTAAACCGGGTGGGGCCGCTGGGTGGGGAAAATTGTTAAAACGCAGAGGGTTTTGGTGGTGCCTGGGGCTGGGATCTAGGCCCTTGCTTTGTACGTACTGTCACCCGCCGGCCTGGGGCCCCGGGTTTGCACGGGGTCGCTGGATTTCCGGCTACGGGGAGCTACCCCGGTGGCTCCGGGGCGGGGCTAAGGGGCCTGGGGCTATCTGCTGTTTTTAAACAGCGGGGAGGCCGGGCCTCCAATTCCGCCCCCCTCGCCTCCAAAGCAAACCAAAAAGGGCTACATTTATTACACGTACCATTATAAACTAAAGGAGGCAGGGGAGAAATTTAAAACATCTGACACAAGAGCAGGAGGAGGAGACCCGAGAGAGAAACAGCAGAACGGGTTAGCCAGGGTTTAAAACAAAAGTAACGCAATAGCGACCCCTTAAAAAATAGAAACCTGTAAAACGCTTGGGTCCCCAAACTTTTAAATACAGCAACAAAAGTATTTTTTTTTAACGTGTTTAAATGTATTAAAAAAGAAAGGGAGATATCCGTAGAGAAAAATAAATTTAAAAACGAGAGGGGCCTTCCCCACACCAAAAATTCCACCGAGTGCAAACAGGAAGTAACGAATACGCCTTACCCCGGCTTTTTTAAGACCACAATTAATTTTATTAGTAATTTTGTAGGGCCTCCTTTTTTGGGCGGCCAATACAGCCTCAATTCGTTTGGGGAATGACATTTACAAGCCCCTCACAGTGGTCAGAGGGATTTTATCCCATTCTTCTTGCAGGATAGTGGGCCAGGTCCTACGTGGATACTGGTGGAGGAAAAAAAAAAAAAAAACGTTTCCTGACTCGCCCCCCAAAAACACCCCAAAGTGGCTCAATAATATTTAGATCTGGTGACTGTACAGGCCATGGGAGATGTTCAACTTCACTTTCATGTTCATCAAACCAATCTTTCACCAGTCTTGCTGTGTGTATTGGTGCATTGTCATCCTGATACACGGCACCGCCTTCAGGATACAATGTTTGAACCATTGGATTATCCTTAGATAGACAAACTTTTTATCCAATTTGAATAAATAACAGAATCTGACTGCACTGTTCAATGATTCGGATTAATTGTAACGCATGTACCTGACTTTTGTGAAGTGCCTTGAGACGACATGTGTTGTGAATTGGCGCTATATAAATAAACTGAATTGAATTGAATTGGATGCACATGGTCCTCAAGAATGGTTCGGTAGTCCTTGGCAGTGACGCGCCCATCTAGCACAAGTATTGGGCCAAGGGAATGCCACAGTCTGGGTGGTACGCTTCTTTGGGGCTTCTCCACACCGTAACTCTCCCAGATGTGGGGAAAACAGTAAAGGTGGTCTCATCAGAGAACAATACATGTTTCACATTGTCCACAGCCCAAGATTTGCGCTCCTTGCACCATTGAAACAGACGTTTGGCATTGGCATGAGTGACCAAGGTTTGGCTATAGCAGCCGGGCCCTGGGATTTGACCCTGTGGAGCTCCCGACGCACAGTTTCTGGTGGAAACAGGAGAGTTGAGGTGCACATTTAATTCTGCCATGATTTGGGCAGCCGTGGTTTTATGTTTTTTTTGGATACAATCTGTTAGCACCCGAACATCCCTTTCAGACAGCTTCCTCTTGCGTCCACAGTTAATCCTGTTGGATGTGGTTCGTCCTTCTTGGTGGTATGCTGACATTACCCTGGATACCGTGGCTCTTGATAAATCACAAAGACTTGCTGTCTTGGTCACAGATGCGCCAGCAAGACGTGCACCAACAATTTGTCCTCTTTTGAACTCTGATATGTCATCCATAATGTTGTGTGCATTTCAATATTTTGAGCAAAACTGTGCTCTTACCCTGCTAATTGAACCTTCACACTCTGCTCTTACTGGTGCAATGTGCAATCAATGAAGACTGGCTACCAGGCTGGTCCAATTTAGCCGTGAAACCTCCCACACTAAAATGACAGATGTTTCAGTTTCATTGTCCAACCCCTGTAGAATCTCAGTGAAAAACAAAAAGAGCCAAAACAGAAAAGGAAACCCAACTTTGAACAAGCAGCTCGTGTATCTCCATATCTCAGAAAAATAAAAACAAGACTGACACAACTGACAGATCTGCTGCACCATAGGACAGAAGATCTTAAGTGGCAGCATACACTAAAGAAGAGAAATCTGATAAAATCATACAGCATTCAACACCTTAAATATTCACAGATTAAAAGAGGCTAAAACATCTTGCGCATTTAATTGATTTGTGAAGAAAACACTTTTTATTAATTATTAAGAAGGGTATAAATAAGTTGACGTAAATAAAAACTTTTTGTTTTAAAATCGATAATTATTTTACATTGTTTTATTACCTTTTGTAAGCTGTTTGTAAACTCAAACAGTTATCTTTTTTTCTATATTTACCTTAAAACAAGGTTGCTGCTGAAAGGCTAAAATTTTTGCACTCCTTATGTCTGGATCAGTCAGCATGAATGATGGCTTTGTTAGATATGGATCTAACATCATACAGAACTGGTAAAAACTAGGCATTAGGCATAGCTAGCATGGTCCCAAAAAAAGCCGAGTGATACTTTGCCTCCAAGTGTCCAGAGGCATCAAGTGGATGACAGCCATATTACAGTTTTAAAAATAAAGAGAGTGAATTTCAGATGTTTGCGACCTTGTCACAAAAGTCAGCATAGTGAGTTGAAATGGTTTTTAAAGGTAAAAATACAAAAACTTAGATGCAGGCAAGAGAAGAACTGAGCTTAGAACACAGATCGAAAACTGGGTGAACAGCGAGAACACATGCATATTCATGGAAGGATCCAGTGGAGAACATGACAATAATAGAGCTTATATACTGAGGACCTGAAGAGAAATGACAAGCAAACCAGATGGGTAATCAGAGGAAATGAGCTGCAGCTGAGGCAGAGAGAAAGGCAGAGCAGCTGAAGAAGGGAGGTAATCAGCACAGATGAGCTGAGCAGGAACATAAAGAAACCCAAGGAAGAATCACACAGAAATATCTAAATGTAACAAAACTCAAGAACAAACTAAGGGTGTATTCACACCAGGAAAGTCCTTTGGTCCGCTTGTTTGGTCCGGAGCAAAAGCGGACTTTATTTTTTTTTTGTTTGGTGCGGTTTGCTTTCACATTGTACTTTTTGCAAGTGATATATTACTTGTAAACAATGCCACGCGGCTGACGATCATTCCTCCCATTGGACAGAAATGACAGGGGCGGGACAGAGCACAGACCCGGAAATTTAGGAAAACAGCTGTAGACGTGCTGCGTGCAGCACCTCTGTTCTACATATTTGTGCCATTATTACAGCTGCAATATTATTGTGAGGGTGAAGAGCAGCTCATTTAACACAGATTTTGTGACATTCTATTTATAAGTTTGGAACAGCGTTGGAGTATACGTGCTGAACGCCGAAGAAGACAGTGTGCTCTGCGTGCCTGGTCCCACATGCCCAGTGTTGCAACAATCACCTGGCCAGGTATGATTTGAGTATAACGTACACCTTTGCTATCGGCTACGGTGGCTTGTTAAGTCCAAAGAGACGTACGTTGTCTGCAGTTGGTTCGGATCGGGGCCAGTTTGTATTCAGACCATAAGCGAACCGCACCAGAGTCCGTTTGGAAGCGGACTGAGACCACCTCAAAAAATGGGTCGCGGGGGGGGGGAAACGAACTCTGGACCGTTTAAAGCGGACCAAAAGTGGCAAGTATGAATACACCCTAAGAAATAGGCAAACAATGGAATGAACTAAAGGCTTACGAACATACACCTCCCAGTAGGCTGTTTGATTATGTCTCACACCTGAGTTTGGACATGGCTACAAGAAGGCATCAATAGTCAGGTATGGAAAATAGAAGAACAGACAGTGGCATGATGCTCGCGCATTGCCTGCAGGTAAGACAATGTTTTAAATAACAATAGCTAATTTTGTAAAATTTTCCCCTTGTAAACATCTCTATGCTCATGTTAATTCTTAAAGCTATTTCTGACCTAGCTTAACTTGTGGCTTGCTTTTTCTTTTAGCCATCAGTCGTCAGACAATTATTAGCCAAGTTTACTTAGTATGCTGCACTTCAGTATGCAATTGTGTGGTGAAAAAACGTACACTACAGGTTATACGTTAACAAAGTCGAGTTGATGAATGATGAACTGTCAAAGTTAACACATAAATGTGCGTTAATGCAATTTCCTTTTAATGTCATTAACTTTTTTTTATTTTATGTCTGATTAATGCACATGCTTCAGTACTTTTTGGACCTCGTCCAAATGTTTTCTGTTTCAGCTGTTTCTCCCATTTCTTAAAAAGTCTGGGAGACAGCTCCAGTCCTGCCTCATGTCCACCTCTGCTTCTCGGCGAACTCGGTAACCTTCAGTACCGGCTAAGGGGGAGAGAAACAGAAAGCAGGTTTGGGATTCAGAACAGAAATGCAGAAGGACCGCTGGTGATAGACATTGCAAAGAGGATGGAAATGGCTGTAGTGAATACTTTCTTCGAGAGGCAGAAACACAGGGGGAATTACAGTTAGGAGCACACAGGTGGATTACATCTTGTATAGACAATGTAGTCTGAAGAAAGAAACTTCAAGGTAGATGTAGATGAGAGTGTTGTCAGAGTAGAGACAAAGTGAGACCAGCAATGTTCTATGATTTAGAGACAGTGGCACTGAGAAAGAGACAGGAGGCAGAGCTGGAGGTAGCAGAGATGAAGATGTTGAAGTTCTCTTTGAGAGTGATGAGGATGAATATGATTTATGGATGGAGTGAAAGAGGACATGAAGGTATTGGGTGTGAGAGAAGAAGATTCAGAAGATGGAGTTGGATGGAGACAGATGACTTGTTGTTAAGACCCCTTAAAGGGAAAAAACCAAAACAAGAAGATGATGCTCAGAATATTAAATAATTTTTTAACAAAAATAAACTGTAAATGTAAAGGGCAGATATTAAATTTAGGATCCATAAACCCTATAATTATTTAAAGAATGACACATAAATATTTCAAGTTTGCCCTGTCCTTTGTTTTGTAAAGAATTTAAGTAATTTTAAAAATACCTTTTGACAACAAAAAACCTTTGAATCTACATCTCTCTTAAAAACAGAAAATGATTACTATATATGGATCATTAAATTTCATCAGAATACTCAGTGTATGACAAACTATTGTTTGTACATACATCAGGGACTGTTTTCTGGAAAACACCCTTTTTAACAGGAATAACTGTATAATGGGTGTGTGATCACTTACTGACAACAACAAAAAAAAAGATGGAGTGAGCACTTGGTTCACTTTCACCCAGGTGAAGAGTATGAATTATTCCTCATCCAAAAAATAGCAATCCCCTCACTAGAGACACATTTTGTCCCAGGATTTTGAAACACATGGAATGTTTGATTTAAAGATAAGAACAACCAGAATCTGAGAGTAGAGGACACAACACAGTTAATACCATGGCTAGGACAGATAATTCAAAAAAGTCAGACCTCTGAGGTGATCACAGCTGCAGTGTGTGAGCATATCTGTTCTATCATGTAAGAAAATGCTTTTTACGTGTCCCAGGCCAGTACAAAACGTCTGATTAAGTACAGAAATAGTGTTAAATTAATAACAGCCCTCTCTAGCCAGGTTTCTTCCATGTTTAGTAATGACAACCTCTAAAAATTGCTGATACTCTAGCCCAGCAGAATGCACAATTTATGTTGGACGGTCTATGTTAAGATGTTGCACTGGTATGGGCCACATTCTTTAGAGTGGACTGGGTGGTGATCATTGGATTTTTTTTCTCCTCTTGAACCATCAGCCTTGCCAGTGCAGGTTCCCAATATGTCTTCTGAGATTTTACACAGTGTGGAAAATCTTTAATTTTTTATAATACTTTATGTGGCCACTGAAACTTGATGACATCTAGAAATGGCCTAGTAGCCCTTTCTTAATTCATGAGCACCCACAATTCACTTTTCGTCCTTACTGACCTGTTTTTTTAGCCATGACTTGCCACATATCAATTGCAGAAAGCTGCAGTTTTCCATCTGCTAAGTTGATCAAAACAGCTGTTGCCAATTAATCAGGGTAATTAAGATGCTTTAGAACAGCAAAGACTATGTGGAATAGTTCAGAACCTTGCATTTTCCCACAGATCCTCACAGTTTTTGATGGTATGAATAACTTTGGACATGCTCTTTTCCCTAAAATGAAAAAAGGCATAGACATTTTTTTTTTCTCTGAAATCTATGGCACAATGCAGTATCATAATTTGAAATGCTGTGTTGGCTATGTTGTTTTTTTTCTGTCATGCTTCTTTTACACATTTATTGACTTAGGTCATGGTAGGCTTCAGGCCTAACCACAGTTGAAAGGCAAACGTTGTCTACTTGAAAATATATACTTTTTAAGTTTTTAACTACATAATATGCTGTTGCAGTTTATGAAATACCCCTTAAACTTTTTACATGGCGAGTATTATGACTTTGGCGCAAGCTATTGTTCTGTGATGTAATACAAATCACACCCTTAAACTCTCAAGTTTGTCTGCCTGCACAGATATGTTTCAGGGTTGGCACGAACAGTTGATAGATTACATTTAGGATTACAGCCAGTCAACAGGATAGGCTATCTACTGACTCAGCCGTGATTGATATACCTTGCTTCCTCATTGCACATCCCTCCCTTTAACACCTCACTATCTTTCTAGATTGATCTCTGAACCAGTCGATCCACTCTAGACATACATCTCTGTTTATTTGGTACGGTTTACATTTAAAACACTTGAAACACAAGTGTCTAGGAACCTTTGTAGCTAAATACTCCAACCATACAACTATGATACTTGAATAAACATCTTCAGTGTGTAAGTAAGTATTAATAGATGTAAATCATTCAGAAATGATTGCAGTCGCAATGAAAAATTCTTCAGTTATAAAGGAAACTGACCTTAAACATCACTGGAAAAGTCTTGAGATTCATTCAAGATAAGAAAGAAAATTGAGTTGGATGATAGCACAGTGAGTAATATTTGAAATGCATGCACAAAGACAGAAGCCTTAGTGTGATTCAGGGCAAAAAGTGAATTATTCATAAGGGAACTCCGTCTGCGGAAAGATTAGGCAACCTTATACCAAGCATACACAAATTAAGTCACCATAAGAGCACAATAATGCCGACTGCTTACGCGTATTTAATAATACATGACATAGTTGTTATAAATACATATCTTTTGTTTTCAAATGCCACAAATCATCCTGATCAAATCACAAATACAGATGTTTATCAGTAAGGCTTTATTTTTTTTACACACAGCAAAGAAAACTAAAATATTGTTCTACCAGGAGTCCACATACTTCTATGGAAATGATGTGTTTTATTTTTTAAAATGGCAGATTATCCTCTTCTGCTTTTCAACATTTTCACATTTTATAAATCTGTCCACCTTTTCCCACTCAGCTCTCCCTTGCCAGCACTCTCTTTTGCATTCAAACCTTAAATAAACATTAAATTAGGCCAAGATAAAACAAGCTGTCAGATTGTGTTAATGGAACAGATATTTTCACATCACATGCCCATGGGGGATAAAGCCAGAGATATCAAATTGAGCATTGCAGCCTAATGCTTGTGCCTTGTAGAGCTGGTTAGTGGCATCCCATTTTCAGAGCTGTTTGTGCAGTGTGATAACGGGTCTCAAAGGAGCAACTCAATAGGCTGTGAAGGAAAATTCAGACTTTGACCCCAGCTGTCACATCAACTGCTACTTTGCAGAGAAACTGTTCAGGTCATGACTAAAGTTGATAGCAACACCACTATGGGCCTGAGTCCCTATCTGCCAAATCCCATGAGAAATTGGCCTGCCCTGTCCTGTAGGCAGCTGTAGCTCCAATTACCCTGGCCAATGTGCTGTAGAACTGTGTCAGTCTGAATTATACATGGCCTTTGTTCATCCTTAACCCAAGAGCACTGGAGACAGCAGTGGATCATGTTTACACTCATTCTTCCAATGAAACATTTATGAACCTGATTGGTGGCTAAAATAAACTTTTACATGATGACCCAGAAAGAAATATAAAAACATTGACTTGAAAGGCAGCTTTTAGTCAAGAAGCTGTTATATCCAGTGCTGCGAGCTATAGACAAGCCACAGTGATATAAAAAGGAACTGTCTGTTTGGTTGGACTTCAGTTTGAATCAAGAATTTCAAACATCCTCCTACCACCCATCATTCTGACCTGTGGTGACACAAATGGAAAAGGATGCTGTGCTGTGAAGATAAAATCATTAGGGAAATCCGGAAGTGAAAAATTAAATGGGAATTGGATTTACCACATGGATTCCACAGCTGCTATTTTATGCAGGCATTCAGGGAGGATGCTATGAATATTTTGGAAAGTCTTATAGAGCAGAGTAAGTTTAAATTAATTTCAAGATCTTTTATATTTTTTGGGTTCTATATATTTTAGTGATTTTTGTTCAAGTACAACACCTAAACTCCGAGGATGGAAAATACCTAGTTTCAAGGTGTACAACAAGGACTCCACTGCTTCTTTGAAGTTAATCCTTAACACCTAAAAGAGGAAAAAATGCTCTTGGTAGTCCACCTCGTTGACTATCTGTATCCCAACTTACATACCCACAAATTACCATTTCATCCAGATCTGCTTCCATTTTATAGCCATGAACATACCTTTTTGTGCTAATGTTCTGAACCATTGCAAGGCAGATTTCTCTTGGTAACTAAGTATTTTGATGAATAATAAAAATATATATTTATTCAAAATTCTCAAATCTCAATTAGAATTTAATTTAATTGCATGTTTACTCTTAAAAGTACCTGGGTATTGAACAAGTAGTACCTGAAGTACCTGAACAATATACTAAACTGAAGTCAAAACACTGATGCTCTTTACAGGAAGGGTCAGAGCAGACTCTTCCTGCTAAGGAGACTGAGATCTTTTGGAGTGCAGGGGGCACTCCTGGAGACTTTTTTTTGGTTCTGTGATGGCATCAGCCATCATCAGTGGTGTTGTCTATTGGAGTAATAGCTTCTCTGCAACTGAGAGGTAAACGGTAAGTTAGGCCCATCAGAAAGGCCATCTCTGTCCTAACCCAGATGACACCTCGACCCAGTACATCACTGTTGGACAATGTCACCAATCCATGCATGAAGCTGTTTCAGAACTGGAGAGCTCCTTCAGTAAAAGACTGCTGCATCCTAGTTGCACAAAGGAGGGCCATCACAGATCCTTCCTCCCAGCAGCTGTTAGATTTTTAACCATCCAACAGACTCAAGTGTTTACATTTCTGCTGTTATTCGCATGTTTTTTATATGTCTTGTAAATAGCCTGTTGTTCATTTTATGCACAAATATACATGCACATGTTGTGCATTTTTTTAATACCCCACTTATTTACACTTTTCTTTGGATCAGAGTATGCTAATTTGAGTAATTGCACAGTATATTCTATAAAATGTTCTCTTACTGTACAGTCTCATATTTTTACTTTCTGATTTTATATTTTTACCTTTGTTTGAATATGCATGCTACAACAATTCTATTTTATTCTACTCTTTTCTTTTCTATTGTATTCTATTCTATGATACTGAAGCTTTTATTTAATACCCTTTTTATAGATTGTGCTGCTGATCCCCATTTGAAACAGCTAACTCATAAAAAAGTAGCTAACGACCCCAAAACAGCCCTGCTGCTATGGAAAGTATTAACTGAAGTCCCCATGAAGCAAAAACTTTGATGAAGACATTTGAGTAGAATTAATGTAGAAAATTGCCTCAAAGTATCAGCTGTCCTGGGTGAACGAAATGACCAGGAGGATGGAAGCATTAGAAAAAACTGCCAACAAATAAAAAAATTGCAAAAAATATAAATGCCAATGGGCCAAAAGACAAATGGGTGAAATGACAAACATTTCAAAACCGTCAGTCAGTCAGACATTTTCTACCGCTTACTCCATAATGGGTCGCGGGGGAGCTGGTGCCTATCTCCAGCAGTCTATGGGCGAGAGGCGGGGTACACCCTGGACAGGTCGCCAGTCCATCGCAGGGCCATTTCAAAACATAGTTTTTTAAATATATTTTTTTTTATTTTGAAGGGTGCATTTTTTAACCAATGTTCGCTAAATCTTCTTACATTTATTATAACATTTTGGCCAAGGGGGGTAGATAAAACTCCTACAGCCAATCATGCTGTATATTGACTTTACAGCAGTCTCACAGGTGATATAATCAGCTGCAGATTTAATAACACCTCTCTTGATTTCGGAAGCTGTAAAGAAAGACTAAAATACTATCAATACCCTATAGCATCAGCTATTACATAGGTAGAGGTGAAATAAATAGAGACAAAGACTGCTGGTTAAATGTGGTTAAAAATTCATCTGTTAACCTTCATGTCACCAATTAGCACAAATTTCTCTTAAAAGTATACAACAGTATTTTTAAAGTTTATTAACGATCAACCATGATACCAAAATTTAATACCCTAGAAACGCATCAAACTAGATCCCTCAATTGTTGTTGTGAATATCTGTGTCAACCACCATAGTGTTTGTGTGCAGGTTATGTGTTGTGCTGGGCCTTGCTGTGCTTTTTGCTTTTTTTTTTCCTTTAGGTTGTGACGGGCAGGTGCTTCTGCACAGGTGTTCCTCATCCTGACAGCAATCAGCTGGGGTTTTAAGGAGTGGAGGACCTAGGGAAGGCCTCAGCCCGTTGTGTTCACTCAGTTGTAAAAGGCTAGACCCCTGCTCTAATGCAGTTTTGTTTTCCCAGGAAACTAATTTTTTCGTTGTTTTTCCCTGTGTAAAGGGATCCTTCCCAGTCGGGGTTTCATGGAGTAACCTGCCCCTCTTATCCCTGATCGCGTTTTAAGGAGAGTGGAAACTCAAAAAACACCCTTTTCTGACCATGGTCCTGCTCAAATCCCCCAAGCCCATCCTCTCAAGAAGGACTGTCGGACTCTACTCAGAGAAGCATTCACCGCCCGCCCTCCTCCATCGTTTGCCTCAAGTCGCAGCGGGGTTTTCCTGTGGGAAGAAAGGACAGTTTTTCTAACTGGAGATCACAAGGTACCAGCTGGTTCATCACCTGCCAAACCACAGACCGGTGTGGGGGGGGTTTTTTAATTCCCCTATCACCTTAATCAGCTTCTTCCCAGTAAGTCCATCAAGCTTTTCACTTTAAGCAAGATCGTTGTTTTTTTCCCCCCCCCCCCGAGTCTTGCCCCAGCAAAACCCCCCCAGATAACTCCGGACTTGACCTGCTTTACCCAGTTTCCGGGTTTTCGTTCATCCTAGCTACAAACTGTGTGAAAATAAATTGTTTTTGAAAACCTTTTCTTGATGAGCCGGGTTTTTTCATCAAGGCGTGTTACAAAGTCAAAACAAAAAAGTTTTTCTTAGAACTCTTTCCCCCCCAAACAAAATATTTTACAAACCGTCATTTGATTCAATAGCTAACCCAAATTGCACAGCTTTTTAGCATGATTTCCTTTTTCCACCGCCAACCCTGTCCCACCTGTTTTTGGCCTTCTCTTCCAGGATCGTTTCCCCGGGGGCCCGAAAATTAACTCCCCCTCCTCCAAAACCTTTTTTGGGGGAAATCTAAAAAAAGAAAGGGGTTTTTTTAAACCCCCCAATTTTTTTATTTTTTAGATTCCCTCTTTTTCCCAAAAATTTGTGGGGGGGGTTTTCCCTTTATATCATTGGGTTTCTCAGGGATCGGGCTCTAAGGTGGGCGGGAAAAAAATTTTTTGGGGAGAAACCCTAAAATACCAAACCATTAACGTGTTTTTCTTATTCGATTTTGCCAAAAAAACCCTTTTTCCCCTTTAAAAAAAGAAGGGGGAGGAAAGCCAAAAATTAGGGCCCTTTAAAGAAAAGGCATTAGACCGTGTGCCCGGAGCCATTGAGTTTTCGGACTTTAGCAGCAGAATTTTGGTTGGAATTCCCTGCCCTAAAGAGCGCTTTTTATTTTTGCGCTTTAAAAGAAAACCTTAAAGATGGCTTATTTACCGTGAGGGAAACCCAATTTTTTAAAGGGGACCCTAAAAAAAAATCTCGTACTCGCATTGATAATCGCTTAAAAGGGAAAATTTTGGGTCGGGGGTCCGACGTTCCAAAAAATTTGGGCAAGTACTAGCTGGGGCTGTACCCCCCAAGATCTAGGTCAGACAGTAGCTCCCTCCTGAACCCCAATCAATGGGGAGGGGGCCTCATTGCCCTTAGAAGAAAAAAAATTAAACGGCTAAGGGCCGGTCAGTGTCTGTATTGGGGCCCTTTTGGGGGCTTTTGGGCTTTTTGCCCGATCCCCCCAAAAGAGCCGGCCCCCCCCCCCGGTAAACCAGGGGCACTACGGAATTTAACCAAGGACCGGGACACCCCTTTCGTTTCCTTTTTAAAGACTTTTCTCTTTTTTAATTAGGGAAAAATTTCCCCGTTTACCCCCTCTAATAGATTCAGGTTCAGAAAAAAACTTTAAAAACCCCGGGGACAAATTTCCCTTTAAGTTCAAGTTCCCGGGGTTTTACACTTGAGAAACCCCAATCAGAGTAACTTCTTTTGAGGGGGGAGCCCTTTAAAGGGTTCGATCTTCGGGTAAAAAACCCCCTCGAACTATTTTATTTCCCCGGAAATCACCATGAAACCTTTTTTTTTGCTTTTGCCCCCAACCTAAGGGGGCCCGGGTTTTGGGGCCCTGGGGGGTCTTTTTCGTTTTTTTGGAGAGCTCCAACCCTCAAAATTTAAACTGGTCTGAATTTTTATTGAAGCCGGGGGAGGGGACCGCTGCCATGCCCCTTTCCCTTCGTTCGGCCTTTCCCCTCGGAAAATCTTTACATCTGTTATCACCACCTTAATAGGGTTTTTAAAAAAGATTTTGCCTTTTATTTCTCCCCTCCATCGCCCTTAGATTGTTCGTTTTTGATCTTTTCCCGGGGGCCCCCCCATTCCCTTCCAGCCGCCTTTTTCTTTTAAATCGGGGCCCAAAACGTGAATCCATGGAGAACTATTTTAACCGACCCCTCAAGGCGGGCATAATTCTTTTCCCTCGCGGGGACCCAGGGAGCGGGGGGTTTTTTTTTTGTGTAAAAAAAAGGAGGGGGACTCTTGGGCCCGTGCATAATACGGGCCCCCTAATGAAAATCACCATAAAAAAAAAATTTTTCATTACCCCTTGGCTTTCTTTGTTTTTGAATCATTTCTGGGGGCCAAGGCCCTTTTCCAAAAAGTTGGGCTTTCCCGTAATGCATCCGCCTAATCAGGATAAGACAGGGTGTAAATGGAAAACCCCCCTTTCAAGACTCCTGGGGGGCCCTTTTAAATTTTTTTGGGTTTATCCCTTTTGGACTTACAATTTCCCCCTGCAGTTTTTCGGGGCGCTCTTTTAATGATGTATCGGGGAAACCTTCATAAACATTTTTTTTTATTGGAGGGCTTTTTATTTTTTTTTCCCGGGGACCCCCCCCTGAACATACCACTCATGTCAAGGGTTAGTTCCCCAAGAGGCTCCTAGAAAATCGGCTGTTTCGTCAAAGGCTGAGAAATGCGATTTTCATGTGTTCACCTAAAGTTTTTTTCCTCGGTTTTTTTTGGGGTGGAGGGGGGGAAGGGCCCGGCCCCCAAACAAGATCCGCAGGGTTTCGATTGGCCCTTTCCCTATGGATCGCAAAAGCTGCCAACATTTTTTAGGGTTTGTAATTTCTACTGCTTTTTTTATTCGGGACTACAGCATCATTGCTGCTCCATTACTCTTCACCTCCACCAAGCAGCCATTCATCTGGTCCCCAGGGGCGGATAAGGTTTTTTCCCAGACCTTAAAAAAATTTTTCCCCTCTGCACCTATTCTCAGTCACCCTTTTGTTTCCCAAGGAGCAGTTTGTTCTAGAGGTTGATCCCTAAAAGGGTTTTTCGGTTCTGTCCCAAATTTTTTCTCCCGTAGAGGGTTTAAGCTACACCCGTTTTGTTTTTTTTCTCCAGACGTTTCTCCAGCCGAGAAAAAATTTATGATTTTGGGAAATCGAGAGCTCCTCGCCATAAAGTTGTCCTTAGAGGAATGGAGATATTGGTTCGAAGGCTCTTCTCAACCCATTGTTATCTGGACTGATCATAAGAACCTAGAATACATAAGGCAGGCCAGACGCCTCAATCCAAGACAGTCCCGCTGGTCATTGTTTTTTTCCCGCTTTAATTGTATTATCTCTTATCGACCAGGGGCTAAGAACACTAAACCTGACGCTTTATCTAGGCAGTTTTCTCCCTCTATAAAGAAGCCCGAGCCGGTCCCCATTCTCCCTCCATCATGCATAGTGGGCACTCTGTCATGGAGATTAGAGGACAAGATCAAAGAGGCTCAGCAGATCGAGCCTGACCCAGGTGGTGGTCCCCACGGTCGCCTTTATGTTCCCACTACTGTAAGGTCTCAAGTGATCTTGTGGGGACATTCGTCACGTTTCTCTGGACATCCTGGTTCTAGTCGAACCATAGCCCTGCTTCGCAGGTATTTCTGGTGGCCCACCCTTAACCGGGATGTAGTTGAGTTTGTGTCTGCTTGTCCTACATGCCCCAGAAATAAGTCCTCTTACAGGCCCTCAGCTGGACTTCTCCAGCCCCTCTCAGTGCCTAGCCGTCCCTGGTCTCACATAGCCTTAGACTTTGTTACTGGTCTTCCTCCCTCTCAGAACAAGACAGTTATTTTGTCTATTACTGACCGCTTTTCTAAAGCTTGTCATCTTCTAGCTCTCACCAAACTTCACTCAGCCAGCGAAACAGCCAGACTCCTCATAAACCATGTTTTTCTACACGGTATCCCCTCTGAGATACTCTCTGACAGAGGTCCTCAGTTTGTCTCACAGGTCTGGCGAGGTTTCTGTACAGCTCTTGGAGCCAAGTCCAAGTTATCCTCGGGTTTCCACCCTCAGACCAATGGTCAGTGTGAGAGGCTCAACCAGGAAATGGAGAACATTTTACATTTTACATTTACACGTTTTAAGGAGAGTGGAAACTCAGAAACGTGACGCCTTTTCTGACTCATGGTCCCTGCTCACTACCCCCAAGCCCATCCTCTCAAGAAGGACTGTCGGACTCTACTCAGAGAAGCATTCACCTGCCCGTCCATCCTCCATTGTTTGCCTCAAGTCGCAGCGGAGTTTTTCCCGCGGAAGAAAGGACAATTTTTCTAACTGGAGATCACAGATACCAGCTGGTTCATCGCCTGCCAACCACAGAAACTGTGGGGGGAAGGATTTAATTCCCCTACCACCTTAATCAGCTTCTCACTCAGTAAGTCCATCCAGCTTTTCACTTTCAGCAAGATCGTTTGTCCCCCCCCCCCCCCTTTTCTGCCTTGGGTTCTCGTTCATCCTAGTTCTCGTTCATCCTAGCTACAAACTGTGTGAAAATGTTCTCAAAACTTTTTGTCTCTCGTGATTGTGTGTATCAGAGTCTGAACCAGCATTATGACAATCTGAGCCTTCAAACTGAACTGCCTCCATCCCTGGTTCCCGTTCCGGAGGAGTTCGTGGAGGACCTGTCTCCACTTCCTATTCCTGTCCCTGAGGGGTGCGAGGATGCACCCTCTCCGCCTGCTGTGTCTCGGCAGCTCCGCTGCAGATCTCCACGGCCTCGCCGACGGTCCCAGCGGTCTCCGCACCGTGCCTCTGAGCTCTACCGTGGGATCTCCTGGTCCCCCCACCACCGTCAGATTATCGGCTCCTACGTCACCGGCCTGCTCAGCTCCTACGTCGCCGGCCTGCTGATCGCCTTCCCCTACGTCGCCGGCCTGCTGATCGCCTGCCCCTACATCGCCGGCCTGCTGATTGCCTGCCCCTACATCACCGGCCTGCTCAGCTCCTATGTCACTGGCCTGCTGATCGCCTGCCCCTACATCGCCGGCCTGCTGATCGCCTGCCCTTACATCGCCGGCCTGCTGATCGTCTGCCCCTACATCGCTGGCCTGCTCAGCTCCTACATCGCCGGCCTGCTGATCGCATGCCCCTACGTCGCTAGAACTCTGGGTCTGCCGGGGACGGCCTCTGGGCTGGGCGCCTGAACTCTTGCCCTCCTTCCGAGGCCTCCTCCGCCCACCCTGGTCAGGTTGTTTTGTTTTGGTTCTTGCCCTCCTTTCGAGGCCCTCTCCGCCCACCCTGGTCGGATGTTTGTTTTGTTTTTGTTTTGTGGGCATCTGGGATCCGCCCTTAAAGGGAGGGGCTATGTCATACCTGCTTGTGTTTTTGTTATATTACCTGGTCCTTTGTTTTCTGTCTCCCTGCACCCCAACCCCACACCTGTTCTGTGTTTTCCCCTGATTGTCTTGTCACGTTTGTCATTGGTTCCCCTGCTGTTCAGTTTTGTATTTAAGCCCCTTTGTTTCCGTTGTTCCCTGGTGGTTCCTTATGTTATGTGTATGTGCAATCTCGTGTGTTGGCTATCCTGTCTGTGTCTGGCCATGTATAATAAAGACTCATCTTACCTGAAAACCTCGAGCTTCAGGAGTTCTTCCCTGCATTTTATGACAGTTTGTTGTTTTCATAGACAGAAGGAACTGACCCCTTAATCATATGAAATCCTTCAGCAAATCCTGCTTGATACTGGTGGAGGTTGCTGAAGGCACTACTCCTTGGAGGGCTTTGTGTAGACAAGGAGGAATTTCCCTACTGATGTGGGAACATTTTCATGAAAAATAAAATTTAATCAGGCACTTTGAAGAGGTTCTAAAGCTGGGGGACAGTGTAATGAATTGTGTAGGATAATACACCCAACAACCGACCGAACATATTTTCTTGCCGTGTAGGCATACTTGAGCTCGGACTACAAATCATCATCAATATGGCGGATACGCAAAATTGATCTGCCGGAAGTCCATGACCTTATTTAGCTGCTCCGCAGCAAATACAGTGATGTAATAGTTGAAAACATGTAACAGATGAAAGAGAAAACTGAATGGACTGAAAAAAATTACCCAAACAGAATATAAAGATATCTCCTCAACACCTGGAGAGACTTTTCTGCACTCCTACAGACTCCAAGTACACAACAAAATGTAGGCTAAAGGACTAAAAAGGTGAGGTGGATGATATGATATGATATGAACCCTTTAAATCCAGGACAAATGGTATAGAAAGAACTAAGAAGCAAACCTGACCTAAAAAGCATATCCTAAAATGTTAAAAATTGCCCATTCATAAACTTTTCAATTCCTGATCTAAACTTTTACCAGTGAGAAGCAAACTAGCCACTCATGAACATGTGCACAGCTGAGTCTTAAGAAGTGGTAAACACAGCTGCACTTTTGGAACTTCATTAATACGGCAGCTTCAGATACTTTAAGAAGTAATTTTAAGGACCCAATTTTAAAAATAGTATCTGATGCGAAATGAGGCTGCTAGAGCAGGCAATGAATAACATTTCAGCTTTTGGTTTAGCACAGACCACAGTTTTATATTTTTAAAAAGAGACCCTAATGCTGCAGAAATAAAAAAGGCAACTCATACACATATTTCCATGATTTCTATTAGATCTTTAGTTGCAAAGTTCCATCAACCGATGATGGTTGTTAGAGATTATACATACTGCAAAGCTTATCAAGTGAAGCTCATTCACTAACGAGTATCCATCTGTTTTTGTACAACCACGTCTCTTATGTTTTTTCAGAGAATAGGTCACATCATATTTCCACTTTTGAGAGCTTAGTCATTATGTTTATTAGGTCTGGCAGTATGATGCTTGTATGTGTGAACCAGTCTTGTTTCCAGATCCAATTCCTTTTTCTGTCTCTCTCTCTGTGAGATTTTTTAAAACTTTCACACCACATTTGTCTTAAACATAATTTTTTGCTGGTAATGATACATTTACAATTAAAAATGGAGCATACATACAAGTGCCACTCAATTTTCTTCTCTAAAAAGCAAACAAACATTGAGTCTGCCTTGTAAAAACACCAAAATGTCTTTCCTGTTATGTAACTTAGCCCTCGTGGCCAAATCACATTGGTGGATGACGTCTGTTAGCCTAAAAATCCACATGGATAAAATAATATACACACGAACGGAAAGACTAGCTTCATTCTCTCTGTAGAAAGAACTAAATTTGTATGTACCTACTGCTGAATTGCTACATGCACGAAAAGGTGAGATAATGTAGCATCTTACAATAAAAAAAGTATTAATCTCATAAATGTTCAATATTAAGGTCAGTGCTTGGTTTACATGCATGATCAAATCCTAAATGAGCTTCTTTTCTTCAACTGTTTTAGAAATACTGAGAACTTTATGCCACTATTAGATTTGTAAATAACACACGATTGTCACTTTCAAAAACAAGTGCTATTGTCTCATGTTACGCACTGAGTCTCCCACATCAAGGGCTGTGGGGGTGGAGGAAAAAAAAGACAAATTTAGAACAAGGGAGGGGGAGGGGGGTTTCCTCTTCTAGTGGGTAAAAAAACAGACCAGGGAAGTGTGATAGCGTTGGATTTACCATATTACAGCTGAACATATCCCTTAGATGCAAGTTATCTGGGTCATGCACACAACAAAGAACTGACTCGAGAATGACATTACTTACCATTTGGGAGCTTATGATGATTTTCCATCAACCATTCAAACAGGTTGGTAAAGTTGCAGTTGCACACCCAAGGGTTGCCCTCTAGTCTCACCACCCGCAAGGAGGGCAACTGACTCAGGGCCTCCACCTTTAGGGTAGATAGTGCATTACGTTCCAGTTCAAGTTCTCGCAGCGAGGTGAGGCCCAGGAAGGCGTCCTCACTCACCATGCTCAAATATGGGTTGTTTCCCAGTCTCAGTTTGATTAAGCTCCGGGACTCCCCAAAAGTCCCCTTAGGGATTTCAGTCAGATTGTTGCTACCTAGGTCAAGGAAGACCAACCTGGAAGAGGTGCTTAGGGTCCCAGGTTCTATGTAAGAGAGGGAGTTGTTCCGGAGGTCTAAGTAGACCAAGTCACTGTACAGAACCAGAAAATCCGAGGGGATGCGGGGTATCCAGTTGTCAGCCAGCAAAAGCCTCCGGACATCCAAAGGGATCTCTTCAGGAAGACGGGTTAACCCCCGGCCACTACAGTCCACAGTGTGAGGATCTGGGCACAGGCAGGTTGCTGGGCAGTTTTCGCCCCAGGTCCAAAAGACAGAGGACAGCAAGATGAGGATAGGTTGAAGCCAGTAGACCCATGGCAACATGGTCGACAGGGTCAAATGAATTAGGGGAGAGGAGGTTTAGGTTAAGGACAAAAGGGAGAAAATGGATGGGGCTTGAGAACAAAAAGGTGGGGGTCAGAGGGCAGATGAGTGGGAGAAGGGAAGGGGAGAGATGAGTGAAGGGGGTGAACGGGATCAATCCTCTTGAATGAGCATCCTGATGTTATGGAGAGAGATACCTGACAGAGCTTCGGAATTGTGTGACGGCAAAACAGCAGAGGAAAACTGTTTTCTAGGAGATCACGTAACCAGCTGCTAAAATAGAATTGAAGTCGGTCTGTTTTAATTGTGCAACAAGAGCCTGACAGTAACCACTGAGAATAACTGAGGATAACATAGAGGGGAACGTAGTGCAGAAGAGGGAAATTAACACGAGCAAGCTGGGAGAGAAGAGAAGTAAGGGAACCAGACAAGGGAGAGGGGGGTTGAAGAGAAAGCTGTGTCCGCCACACTACCCCACAGTTCCTCTGGCAGCAGTGATAGACAAAGACAATGAGTGCTGTGACAAAAAAGGATATATGAAACAGTAATTCAAGCATGACAAGCAAAGAGTTGCATTGCTGCATTCGTCCATTAGTCCGAAGTCTTTGTGCAGAAAAGCCCAACGGTGTTAAAAAAACAGAGCTCACGGAGCATCGCACAAATGTGTGGGGATGTTGCCCCCGCTCGCCCTCAGTTCTCTCTCTCTATCTCCCAGTGCCCTGCAACATGCTGTAAAAACAAAGTCAGACTCCGTGCTTTTTTGTCCAGCACCATTTGTAAGCTGTTTGAGAGACAATCCAAATGTCCAGGCAGGAGCCTTGTGGATGTATATTGAATTACTGAGCAGCACACAGCCATGCCAATCCAGTGTCTGCCTCTGAATCTACCACGGTTTATCTCATGCCCTCTCCCGTCTCCTTTTTCCAGGGGGGCGTGTCTGATTCATCAAGTCACTGTCAACATGTGATGTCACTTCCTATAGTGGGAAAATCTAAATAAAAGACAAGATAAATAGTGTTTGATTCTAAAATGTATTTTAGCTGTGTCTTTAAACATATTTACAAATTCAGTGCAAAATATATTTATGAATGTACATTCTTTCCTAATTGCATTACATTTCAGAAATAACTTTGAAAAATTTTCTTTAGAGCTGAAAAGGGAATGAATCAACTGAATCTATTTAAAAATAACTTTTTAAACATGAGAAATGTGCACTTGATTGGAGGGTCCCAGGCACTGTATAGCTTTGAAACAGAAGTTTAGACTGATTCATTTGTTTTTGTTTAAACACATTTCAACTTCAATTCTTTCATTAAGCGTTTAATTGAGATTGCACTGCTGTTACCCACATGCAAGAAATTAGTTTCCTCTGTAACAGAATTTTTTTCTAAAAGAATGTGATGATGATCTCTTTAGAAAGACCTATGATGAACATAAGTATTCAATATGATTGACTTTTTTCAGTTTCTGTATTGCTTTCTTCATCTGACTACTTATATGAAAAAATGGACTGTCCTATTCTTCTTAGTGATTGCAAGGACCTTGTTTTTGGTTTAATACAAGTTATTTTTCTGTTTTTTATGGCTTGAGTTAGTCCTTTATTTTTGGTGTTTAGCTTTGTTCTCTTAGTTAGGCACGAGCAGCAAAGGCCTATTGTAACCGCTATGTTTTTATTATTCTCCTGGAAAATTAATTGGCTTTTTGGAGGCCTAAATATATTCAAAAAAAAAGTTTAGACTGATTCATTTGTTTTTGTTTAAACACATTTCAACTTCAATTCTTTCATTAAGTGTTTAATTGAGATTGCACTGCTGTTACCCACATGCAAGAAATTAGTTTCCTCTGTAACAGAATTTTTTTCTAAAAGAATGTGATGATGATCTCTTTAGAAAGACCTATGATGAACATAAGTATTCAATATGATTGACTTTTTTCAGTTTCTGTATTGCTTTCTTCATCTGACTACTTATATGAAAAAATGGACTGTCCTATTCTTCTTAGTGATTGCAAGGACCTTGTTTTTAGTTTAATACAAGTTATTTTTCTGTTTTTTATGGCTTGAGTTAGTCCTTTATTTTTGGTGTTTAGCTTTGTTCTCTTAGTTAGGCACGAGCAGCAAAGGCCTATTGTAACCGCTATGTTTTTATTATTCTCCTGGAAAATTAATTGGCTTTTTGGAGGCCTAAATATATTCAAAAACTCACCAGACTTCACTGAAAATTGTCCCCCTAGGGAATTTTAAGGTTTTTAATAGAATTGAAAATGGGTGTGGCCAAACGGCGCCCCCTAAAGTGAGATAGGCCAATTGGTAAGTCCTAGAGATTTGAAATGTGGTACATAGGTAGATCCCCCCAAATCATGAAAAAAAGTTTGGGGGTATGCCCTAAAACCAACAGGAATTCGGCCATTTTGAGTCAAAGGGTCATTTTTGGCTGTTTTTCACATACATGTCGAACTTTAAGGAACTTCCCCTAGGGATTTTGAGGTATTGGCTTCATGTTTGGTCAATATGTGAGTTTTTAAGCATGTTGAAGGGGCGGGGCCATTCCTCAAAGTGAGCCTTCTCACCGCAAATTTCGAACAGCTATAACTTTCACTTAAATAGGCTGAATTACATTAAACCTGGTATGATTGATCCCTCTCAGGTGTCCAACAATCCTAAGTGGTCAAATGATAGCATCATCAAAGCCACACCCCCTGAGAACAGGAAGTCACTTTTTTTTGCTTGGAAAGGTCCCTCTGTGACCCTCTTGACCCAATCAACATGAACATGTGACAGGAAAAATAACAAGTTGGTCTAACTTTGTTTGGAACACTGATAGTGTACGCTGGAGGGTGTGCCCATGACATCGTGGCGAAGTCCGATGTCACTCCATGACCATACTTTTACCTCCAATTTGCACATATTTCATCTGATCTGCACCAAATTCAATAATATTGATCCTAGTACAGTCCCCAAAAGAGATCTGATGACATATTTGGTAGGCGCGCCTAATTTTTCCACAGCACCCCCTAGAATATTTTTTAAAAATCAGCTCCAAGCCATGCTTTGGCCAAGGATTGTGAAATTTGGTACACACATGTAACTTCTCAGGACAAAGGATTGTCTTTGAGCATTGGTCCAAACCCCAGAGGAAGTTGGCCATTTTAGATTGAAATTGTGATTTTGACCCCATTTTCGCCATTTCTAGCCTTCATATCTGAGTAAACTCCTCCTACAGCTTTTGACTTAGAGACTTCAAAATCACTCAGTATACTCTCAAGGTACTGGGGATCAAAAGTCATCAAAAGCTTTTTGCTATATCAAATTATGTGCACGTGGCCAAGCCTCAAAATCTGACTTCTCGCCATCAAACAAGAAACTGTTATAGTTCCTACAAGGAAAGTCACAGAAACATGAAACTTTTTGGGATTGATCCATATGAGGCCCTGAACAATATTCAATGTTCAAATGCTGATGTCATCGAAGCCCCGCCCCTGAGAACAGGAAGTGTCATGTTTTCCTTTGAATGGTCCATATTTGATGTCCTTCACCTAATCAATGTGAAACTGCCCCAAGTGACAGATAACATGATGGTCTAACATGTTATCTAGAACTGACTGGTTTGGCTGTAGGGTGTGGCTGTGGCAGCGTGGCGAAGTCTGATGTCACGCCATGGCCTTAAGTTTGGCTCTAAAGTACACATGCATGGTCCGATTTACACCAAACTGAATATGGCTGATCTTTGTTACCCCCCAAACAGCTCTTATGTAGAGTAGGCGATGCCAGGCTCCTGCGGTCGCTACACAGGCTGAGTGGTGCTGAGCTGCTTGCAGCTTTAATTTTGATTTGTGCTTACTTGTAGTTCAATTATTCCATCTCTCTGTGTTCTCTTGTTTTGCTTTCATACTTTTGTGTCATTAGTCAATTTTCCCCTACTTCTTAGTTTCCCTTCCATCACATATTACATTAATTCTGGAAATTAACTCACCTAGAAGCATTCCAGTCATCACTCCGCAGCATTTTGTTTTCTGTCATTCCTCACTGGATTGAATGCCACACTCCCATAGCTTTAGTTGAATTCTGAGCCTGTTCCACTGAGTTTCAGGTTGTTGTTTTTTTTATTATTATTTTGCTACTACTCCAGGTGCCTCCCTACATTTGGGTCCTTACAAAAAACAAAACATGACTGTCAATTTGTGTCCCCAACAACTTCTGATTGTTCACAATCATACCATTTTGATAATCATCGTAATGCTAAACTAATGGTTTAAAGGGTTAAAATTCGGTGTTTGCAAAAAACAAAACGCTTCAGACATTTAGGTGTCTGCCTTTTACTTTTTTGTTTTCTATTTATGAGATTGTGTGGTCCTTTTTGTAGTCCTGCTGGTAATCCAGCAGTTGCCACTTCTTATTGCAGAATCAGGTTTTTTGGCCAACTTTGCGTTACACCCTCATAGCACACAGACATTAAGTATGAATATATAAACATTAGATGAAATAGAAAAGTATGTACATATATGCATGTGCATCCAATTTGTTTCAGGACCAGTTGGAAGGCCACTTTTTCTATTGCATTTGTTCTAGCTTCCAATTATTTTTTTGTTCACGAAAATTCTGTATTTACCTGCCTTGAAGATGGTTCTTATTCTTTTCTAATCCATTTGCCTACAGATCCTGGGGTGCAGACACCACTGGTAAGACCTAGCCACCAATGTAGGCCATTGTTTTCACATGAATTCACTTCTGAATGACTTAATATACACAATTTTTGGCATCCAGTTTGTGCTGCTTTCATATTCATTTGTTCATGTCATTTTACCACTGTAGATTGCACTAATGCTTGAACCTGTATTAGTCATTCACTTGTAGTAGGCCTTTTTTATTCATTGTAGTAATATTACATTACAACTGCAAGGACACAACCACAGAACAGGCTTTCCTCAGAAAAATTATTGGCACATATAAAGCCAAGTAACAGATTTTCAGTATCCTGTTGCTGTCTGCTAATTAGTTCTTCCTTCGTTGATCCAGATTTTTGAATCTCTGGACTTCAGATTTTTACTGAATCTGGTAACTGAGTGGACTTAGTCAAAAGTTGTTCCTAATGAGTTGTCTTTATTTTAATCGAACCTTTGATTAAAGTCACTTGGAGGAGCTGATCCTCATCCCCACCGTTCCGCGTTCGGCTGTAAACCGCCCCAGTGCATGCTGTAGGTCTTGGCTACAGGGGGCCAGCAGGACCACTTCATCTGCAAAAAGGCTGCGCCTAGGAATCCTGTCCATGAAAGTTATAAACAGGACTGGTGACAGAGGGCAGCCCTCCTCAAGTCCAACATGCACTGGGAACAGGTCTGACTTAATGCGGGCAATGCAAACCAACTTCATGGTCCGCTTGTACAGAGACCGGATGGTTCCTAATAAAGGACTCCCGACTCTGACTCCTGGAGCGCCCCCTCCAGGACACTGCAAGGGACATGGTCAAATGCCTTCTCCAGGTCCACAAAACATACGTGAACCATTTGTGCAAACTCCCATGAACCCTTCAGCACCCTGTAGAGGGTGTAGAGCTGGTTCAGCGTTCCACAGCCTGGACGAGAACTATACTGTTCCTCTTGAAGCCATGGTTCAACTATCGGCCAGACTCTCCTCTCCAATACCCTGTTATAGGCCTTTCCAGAGAGGCAGAGGAGTGTGATCCCCCCTGTAGTTGGAACACCCCGTGATGGAGGGCCACCACCCTGGTCTGCCAGTCCAGAGGCTCTGTCCCCAACTGCCATGGGAAGTTGAAGGGGAGTGTCAGCCACAGCAGCCCCACAACATCCAGAGACCTGAGGTACTCAGGGCGTGTCTCATCCACCCCCGAAGCTTGACACCACAGAGCTTTTTGACCACTTTGGTGACTTCAATCAGGGTGATGAAAGAGTCCCTAGTCTCTGCTTCCACCAGGGAAGGCCTGACCGTAGAAATGAGGAGATCCTTGAAGTACTCCATCCACCACTCGATAATGTCTCCCAATGCCAGCAGCTCCCCACACCCACTGTAAACAAATTGGCAACAACTGCTTCCCTCTCCTAAGGTGCAGATGGTCGTTTTTCCAACTCACCGCAGGGGGGTGATCTGTGGACAGCTCAGTACCTCTCTTAACCCAAGGGTCCAAGACATGTGCCTGAAGGCCCAAAGACACAACTACAAAGTCAATCATCAACTTACAGCCTAGGGTGTCCTAGTGCCAAGTGCACTGGTGGACGCCCTTATGCTTGAACATGGTGTTCGTTATGGACAATCCATGACTGGGACAGAATACCAATAATAAAACACCACTCGGCTTCAGATCGGAAAGGCTGTTCCTTCCAGTCACAGCCCTCCTGGTGTCCCTGTCGTTTCCAACATGGGCGTTTAAGTGCCCCAGCAGAGTCCCCGCGAGGGGCACTGTCCAGCACTACCGACAGGGACCCCAAAAAGGCAGGGTATAGATGGCCAGTCCTTCATGATTACCTAATGGTTTCCCCAGTGGGCCCACCATTTGTATTTACTGAAAGTTAATTACTGTTATAATTGTTGGGACCACAGCCATGGTTACAACATGAAATACGGTACGGACTTTTCTGGAACTTTCAAAATAAATTACATTAACCTACTTCCGCCACAACTTAGGAATTGGGAGTAACAGCTTGTTTGTCTTATACATTTTTAAAAGTAGTTCACTAAAAGTAGTGTTTTTGTTTAAAAGCAATACTTTTTTATATAAATGTTTAAGATATTTTCAATTAATGTTGAGTTATGGTGACTAAAATATAAAAAGAATCTTCAAGTCAGCACTGGATGTTCCCGTTGCAGATATCTAAATCTGAGTTACTGTGACAAAAATCCACTTACTGTATCAACAATTTTGTAGTTTATGTTTTACAAGGAAACCCACCATAATTGCTAAAATCTCCCCATATTCTTTTACCTTGTTTTTGTTTGTCAGTGAAACCTTAAAGGTAACCAATTGTGTCCACATGAGGAAGGGGCAGTGAGTTTTTTTTTTGTTTTTTGTTTTTTTTAACACCTGCTTGCACAAATAGATTTTTCAGTCTGTATATTCAACTATTGGTGTTCAAAGCAGAAAACCTGTAACACGCATGAGGAGTTAGACCGTGCTTGGAGGTTACATGACCTTGTCAGTGGTGAAACAGTGTCAGTCTTGATTTACCTTTCTTCTGCGTGTCCTCAGGTTGTCTAGTGAGTTACCCTTATGAAGAATGACTTACAGTACAGCTTTACCGGATTTAAAGTACTACAAGGAATACATAAAAATGCTAATGATAAATAATAGTTTCAGGTTGTTTTTTCTTGTTCATTTAATGATGACAATATGTTTGAAAATGTGCAACAAACAAAGCTATTTTATCAATGCAGACTGACTGCTGCAGGTTGTACAAAACCTGCATATTATTTTAGCTTTTCAGCTTTACCTATTTAGGGAAGTGTCAGTGAAAGTTCAGCTTCTATTTATAGAAATACCAGGAGTATGCTTACATTTACACAGTATCCACACCTGCAAACAGGCCTTCTAGAGCTATATTTTGATCTGTAGCACAATGAGCATTTCCATCGAAGCAGTCACTGTTTGTTGTTAAAATTAACTAACTGACTGACTACAGCTGCATTTGAAGTCAAATCAATCCCATGCCTGATATAGATTAAAATCGGATTGTCCTGTGTGAGGGGTTGTTAATGAAAGAAAGAGCACTGTGGTGGCAGGATAAACCACATGGTAGGATTAGTTTAGGTTTCCTAGAAAACTAATCTTCACAGGATACTGATAAAGGTTCACTGCAATTGCATAACCAATGCAATCTCATGGCTAAAACATGTTTTTGCCAGCATGAAAATAAATTTCTCAATTTACGTCCCCAGTTTAGACATGTGCCATTTGTTATTATAACAGGCATGACAACAAATGCAAAGAAAAATACAGAATTATTACATCTCATCAATGGGTATGAAAGTAAGGTTGTAGCAGGTATGACAGTGAGGTTTTCAGAAAATCTGTCCTCGTTAAACATAGAAGATATACTTTACTCATTTATACATTTATATGTGCGTTAGGGTTTGAGAAACTTTGTCTTTGTTGCCTGCTGCTAACTCTGCTTCTACCCTAGATGGCGCTAAGAGCATGGTTGTTAGTGGTGACAGGTGTGTCCTGTTACCTCATTAAGGATAAGGGCATAAAGAGAGGTCGCTGCCAGTACTTTGTTGCTTGTGTGTTGGCCTATGTGGTAAACCCGAGCCTCCTGACCTAGTGATAATTCTTATTTTTCCTGAAGAACTAGTACTTACCTTTGTTGTGCTCCCTCCTAGATCCCTGCCTGACTCTGGATTCCATTTCCAGCTGTTCCTGGCCACAGACACATCCACGACTCCTATTCTGAGATCCCTCGGGCAAGAACCCAGCTGGCAGCTCTATGGCTTCTCTCTCGTTCCCGGATCTAGACTCCAAGCAGACCCTGCTCACGCTCACCCGTGCCGCCATCTGGGAAAAACCCAAGGACGACTAAGAACTTGGTTCCTCTCAAAAGCAGCAGACACAGAGACCTCTGAATCTCACACTGACCTCAAGGCCGAACTTACTTGGATCAGTAGACAAGGATCACCGCTCTCAGGCCCTACGTCTCTCCCACTGGCGATTCTTCTACAACCCACCTTCCCGCCACAGCCAGTTCCGGATTCCAGTCCTTTCCACTTCACCCTGCTATTATAAAATCCATTAAACTTATTCTGAGTCTCTCTGAGAGAGTTCCTGCATGTGGGTCAAAGCTGTGTCCAAAACAATGACAGAACACACAAGCCAATCTGATCCAGCGGACTCATTCAGAAGAACTCTTTCGGAACATAAACATCAGATTCAGACTCATTAGGCTACCCTATGGTCTCTCCTGGAACAGCAGATGAAAACCAACCAGCTGCTTGAACATTTGGCTTCCATGCTTCAGCATACTCTGCAAAATCAGTCCGTTTCAACTCCAGTGGGTGCAGCGTAGTCTCCGGTCTCAAAGCAGCGTCCGCAATCCCGGGATGTCACTTCCCCCAACCTGGAGAAGTTTCCTAGCAACCCTAGCCCTTCTACCGGAAGAGAAACAGAGACGAAGGGATTCTAAACAGTGCCTTTATTGTGGCTCTCCTGATCATTTTCTAGCATTCTGCCATGTCCAGCCATTTAGGGCCCCTCGATTCACCCTACCAGCCTTGATTTGGTTTAATAATGACTCTCTTAGTCTCTCAGCTCTAATCAATTCAGGTTGTGAACAGACCCTCATTGACCAAGATTTAGTCAATCAAGCAGGAATAGAATCCGAGCCCCTTGAAACACCCCTTCTGGTTTCAGCTCTTAATGGAAATTCCCTTCAAAAGATAACCCATCAGACCAAGCCACTAGAACTTGTCGTTTCAGGTAATCATCATCAACACTTCTCCTTTTATGTTTTCCCCATTTCTCCATCATCTATAGTCCTAGGTTTCGATTGGTTAAAACAACAAAATCCACAACTACATTGGTCTAAGTTACGTATTGAGTCCTGCCCTACTAACCGCTATGACATCAACCAAAGTTACATTCTAGTGGACACCAGAAGCTAATGCCGCCTTCCTCGCCCTCTAAGAAAGATTCTCACAAGCACCCATCCTCATTCATTCTAACCCTTCAAAACAATTAACTTTGGAAGTAGACGCATCAGACACTGGAGTGGGCGCTGTGTTATCACAGCATTCTGATTCTGATAGTAAAATGCATCCCTGTGCATTTTACTCTCGCAGATTGACCAAAACAGAACAAAATTATGACGTTGGTAACCATGAGTTACTCGCCATAAAACTGGCCTTGGAGGAATGGCGACACTGGCTTGAGGGGGCCGAACGTCCAGAACTTGGCTTATCTCCAAAACGCTAAGAGGCTCAACTCTAGACAGTCCTGCTGGTCCTTCTTCTTCTCATGATTCAACCTGACCATCTCTTTCCAACCTGGTTCAAAAATCATAAAACCGGATACTCTTTCTCGTCAGTTCTCCTCAGATGACTCAGTGAAAGAGCCAGCTCCCATTCTTTCCCCTACTTGCATCATCGGCACCCTCACTTAGGAGATCGAGGACTTAGTAACCCAAGCCCAGCAGGCAGAACCAGGCCCAGGAACAGGTCCCCCCAAAAAGGTCTATGTCGCCACCTCAGTCCGTCCTCGCCTAATCCATTGGTTCCATTCAGCCAAATTCTCAACACATCCTGGTTCTAGTCGAACAACGTCCCTCATTGATAGACGCTTTTGGTGGCCCTCTATGCACAAGGACATTAGGGAGTATGTGAAGGGCTGTACACGCATTAAGACCCCTCATACACCACCTGCTGGACTGTTACAACCCCTCAGTGTACCCAAACGACCCTGGTCCCATATAGCACTTGATTTCGTCACTAGACTTCCCCCCTCTCAAGGTATGACAACCATCTTCACCATCATAGACCGTTTCTCTAAAGCTTGTCACCTTGTTTCTCTTAGGAGATTACCCTCGGCCTTCCAAACTGACCAGCTGTTGGTCAAACACGTGTTTCATCTGCATGGCATCCCCGCAGACATAGTGTCAGACCGAGGCCCCCAGTTCGTGTCTCAGGTATGGAAGCAGTTTTGTTCAGCTCATGGTGCAAAAGTCTCCTTAACCTCTGGGTATCATCCTCAGTCTAATGGACAAGCAGAAAGGATGAATCAAGAGTTAGGATCAACGCTCAGATGTCTCACATCCTCAAACTCTACCGACTGAAATAAGTACCTCCCGTGGGTGGAGTATGCACACAACACACATCTCAACAGCTACTGGGCTTTCACCCTTCAAAGCGTCATTAGCTTACCAGCCGCCACTTTTCCCAGCCGAGGAGAAAGGCATTTCAGTAACCTCTGTCCATCATCATATCTGTGGCTGTAGACACATTTGGTCCAATACCATCAGGGCACTCCAATGCACCGCTGAAGAAACTAAACGATTTGCAGATAGGAGACGAAAACCTGCTCCCCGGTATCCTCCTGGTCTTAGGGTCTGGCTCTCCACATGTGACATTCCCCTAAAATCCTTGTCTAAGAAACTCACACTGCGCTACATAGGTCCATATGAAATCGAGTCGCTGATCAGCCCCACCACAGTACGTCTCCGCTTCCCTGCAAGTCTCCGTATCCACCCTGCATTCCACGTCTCACAAATCAAACCCATCCTCATCAGTTCATTGTGCCCTCTGGCCAAACCCCCTCCCGCCCATAACCTTGGGGGGGGACCCCATCTATGCGGTCCGACGGATCGTGGACTCCCGCCGACAAAGTCGTGGTTGGCAGTACCTCATCGACTGGGAGGGCTACGGTCCCAAGGACCGCTCTTGGGTGCCCCGTTCTTTTATTTGTGATCTGTCCCTCATTGCTGACTACCGTGCTTCTCTCCCTTCCACTTCTTCTAGGCCGCCAGGCAGCAGCCGTTGGGGGGGTGGGGGGGTGGGGGGGTGGGGTGGTTGATGTTAGGGTTTGAGAAACTTTGTCTTTGTTGCCTGCTGTTTACTCTCCTTCTACCCTAGATAGCGCTAAGAGCACGGTTGTGAGTGGTGACAGGTGTGCCCTGTTACCTCATTGAAGAGAGGAGCATAAAGAGAGGTCGCTGCCAGTACTTCGTTGCTTGTGTGTTAGCCTATGTGGTAAACCCGAGCCTCCTGAACCGAGTGATAATTCTTATTTTTCCTGAAGAACTAGTACTTGCCTTCGTTGTGTTCCCTCCTAGATCCCTGCCTGACCCTGGATTCCATTTCCAGCTCAGTTTCCAGCTCCACAGAGACATCCACGACTCCTATGCTGAGATCCCTTGGACAAGAACCCAGCTGGCAGCTCCATGGCTTCTCTCTCGTTCCTGGATCTAGACTCCAAGCAGACCCTGCACACCCTCACCCGTGCCGCCATCTGGGAAAAACCCAAAGACGATTAAGAACTTGGTTCCTCTCGAACGCAGCAGACACAGAGACCTCTGAACCTCACACTGACCTCAAGGCCAAACTTACTTGGATCAGTAGACAACGACCACCGCTTTCAGGCCCTACGTCTCTCCCCCCTGGCGATTCTTCTACAACCCACCTTCCTGCCACAGCCGGTTCTGGATTCCAGTCTCTCTGAGCGAGTGGTTGGGGGTCAAAGCCGTGTCCAAAACAATGCCAATGTGGCCTTAATTCTCTCACATGTCAACTGAATTGTCCTTAACTGAGCTTCTCTAGAATTGCGTATGTTTTTTCTTTTTCACCTATAAACTCAAATTGCTAAAGCTTTAGGAAGAATGGAAGATATGCCAAATATAAGAAAAGCAGCCCAGTGGGTAATTTTTTGAGTGCATGTCAAACCCATTAAAAGTCAACAGTATGGGTCTCAGTGTGAGTGCAATCAGTAGGAGGGCCTTCCCCATGAATCAGCCAGTGTGAGAGCAGAAAAGCTTAGCTCTTTCCTACTGCAATTAAAGAACAGGCCATCAATAAATGATGAATGTCAAACACAGCATGATGTTTGGCCTGGTAAGAAGCCTCGTATCCAACAGTATGTGGATTATTGGTCACAGCAGGGCAGGAAACAACTGGTGACGTGGTGGAAACAGAGATAGGAGACAGGAGGAAGTTGAGAAGACCCTGTTGCAAATGTCACTATGTTCCTTTCAACACCTCTCACCATGTGGCAGTGGACATTCAACATGGAGCAGCAGCTGTTATTTCCTAAGCCATTCACTCACATTTGGGATTCTTTGCACCTTCCCTTTTGCCATGATAGGCAGTGGGAACCAGAATTATGTTTCAATCGCTCAAGGACAGAGTGGCAGAAATGGCTCAGGGCAATCAGTAATCATCATGAAAAACAATACCCATACTGCTGGTCTTAATTTAGATTCTATCTATCTATCTATCTATCTATCTATCTATCTATCTATCTATCTATCTATCTATCTAGTCTCATTCAATAAATCAAAGATTAAAGATTAAAATAACAACCTTCAAGCAGATATTAAATATACTTTTAGTTAAGCCCCCATTTCTGCATTTATTGCTCTGATGAAATATTTTAATCTTAAAGTTAAGTCATCATAATTAACAGAGAAACAGGCTTTAAAACATCCATCTGTGTGTAAACAGTCTATATAATTTGTTTCAGTTAGTGAATTGAGTTACTGAAATAAATGAACTTTTCAGCAATATTCAAATTGTTGAATGTGCTGACAACAAAATCACACAAAAATCATCAATGGAAATCAAATTTATTAACCAATGGAGGCCTGGATTTGGAGTCACACACAAAATTAAAGTTGGAAAAACACACTACAGGCTGATCCAACTTTGATGTAATGTCCTTAAAACAAGTCAAAATGAGGCTCAGTATTGTGTGTGGCCTCCTCGTGCCTGTATGACCTCCCTACAATGCCTGGGCATGCTCCTGATGAGACGGCGGATGGTCTCCTGAGGGATCTCCTCCCAGACCTGGACTAAAGCATCTGCCAACTCCTGGACAGTCTGTGGTGCAATGTGACGTTGGTGGATGGAGCGAGACATGATGTCCCAGATGTGCTCAATCGGATTCAGGTCTGGGGAACGGGCGGGCCAGTCCATAGCTTCAATGTCTTCATCTTGCAGGAACTGCTGACACACTCCAGCCACATGAGGTCTATCCTGCATTAGGAGGAACCCAGGGCCAACCGCACCAGCATATGGTCTCACAAGGGGTCTGAATATCTCATCTCGGTACCTAATGGCTGTCAGGCTACCTCTGGAGAGCACATGGAGGGCCATGCGGCCCTCCAAAGAAATGCCACCCCACACCATTACTGAACCACTGCCAAACCGGTCATGCTGAAGGATGTTGCAGGCAGCAGATCGCTCTCCATGGTGTCTCCAGACTCTGTCACGTCTGTCATATGTGCTCAGTGTGAACCTGCTTTCATCTGTAAAGAGCAAAGGGCGCCAGTGGCGAATTTGCCAATCCTGGTGTTCTCTGGCAAATGCCAAGCGTCCTGCACGGTGTTGGGCTGTGAGCACAACCCCCATTTGTGGACGTCAGGCCCTCATACCATCCTCATGGAGTCGGTTTCTAACTGTTTGTGCAGACAGATGCACATTTGTGGCCTGCTGGAGGTCATTTTGCAGGGCTCTGGCAGTGCTCCTCCTGTTCCTCCTTTGCACAAAGGCGGAGGTAGCGGTCCTGCTGCTGGGTTGTTGCCCTTCTACGGCCTCCTCCACGTCTCCTGGTGTAGTGGCCTGTCTCCTGGTAGCATCTCCAGGCTCTGGACACTACGCTGACAGACACAGCAAACCTTCTTGCCACAGCTCGCATTGATGTGCCATCCTGGATGAGCTGCACTACCTGAGCCACTTGTGTGGGTTGTAGAGTCCGTTTCATGCTACTACGAGTGCGAAAGCACCACCAACATTCAAAAGTGACCAAAACATCAGCCAGAAAGCATAGGTACTGAGAAGTGGTCTGTGGTCCCCACCTGCAGAACCACTCATTTATTGAGTGTGTCTTGCTAATCGCCAAAGATTTCCCCCTGTTGTCTATTCCATTTGCACAGCATGTGAAATTGATTGTCAATCAGTTATGCTTCCTAGGTGGACAGTTTGATTTCACAGAAGTTTGATTTACTTGGAGTTATATTGTGTTGTTTAAGTGTTCCCTTTATTTTTTTGAGCAGTGTATATTTATATATATATCAGGATTGCATTGACATGGTTTAGATATATACAAATATTACCATATTACCAAAGATCAGCAAATGAGAAACTTAATAAATGCTGTTCTCAATTTAATCTGAGTACACTAGAGCAAATTGGCAAATATTCAACAGGGATGTGTAAAGCTGCTGCTACAGAATCAGAATCAGAATCAGCTTTATTGCCAAGTTTGTACATACAAACAAGGAATTTGACTCCGGTACACTTTGCTCTTTGGTTTTTGTTTTTGCACTACAGAATATACATATTACGTGACAGACGTAACCCCCAAGACTTGCAGGTGTAATTAGAGTAAATGGTGGTCTCACACCAGCCCAACTTCACCGCAACTGGGATTTGTCTCAGTTGGGCTGAAGTTAAGCTTGCATGCCAAAAAAATTGTCTCTTTTTTCCACTTTACTAGCAGTAATTTCCCTTTGTCTAACCAATGGAACCTAAATAAAAATGTTGATTTTTATTTTTCTTTTCTTGTACATTTTTGTTGTTTTGTACTTAAATGACTTTCATGATGTTTACTTTTATATATACACCTTTTGTTTATTCTGTTTTGTGTACTGTACAGTGGTGTGCCTCTTGGCTAGGTCTTCCTTGAAAATACATTTTATCTCAAGGGACTTCCTGTAGTCAAAACATGCAATGTTGTTCCTACATGGCCTTAACTGTATAATTTATTTAATCAATTTCTTAAAAATATTTTTAAAATATATTGAAGAATTTTACACTGCAACTTTTTTGCAAGATTGTGTTGGTATTGCAGGAGTAAACTCGGCTGATGGTTTTGTGCAAGTACACAGAAACGTTTGATGGGTGCAATCAACTAAAACATGAAGCAATGAAAGATAGAAAGGAAGCAAACATGGGCTTTTTTAACAGATTTTAAAGATGAGATAATTTGACAATAAAATGTTCATAGTATCAGTGGATGTCTGTTCTTCATAATCATCAAATCAAAAAGAACATAAAAAATACTTACAGGCACAAGTTGCAATTAAGCTTACAATTTGTGAATCAGCCATTTAGTTTACTCCTGTGGGTGTGTTCACAGAGTTACTACTGTATGAAATGGCTGTAAAATTTTGGCTGTCACTGAACATTTCTACTGTGTGCATTGCGTTTCTGTCAGGTGTGGTATGGCTTTTAAACAGCAAAAGAACAAAAATACAACTCCTGGCACCAGTATTTAAAATGGATACACGCTGATTTTTCTAATATAAACATGTCAAGCATTATAAGTTCACAGTATGAAATGTCATATTATGAAAAATTAATTATAAAACATGTTCAACCCCAAGAGCACAGGTATAGCCTCATTCTTTACCACCAATACACAAAAAAAGTTTTATTTCTCGTCTTTTGGCAGTAAGCTATTTTAAGGTGATGCAAACACGGCAGAATTCAAAATAGTTTGAAGAAAAGCTGCCGTACTAACACACAGGAAATGACCTTCAGCACTAAGGGTGAAAGCAGTGATTTACCATGGCCTCCTAACGGTGTCACATCACAGCATGAGATAAAGCAGGTAAGAAAGCAAGGAAACAAAGCAAAAAGAGGCAGCATAGAGGAAGCGCAAAAGAGTAAATTAAGAAAGATTTAAACTAGAAATTAAAAATACAATTGTGTTCAAAACTGTAGCTTCATGCACTGAGAAATAAACCCAATGAATCATAAAATTGTCACAGTTTCTTTCCATTTATACTGTTTTTCACTTGACTGAGATTGCGCCTGTTAAACCACAACTCTCCCCCAACAGTTGCCAACTGCCAGGGAAAAGAGGTAGTTGGTTGATCTCACAGAAGGTTTAAATTTCCTTCCACCATCTTAAAAGCTTCTCCATCAGCTGCACTATTTAGGGAAGTGTTTATGTGTCTATTGGGTTTTAGCTGTACCCGGATTTGTAGAGTGTAACCCTGTCACCTCTAGATTTAGCCTTGGTGTGTATCATTTCAGCCTGTCAGCCAGCCTGGTATCATTCCAAGAGTATCATCTTCTGTAGTTCGTTTAAAACCCCATGGATCTGGGAGCTTCTAAAACACCTGACACACTGGCCATGGCTGCATTCAAAGATGACGGCAAGTGTTTACCTACAACCAAGAAACACGACCTACACTGAGCTAAATGCGAACCTGGAAGCTGAGGCATTCACACATCCTAAAATGCAAAGTTTTAATCCCTATTGCTAAAGAACTAACAAAGGAGTGATTAGGAGGATTTAATCTTGCTAATGACAATATAAGGAAGAACCTACTAATTAAATAAACTTTCCCATAAATGGCCATAGACATGTGTTTCCCATAATGTATGTATTCAGCAGGGCAATAAGGTGGTGATTTGCTCTTCAGAGTTTTTTTTTTTAAATTGATTTCATGTGGAACACCAAATCAATATTTCAACTTACAATAAAGTTCTAAATAATCATACTTAATCTTACATTAAATGGTTTATTGTTTCCTTCCTAATTGTGCACTTTGCTCTCAAATGGGGATACTTATGATCTTGTGAGGATGTGAGCAGGAGTTACCAGGGTCCTCTCTTGTGTCTAGACTAGTCCTAAAGACAAGTCTTAAAATGTTTATTTTTTATATAGATTTTCTAGTCTAACTGGAGACATATGTCTCCAGTTAGACTGTACTTGGCTTGAGCTAATCCTGTCATGATCTTTGGTTTGGTGTTCAGCTTTGTTTCGGTTTTTCATATGTATTTATTTTCTGCTCCCTTGTTTCCTGTGTGTTCACCAACCTTTTTTCCTCTTTGCTCAGTTTAGCTTCAGTTCCTGGCCTTCCACCACAGCTGCACCCTGTTTCTAATCAACCACCTGCTCCTTTTTCAGCAATCAACTCTCCAGCTTAAACATGTCTGAGATGCTACTTCTATAAAAAAGTCTTTAGGCCTAAGCTATAGTTAGCTTATGCCTCATAGCTGCTTCACTGATTAATGATCTTCTTGCCTTGTCGGTCAGTTTAGGTAGACTTCCATGCCTTAGTAGGTTTGCAGTTGCGTCAAACCATTTCCATGTTTAGATGATGGAATGAACAGTAGTCTTTGTGAAGCTCAAGGCTCGTGATATTATTCTGCATCCTAATTCCGCATAAAACTTTTACACAATTTTATCCTCAACCTACTCTACTGTATTAACCTATGAGACTTACACAGAACACATGTATGTATAATGAGATTAAATTGCCCCTTTACAACAAATGTGTTGTGATGGGGCACTATATAAATAAAATTAAGAGAATTAAATTCAGAAGTGCAGAAGACAGAAAAACGTATTTTATTTCTACAGAAAATATTTTGTGCTCTTACACTATATGTTTAATATTAAGGAAAAGTATGAAAGCATATCATACTGCATGGCAGATACACAGTAACAGATGTTGGTGTTGAGTTGGACTTAACAGGTACTAAAACCAAACATTTGCAGTTTGACCTCACCCACAGAAAGCTTTAAGGGAGGACATGGCAGAAATTATCATCTCACTGCTCATTACATTTGCCACAATGTGATTAAAATGTGTGTTCTGTAACCTTCCGCCCACACGCACAAGCTTTCCTCAGACTCACTTAATCTCTCTCTCATCTCTCTTACTGTATTTATCGCTGGTCCAATCCTTTTAATTTTTGAACGAAAGCTCAGAGGTCAAGAGTGACAGCATTATCAGTCATTCATCATCTCTGTCTCTTTGCTACACACACAGTTTCACTGAGATACATGCACAATGGATTTGGCGAATGAGCAGAACCCAAGGACAGCATCTCACACCCAGCAGCCCTCTGGCTGTGCAGGACAGTGTGAGTGAAAAGGGCAATGTGAATGGCTTTCCAATGGAAGTCTCTGTCTTTGCCCTTGGTCTGGCTTCTGTTTATATGTAGGAGATTGTGTGTATTTAAGTGCAACTCATGACAGCAGACAATACTTCAGGACACACAGATGGTCTGACCCATGACGTTAAGATTAACAAAACATCTGTTTCTCCGGTAAAGCTCAATCAAGAGACATACAATTACCAAAGCACTCGGCAAGACTCATACTTTATGTAAAATGTTGGCAGGAATATTGTGACTAAGCAAGTACTTAATATTTATTCCCAAAATGTATTAATGCAAAAATTTAGCATCAACATTATAGCTACAAAGCAAATAGATTTAAATATTATTTTAGGTTAATTGGTCTAATGTAGCAGACATGACTTTAAATCACATCAGTATTCTACCAGAGCAGTAATGTTCTTTGTTCTTATTTGTCACACATCAACCTACAAGCTTTTCAAAGAGCATATATGGCATTACATTATACATGATTAAAGGCTGAGTCTGACAAATCTTCATGCTTAGCATTCAAAAGTGAATATATCAGTACTGGTGTTCTTTCTCTGCACAAGTTCATTTGAAAAGAGACTAAGGCAAAGTGAATACTGTATTGGGTAATCAATCAATATCTGATGTGCTTTTTGGACATTAAAGACACATCATTGGCGTTTAAGCAGAGAAAGAGCATTACGCTTTTTTTATAGGCTGACAGCTGAAAACCCAGGATTTCATCATGTACAGATGCTTTGAGCGCATTAAATGTATGAGTTGTACATCCAGGGAATGGACATTAATATTTAATCATATCTCTGTTCTGGTGTATTGTATTAGCCTTGTTTTTTCCTTTCTTCTTGTTTTTGTGTTTTTTTAGTAAAGGAATGTAAAATTTTAGATAGTACTTATATTATTATTTCACCATATGACCACTTGGTCTCAGCTCCCAAACATTTGCAAACTATTGTTTAAAAAAGAAGGAAAGAAACCTCTCAACCTAATGCAAGTCTTTACCTTTACTCTTTTCTCCTTGTGTTTTTTTTCTCATGTCCTGAACCTTCATGTCAGGATGGAGGAACAAGGATCAAAGAAGAGGAATAAGGTGAGCTTTCAAGGAATTACAAACTAGCAAATTAAAGGAGAAAAGACTCTGCATTTCCATCTCTTCACAATACACAACCATGATCCATAGTTTTGTTGGTTTGCTTTTATCGTTCAGAAACGTATATTCAGTTATGTGAAAGGCAGTGGAATGATGTTATTAAATGTGTGTCAACTTAATCTATGTGCAGTGGCTGATTTGGATTCGTTACAATACGGAAATAGCTGAAAGCTAAATCTTTACAAGGCTGGCACACATTTTAAGAATGCTCCAATCATTGAGAGCAATGTCTGTGTGTACAATGCATAACCTTAAAGAATTGTTTAGGACAAGGTTCAAATGCTAGGTCTCATCAAAGGGTCTCCTGAAAAGTGGGTCTAAAGTTAACTATGGATTTTCCACAATAGCATGCAGAGAATCAAATGTGAAGATATCAGATTTACTGAGCTTAGCTTTGGCAGTTGTCCCAAAGGTTCAGACATAAGCAAAAATAAAACTGTGGTGATTGACAAGCTGAGGACCAACCACTAAGAGATTTTCACTTGGAGCTTTCTTTTGTTACACATTTGGGTCAATAGTTTCAACCAGGATTATGCAATAAACGCATCGATTACAGGATTTAATATTTACACAGCAATGAATGTCAACAAGCTATAGCTATATAAATGTTACTGTAACACTGACAGAGGGTAAAATGGATGCATGGTTTCATGTTCATGCCAAATTGTGGCCCTACCATCTGAATGTTGAGCTGAAATTAAGAGTCTTTGGATCCAGTAACATCTGTTACAGTTGTTTTGGTAAAGATGTGCAAATTGTAGTCTTAATCTTCTATTCTTAGTCGACAGGAGTGGCACTTTGTGTGGTCCTCTACTTCCTTCACTTTGACACTGCAGGTGTTTATTCCTCTATTTAAATTTTTTCAGAAATCGTTTTTTTTTGTGTGGTTGTTCACATTACTTTGAATATGTTGTGAGAAATGTTGGAGAAATAGGTGTTATTGTTTATGTGCACAACAGAAGTCATTTATTGTCAGCGGGTGCTGTGTGGGACACAAGTGAAAAAAAAGGGAGTGAAACTCTTTATTGTTCCGTTTTAGGGAGATCTGACTACCAGTTTAGCACAACAAACTGTTTGGATGCGGAGACACACCCACCAATGGTGGGGCAGGCATGTTAACAACTTTACAGAGACCGAGTTTATTCAGAATTTTATCATGACGAGGGCAACTTTTAATTATATATGTCTGTGAAGGAGAGAGGAGAGGCACCGGAAGAATACTTGATGCAGTCCAGTGTATCAGACTGCAGCAGGAGCAGATCATCACATGCTCGGTAACCTTGATAGCATTTTAAAGTCCTCTGTTTGAACAGTTGTATACGAATTTTACAAGACAAACTACATCCCACATCCTTGAATAAAGTTTTATCTCTTTTTATTAACGAGCTCTAATGTCTCGCTGTCTCTTCCAAGCGCAAGGGAGGCGCATATCTGGAGAGACAAAAGCTCGCAGGCGAACTTTGCTCCACAAGGCCATTCCCGGAAGAGCTTGAAAGCTGGACATCTGTCTGATACGAGAAGATCAGGAGATTTATTTGCCGATCGAAGACCACGCCGACACCCGGCGCAGGTGGAAACCCACAGAGGTTCTAATTCCAAGGAGATGAGTTTTTCCTCCTTGTGTATGCAGTCGGCTAACGGTTCCCCTCATGGGGGGATGAGAAATTACCGTTTTTTTCCTTTTAATTTGATCATGGACGCGTGGTCCCCCTCCCCTCCCTTTTCTTCAGACCTGATCCCTCCTCAAACGGTGGAGAGCAGAAATTAACGTCAAAGAAATTTTGTTCTTTTTATATTAAACCGGATAGGTGCATTTACAGGTCTGGGCAGGATGAGGCATAGTTAAGGTGATGTAGGATCACCAGTAGTTAATCTCAGGTATTAACTTGTTGCATGCAATTCTGATTGAATTATGTTATGCTGAGCTGTGTTTTGATTTGGCGCGCAAGCACTGCTGAATTGTGCGTGGTTAATGTTTTGTCCGGCTGATCTCAAATCAGCCAGGAGTTAAAAGTCAGTCAGTCAGTCAGTCATTTTCTACCGCTTATTCCATAGTGGGTCGCGGGGGAGCTGGTGCCTATCTCCAACAGTCTATGGGCGAGAGGCAGGGTACACCCTGGACAGGTCGCCAGTCCATCGCAGGGCAACACACAAACAACCAAGCACACACTCATTCATACACCTAAGGGCAATTTAGAGTGACCAATTAACCTGACAGGCATGTCTTTGGACTGTGGGAGGAAGCCAGAGTGCCCGGTGAGAACCCACGCATGCACGGGGAGAACATGCAAACTCCATGCAGAAAGACCCCCGACCGGGAATCGAACCCAGGACCGTCCTGCTGCAAGGCCTAGTGGTCTGACCACTCTTTGTTTTATTGCTGGAGATTTTCCACTGAGTTCCCGCCTCAGAGTTTATGACCCTTTGTCAAGATTTGGGGCGTTCAGCTGGTTGTGGCTAAAGGGGTGTGGCCCCAAAGTTTTATCAGCTGATCGCTGCAATCGAGACATCAGCACAACAGGAGGACTTCTTTCCATTTAACCCAAATTACACATTTTGTCCATAAAACTACTGGTTTGATCTTCATAGACACTAAATGTGCATATATGTTTTTCTTTTATTATTATTGTAAGGTACTCATTTTTATTCCCTTTGTGTAGAATGGTGCTTGTTAGTTAGTTGAAGGTTTTGGACCAGAATAATGGTCTATCAGGATTATTTGGCTTCAATAAATCTTCATATATATAATTAAGAGAAGCATTTGTGTTTATTTCGTGCAAGAGTGATTTATCTGTCAAAACAAGGTCGAAGATCCTCCATCTTCGGTGAAGTGGTTGAATAAACAGTGACAGTTGGTGGTTTTGGTTAATAATTTGTAATTATTAAAGAGCTTTGAGCCCATAATCACAACACCAGAGGACATCTCTGATTTCTATTCATAAGTAATGATTTTTGGTTAAGAAATTTATTTTTTTCAAATTATGATTTTAAGTTATAATTTTTGATGAATATTAATTAATCAATAATCATAATCCTTACAGGAGTCACATTCCAAAAGATCAGATACGAGTCGGTTTCAGGAACACATATGAATGTGGCTCAAATGTGACTTGAAGAAGTCAGATAGGTGCCAGATATGGGCCAGATATGAGCGTTCAAACCTGTTCTAAAAAGTCTGACCTGGTCTCTTGACCTCCAAAAAATCAGATTTGGGACACATTTGCCTGCAGTGTGAATGGGGCTTATCCCCCTAGTTTGATGAGTAGTTCTTTGTGCAACTGTTGCCTTACTATAATCTCTAGCCAATCTGCCCATTGTCTTCTAATTTCTGTCATCAATGATTCATGTTTTTGCATACAATGTTGTGCACTAAAAATGTTACCTTTTTGTGGCATTCCTTTTGAACATGACATTGTTGCGCTTGAAAATCCCAGTAAATCACCAGACTTTAGATAATGGCACCCACAAACATTACCTGTTTTTAGTCACTTAAAGCCCCTTTCTTTCCAATTTTGATGCTCAATTTAAATTTCAGGGGTGAGCCAAGCTCGGACATTACTGAACAGCAAAACTCTGCATACGTGGGGAATAAACTCATACAGTTTCTTAAAATACAAGAATTTATTAACAAAAATAAGTCAACAAAAATAAGTCAACTCAAAGTCAAACATATTTCAATCAACAAACTATTTACTATACTATAACAATCCAACTAAAACTACCAAGCAAAATGAAACAATAAGGAAGACCAACTATGTACAATATGAACAAGCGAATCAAAGATGGTCAAAAACCATGACCATGAAGTGATGCGTTACCATTCAATGTTTTTTATGTCTGAGAACCAAGGGTTATCTGGAAGAATCTAGAAATGAAGTTAAGTTAGTCCTGGAACTAACTTGGCCAATAATTGGTATACCTTCAAACAACAATTCAAAATGCAAGCTCAGATGAAACATTATTTATTAAAATAATATTTAAGGAAATATTATTTTGAATAAGAACCAAACCTTTCTGGATAAATGATTCTTAATAGACTTCTAAGTCACCTGTTACCTTAGCCGATAGCTGTTGAAGCTAACAAAAGAAGCTCATAGCTTGTTATCATCCCTTTAAAATAAAAAAATTTAACTTTAAAATACCATCAATAAAAGAATCAAAGTGCATAAGCGTTGACGGCGCGTTATGACCGATCTGTGCTCAAAAACCACCCGTTAAATAAAGTTTGTCTTAACTTTAAAACACAACACAGAACACATCCTTAGCTGAGTTCTAGTCTGCTAGCACTTATTGTAGCTGAGTTTTCTCAACAAAAACAAACGTCATTAAAAAGACATTATTTAAATTATTTAAATTTAAACTAATCTTCTCTGCCCAAATACTACCTCTTATGTGAACTGTGGTGAGAAAAAGGTTTCCGGGTGACGAGATGAGGGAGGTCCGGTCATCCACGTGTGGACTAACAAGGACTAGCGTTGCAGCTAATCTCAGGTCGGCTTTAAATGGGCCCAGCCGAACTGTAAGACAAAGGCACATTCGGCTCCTTGAGTGGCCGCGGTGCAGCTGGATAGTTCTCACTACCGTGAGGAAATCTGTTTCAATTAGGGCTGCTTCTGGAGGCCTCAAAAGAAAAGTCAAGTCATGTTTGTTTCATTACACCCTTTATAATAATGTTATAACCCATGGCTGGGGTCCCAACAGGTCTCTCCCTGCTAAAAGGCAGAAACATAATTGACATTCTCCATCTTACCTTTTCTATCACACAGAGTCTGGCAGCAGAAACTGTTCTCACCATATAAATACTACAATATCGAAGGGTGGTGTCAAAACTCAAGGTTAACACTGTTTGTGCTGGCAGCATCGTAAAATGTGTGCTACTGTTTCAAATCAGTCTAGGAGAAGATAAAGTAACTAGGGGCATTTCACATAGCAGGCATACAGATGGAATACATAATTTCATTCAAAGGCACATTAACTTTGAGACAGCTAATGAAAGAGATGAAAACACAAAGACTATTTTGATTGATAAAAGTTGAAGAGGGTGGAGATAGTTGCCGAGGAGATAGGCCCTGAGTAAGAGATGTGACACTTGTGTGTCACCGTGGTTATTTTTTATGTACAACTCTTCCCTCCTCTCCTTTGCATGTCTGTCCTTCATTCCTGCAAAGTCAGACATCATGTTCCAGTACCCACCACCATCACAACCCCCATCACCAAGGATAAGTGGGTGAGGGACCCGCCTGCTTTCCTGTTTCAAGTTCACCGTCAAAGTCACGGCTCCGTGTGTAATGAGTGAAGGGAAGTATTTCTGACCGTTTCATCTCCCTCCTGTCCACAACTAGTCAGCAAGTGTGAAGATGTTCTGTCAGCACATGCCAATCTGAATGTGGACAGATACACAGAAACACATGCAAACACATTAATGGAGAGAGGTGACAAGTGTTTCGAGTGGTATTTTACCCTTCCTCTGAATCAGTAATATTGTTGACACTTACCTCAATTTGTGGAGAAAGCAGAGCATGACGGCACATACATATAATTAAACTAAACAAACACGCTTGCAGAATTAAAGGAATATATAAACGCTTGCATCTCCTTCTGTTCTGTGCTGCAAAGTTACATGAGGGAGAACCCAACTTATTTGATCTTAACATGCTGTAGATAACTGTTACCGAAAGAAAGTCTTGGTTTAAACTTTGCTGCAAAATAAAATGCAAATCAAATAGAGTGAAATTCATTAAATTGCATCTGTAATCCAAATCCCTTTTCAAATTCCAGATTACTTTATCTGCTTTTTTCTCTCCAGCAAAAGTCTCGTAAAATTAATTATTTTTTTGTAAATAAATGACCAAATTTTCTTTCACTGCGCCATTCTCTCCAGTCTTGTCGTTGTCTGATTCTTCCGTTTGCATCTGTAGGTTTGAGTGACATTCACGCCCACGCATCTAAATTGCCAGGTGTGTGAGTTTAATTTTCAGGTATCATGAATTAATCAGATTGGAGTTCATCACCAGATTGGAGTTCATCAGATTGGAGTTCATCACCAGATTGGAGTTCATCTAGCTTATCACCTCCTCCCCTAGGAGGTGATGAGCTAGATGCATCCTAGGTGTTTCCTAGTATGCAATAAGTCCAGTGTTTTATTGTCGCTAATGTGGCAGGTAACATACTGAGTGAAGGTGGGGAGAGTGAAGGTCAGAGAGACATGATTAATATAATTAAGAAAAATAGCCTGGGGAAGTTATGGTTGGAGTCTACTGGTAACAGTGTGGATAACATTGCAGGCTGCTGAAATGTTAGCAGAGGGGGGGGCATATTGCGATAACCTGTGTAAACTCCTGTGGCAGATATTGTGGCCTCATGCTAACAGCTAGCAGCTCAATGTCCTTACTGCAGAATAGGAAGTCAGAATTCTGCCAAAGGGGGAGGGGGATATAATATATATATATAATATATATATATATATATATATATACTATATATATATATATAATAGTAGCGGCTGCTGTCGTAATATTGCTGCCACCACCAGCAATGCAACGTTTCACCATATTAACACTGTTTTTAATGCAACTTGGCTTCTACCTGCACAGTTCATTACACAATGAATGACCAGAGACTTCCCCCTAGGCGTCATTTCCAGGCGACTTTGGAAATGCAAAATTTAACATTGAAATATGCTTATTTTGTGTCACAATTGTCTTTTTCACATCTTTCATCCTGATATCATGTCAATTACTGCTCAGTTCCTTCAATATACAGATGTTTTCTTTCAATTTCTGCAATTTTGGGAAAAGTGTGTCACAGGCACTTTAAGCTGTATATCATACCGCAACAATCCTTCCAAAATTATTTAATGGTCCCTCCAAAACAGACATGAACTTTGAGGTGCTTTACTAGATCAAGTGTCTTGTATGTACGGTTTTTACTTTGAATATGCTTTTGTTTTTTTACTTGTAGCTTTTATACAACCCCTGCCCCCAACCCTACCCCTACCTGCCCTCCACACCCCACTCCTTCCTTGGTCATCAGTTTAGGTTATGTTTAGTTCTGCTTTTTCTTGCTGTGACAGAAACATTTGTTTGTTTTCTTTTTTTTAAGTCAGTGGCATTTTCAGCATCCTGCCTTCCTGGGTCATATGTCCTCTTTAATTGGGTCTAGTTAGTTGGGTTGTTTATTGCTGTTTACTTGTTCCAAAGGGGCAAGGAGAATACTTGCCAGACTAGGACAAATTATTTTCAAGATATTTGATCTAAGTAGGAATAAATATCCAGTATTCCATTATAACAGAGAACTTACAGTATTTTATTAAAGTCCAACTTTTATGTTTGAACAGAGAGGGTTTGCTGTATATTCCTGTCAGTTACTGTAGTGTTAATTGTCCCTCTCTGCTCAATGTGTTCAGACTTTATTAATTATGATCCCCACCTCCCCAAAGCAGCCAGACTGAAATAGAGGTTGTATCAATGTGTTAAATTTATGCAAAAAATGTTTCACTCAGTATTTATTTTTTACAATATCACTAGTTGACAAATAGCTGTCTGTTTTGTTTGTTGGGAACATATGGTAAATGCTATATAGTAGGAATCCCTTCCTCTTTATCATTTTAATAACAATAGTAAATTGCATCATATTGTGTAGAGCTGCTGTTGTCGAGGTTTTGCTCCAAAATACTTGATGAAGACTTCTGACTACATTACTGAGTACTGAGTGCTTTTACATTATTGTGACCTGTTATAAAGGATTATGATCTACTGTTATTTCCACAGATGGCGAAGACAAAACAAGCAAAGCACTGGAAAGATTACAAGATGATTACGATATGTCAGAATTAGTAGAGATGTAGTTTCACATGAAAATAAAATAGTTGACAGATCCTATTGTCACTATGTCTATTGCAAAGGGCATGTTCACACTAATAGCAATGGGGAGTTCAGTCAGTGATGCTATTTATATTGATTCATATTCAAAACTACCATTCAAGTGGAATGGTCAGTCAGTCAGTCAGCCTTTTTCTCTACCGCTTCTTCTATAGTGGGTCGCGGGGAAGCTGGTGCCTATCTCCATCAGTCTATGGGCGGGAGGCGGGGTACACCCTGGACAGGTCGCCAGTCTATTGCAGGGCAAAACACAAACAACCAAGCACACACTCATTCACACTCCTAAGGGCAATTTAGATAAACCTGTCTTTGGACTGTGGGAGGAAGCTGGAGTACCCGGAGAGAACCCATGCATGCATGAGGAGAACATGCAAACTCCGTGCAGGAAGACCCCCGGCCGGGAGTCGAACCCAGAACCTTCTAGCTGCAACAGTGCTACCAACTGTGCCATTGTGCAGCCCCAGTGGAATGGTAGAATAGCTAAAATGGCAAAGACTCACTCAGCTCCAAACTGTTAGCAAGAAGCCCATCGCTTAAAAGGTTACAACATGCTACACTTAGTGGCTTAAAGATAAACCAACATCCAACATTTTATGGAATATTGGAATAAAATCAAGTGTGTTCTTTTTGGGGCCTCACCTTCCCATGCCACTAACGATCAGTCCGACCCCTCACCTTCCTATGGCACTGAGGGCCAGTCCGAAGCCTCAGCCTCTCACACCACTGAGGGCCTGCCCGACACTTCACCCTATTCTCATGCCATGGAGGGTCCTGCTGACCTCACGTTTTCTTCAGGTTCCAAGGTTTTCAAGGGGTTCGAGAAGGAACTGCTTCTTGTTCAGGTTCCAGAGATCTGCGATGAGAGGTTTAAGGAGGAACCGCTTGTTGTTCTAGTTTTAGAGATGTGCTATGAGAGGCCTCCAGGTCCTCATCTTTGCTGCCGTCGCCGGCTGCCAAGGTCTCCATTCCACAGCCGGCCACCTGAACTCTATGGCTCCATGAGACAACCTCCGGGTCACCCACTTGAACTCTGTTTTTTGTTTTCGTGTTTCAGGCTCTCCTTTCATGGCCCTGTCCACCCGCCCGGTTCAGGTTGCCTTGTTTATTTTCAATTCACTGCTCTGCTCCTGCCTGCCTGTCTGCATTTGGGTTCTACTCCAAGAGTCACCTTCCTGAAAACAATATTATTTTCCTTTTTCCTCACTGTCTGTAGTAATAACAAATTGGATGCTTTTTCTTCATCTCTTAATTTGGAATAGAATAACAAGTGTTCCCAATGCAATTGCATGTTTCAACATGCGACCCCTTCTCTTTTCCAGTGGTTATAATCAGTCTGACAGAGAGAGGTACCCCCAATCCTTGTGACTTTTAGTATAACAATGGCCATCAGTGGGCTCTACATGGACACACTTTATCAGTTTATTATTTTACTTAGTACCCCTACACATAGCCCATTCTAAAATGGCCAAACTCTAACAATCAGTAGTTAAATCTAACCTCCCCAACAACCCTACACTATTCCAAACCCTTTGTGAAGTGCCTTGAGATGACATGTGTTGTGAATTGGCGCTATATAAATAAAACTGAATTGAATTTAATTGAAAATAGAGAGAAACACAAAAATTCTAGCTTTACTCCCTTTTTTAAAGGCACTTTTATTATTTTGAACACAACTTATCTGATTTATAGGCACATAAAATTTTGTAAAGAAGCACCAGCACTCAAGTGTTCCCCTTCATAAACCTTAAGCATTTTTGTAAGAGTAAAAAGGTTTGGAGGGTGTGTTTTCTTTGTTAAACATATCAATGTAATTATTGTTACTACACTAAGCCTTTTGACAGTATATATCAGGTCACACTTTACAGGATCATCCCGGGAAACAAAAAACAATAATACATACTAAGTCATACATACAACGGCTGAACTGCAGCAGAGATGAAATGTCTAACCCCTGCTGCTCTCTCCCCTAAAAGTCCCAATGATCTGAACTTCAGTGAAGAAAAAACGCAGTTGAGAAAGACAAATGTCCCCATCAATTTTTCTCCAATCTAATGGATGTCTCAGAGGGAGCCACAGCAAGGAGTATTGCAATCACTTATGTCTGCTTCTTTTATCATTCAACACCTTCCTACTTGGCAAATGACAGCATGTTATAGACTAACCTCACTACACAGCACATATATGCATTCTAAGCAATGTGTGCTACCAGCATTACTGAATAAGGGGCATTAACACATCTGAGCATGAGATTGATTTAATGGTTGGCGTGGAGGCACCAGGATAGCAAGTTTAGAGCAGACAGCTACCATGAAACATCTTCCCCAGCTTGTATTACTCAAAGCAGCTCTATCTATCATCCTCTTCTTCTCAACTCACCCCTTCAGCTCAACTGTCACTCTACCCTAAAGAGTGTGATAGATTGACTCCACTTGCTGTTTATATCAAACATGCAAAAGAGGCAATTTTGGAAAAAAGCTGTTTGGGAAAGTATCAATGTAAAATTTAGTCTTGCGGTGCCTGACAGTTTCAGTTTAGTACAGCAGCATATTTAAGGAAGAGTTTGCAAAAAAATAATACATTCTGTTTTCACATTTTCAAATAAAGATGTGTCTTATTTAAATTTTAACACCCTTTTCTAAATATTATTCACAATAATAAACCTTATAAATAATACAAAATGCTCCCCCTCCTAGAGAAAATCCATCAACAAAAACATCTTATGTACATTACAGGTGAAATGAAGTAGTTCAGCTGATTCCCCCATGAATTAAGTTTTCTTTAAAAAAAAAATAATAGCAACCAAAAGATGTAAATTATTACAGTATTCGCAAGAGTACTAGATAATCAAAAACTGAAAGTGAAACTGATAGCCGGATCTTTTTTCTGATTGATTTAATTAATAGCAAACTGACCACTTAGGGGCACTAACAAAGCATTAATTTAATTTTTTTCTGACGGTCTGGTGATTGTTGAATATGGAAAATGAAACTGTGAAATGGTAACCATGCACATCCTGACACAGCTGATTACTGTAAATTGCACACTCTTGATCCCAAAATACACGCAGCATTCGAAACAGGAATGCATCAAAGCAATGCAGATATCTTGAACATGTGACAGAACTTGATGTTCAAAGTGCTTCACTTCCTCCTGTTCAGATCAGTATGCCTACACACTCACGGTTGGCTTTAACATTTAGTACCTTGACCTTCTCCCTGTCAAGTTCTAGCTATAATCCGGTGGTCACTAGGACACAAAAAAATGAAGCACAAATAAGATGCCACTTTGGATGTCTCACCCTTCCTTTAACGACTCCCATTTGCAACAATCACCTGTTCATGTCAGCAAAGATCGATCTGCAATTCTCCGCCTTAGAAAACTAAAGGATAGTTTGAGAGACTTCTACATTAATGGTATGTTTGCAAGCTTTAACCAATTAAGTTTCACCTTTGATCTACATAAATGAGACGTTTTATGGTGCTTCCAGCTGCAGGACTTTGCAAAGCGCACGCTACGGCATTCCCACGTATGCCAACACCCAGGATGGATCTGGCTCTCTAGGCTAAAACCCTAAAATGGCCATATTACCCATTGGTACAAGTTACTCTGTAGTTATTTTGATGGGTTGCTGGCCCGGGAGGCTTCCCTGAGATGGCCCTCTGAATGGCCATAGCTGAGTCCACACGTGTTTGATTTTATTTATTTATGATACAGCTTAATTGTAAAATATGATTACAGTTACAGGAAGGAAGCAGGGAGGAAAGAAGGACGGGAGGGGCCTGTTTAATCCATTTCATAAAATGTTACAATTTAAAATTTGTATTGCTGTACGCATGTTGTATAGACTTGCATTTGATAAATAAAAGTTTAAAAAAAGTATGCCTACAAACAGTACATGGCATGAACAGTTAGACAAAAGCTTACAAGTAAACATGGTTGGAGAGAACTAATTCTCACATTTTGTATGTACATTAAATTGATTGTTTGATCTATGTATCAAATTACAACAAATATGTATTTTAGGTTGCTGATGTATTTTAAGTTCCATGCACCTTTTCACACCAATCCCTCTGCATCCCAAACTAGGACTGTGACAGTGCAAATTTAAATACTCACAGTGTCCAACCCCTCCCAGCCCTCAGTAAATAATACACTGCACATCATCACATGATGTTATTCATCTGTAGTCATGAACAGATGGTATGGTGTGAGTGCCATGTTAATAATGTCCTCCAATCAGTCATTTGGGGAACAGTAGTTACAACTGCTCATATAATGACACATGGGAGGAGATTAAAGGTGAGCTATGACCTTCCTGGGATTACACACAGGCCTAGTAATCTGTTGAGACTGGAAGATATACTCTGCTGCATCTCAAAATATTCCATCACTGTCTCCACCTGACCAGAGATCAGCGGAGAAAATATTACCGTGCATCAGCTGACATTTATTACCATGCTTTGACTGATGACCTGTTTGCCTCTTGTTTCTCCTTGAGGCCTGCTCTGAGACCCATTTCGTTTGCTGACAAATGTCATCAGTTTGGGCAGTGGATAGACGAACATTTCTTTGCATTAAAACATTCAGGTAGAAATGTTTTGCTCGCTCTCTCTCTGTTCGCACTTACAACATGGAGAAAAATTGCAAGATGTCTAGACAGGCTGAGACCTTGCGGGGATAAGGGGGGATGGGAAAGGGAGTTATCCCCTAGAATCTTACAGATTGACAAATTGTCAAACACTGCTCCCCTGTGGTAAAATGGGTAAATAACGTGGATTTTTCTTGACATTCAGCTGTGGAGACCATAACGTACAAAAGGGGAAGAAAATGTTATCTATCAATAAATATATTTAGTATTACTGGGACTTGTAATGTGTGTGTCATGTACAAGTAAGCTATTCTGCCTTTTAAGGTGGAACAGTTTCATGCATTCATAATGTTTTGTTTTTTTATTTATTTAGACAACATAGAAGACAATGATCTAAATGCAGCATGATATTATTTGCCCCTTTCAACCTTGTTAAATCAGTAAAAATTTAAAGGCCTCTGAGTTTGTCATGTTTGGCTGCCGAGCATAAATATTTAAGAAGTCGCAGGCCACTGGCAGACTTAGGTATGAAATAAAAAAATGATTAAAAAATGCTTTAATACCTGTAGGGACAGTACTGATAAAAGAATAATCAGAGCTGTTTTTCCTGATGTGCACATTTTCAGCACTTCAACCAACACATACCAATCCTCTGTGGCCTGGCTGAAATTGAGTGTTTGGCAACAAAAACTACAACATTTGCCCATAGATTTGGCTTCACTGAGTATCTTTCTGTTCTTGGACAAAAGTCAATCCCAAAATTAAACCACAAGAGAGATTTGGTCTCTCTTCTGGTTTCAATAAGAATGTGAAAAATTTTAAAATGATTTATTACGCAGCCAGCAGGACAGAGAGGTCTTGTATTAATCTGACAAATATATAAAATCGTATTCATCTTGCAATAAAAGAAAATAGGAAAGGAAGTAATAGGAAAGGAAAGAAGTAATAAAAAATCCCAAACCACTTGTTAAATGTGCTCTTTTAGAATTAATCTCAATACAAAGTGGACTAAATTTAAAATCATAATTGAAACAGAGTTACAGAGTTGATGATGGCGTCCAAACACTGCAAATGCTGAAAGCATTGCATTATTAGTCACATGTGAAGTTAGACTATAGGGTAACATCCCCAGCTTTATGTACTGTGAATGCTACAATATACCTTTATTTCCTGAAATATGTCACTGTTGTCTTCAGACTCGATCTTATAATGAAATGTTTGCTTGGATTTTCATTTTAAATTCAGTTCCAGTCAAAAGTTTTGATACAGTTGAACTTTGACTTTTCATCTCCAAATGCTCTCCTGCCCATTTTAGCTGACCAGCTTTTATGTTTTTTTGTAAATGACGTGTACATCAGCTAAAATAAATCTTTCTCAAAGCATTAAGGTAGTGTCTAATAAATAAAAATGTTTTCCTTACGTTTTTAGCTTGTCCTGAAAATTTCTCTTTATATGAATAACATCCAAAGATGCATTAGATTGCCTCTTATTTGAAAAAAACGAATAAATGTTAATTATTTTATTTTATAAAATAAAATAAACCAAAACTAATCATTGTAATTTTCAATACTGAATGTTTGTTCCCCGTGACCCACTATGGAATAAGCGGTAGAAAATGACTGACTGACTGACATGAATGTTTGTTCTGTCAAAGTTCTGTCAAAGTTCCGAATGTGAAACTGATTTTATTCCGTGGAATTATTAAAATAACATCATTGTGCAAAACAACCCTTTGTAAAAATCTCGTTTTATTTGAATAGGATATATTTTTTCTCAATTCTTACCTCTGTGAAACTCTCTGACGGCGTTGAAAAAGAACTCACAATTGTCTAATTTAGACTGTCTTTAGTTTATTGGCTGTATGACACCACATTAGTCTTACATTACCTATAAATCAGCTTCTGAATTATTGTTTTCCACATGGGTCCATTTGACATGAGGAAGTTTGTTTTCTGAATAAGAGACCAAACCTCAAAAAGCACAGAAAATCTAGTAAGGAACTGGACAAAACTAAAACACCCTGACGTGGCCAGTCTTTGGCGTTGTGTTGGGGATAAATGTTTGTTTTGCATCCGTATTTTTGTGTCCTCTTTGCATTAATAACCTGGTTCCAAATCCCAAAAAATGATCCTCCAGACTTTCCAACAGTAAGTACAAGTAATTCTTTGAGTGACCAGGGAGCAGACTGATCCATTGAAAGAAGCTGATCAGTCACGCCAGCCAAGAGAGGGGTTGAGGTTGCAGAGCCACTGAGAGGGAAATCAGATGGTTAAATAAACACCCTGACCCAAACTACACACAAAAGTGAAGTTCTGGTCTAGTTTGTTGGATGTCCAGTCAGTTTCCAAAAACTTGAATTACTTCCTTTTCTACTTTCCCAAGCTTTTTAAAAATGACTGCCAAGTCACAACATTTGAATTAGATGGTCAAAAAAGTATCCCTTTTGACATCTGAGCATGAACTCTTGATAATTTCTGAGCTTTTAATCTGCTTTATTGAGAGAGCTCCCATTATATTCCCAATTAATTACAATAAAATTTTTATTTACTATGTCCTTCATTTTATTAGTTATTTAGACTTCCTCTTATTTTTTTAAACAAGTAGAATTCAAAGCCAAATAAAGTGGCTGATAGTCACTATACACTCATGATGGGTATGAATGTCATCTTAATTTGAACCCTTTCAAGATGAAATGATGATACAACACACAACTTTAACAAATTACAAGAACAGGAATTGGATGCACAAGTTTGGTTTTGGTGTGGGTTTTCTTTAAACTTCATTGGGTCACAATTATACATATAGCCTCAATTAAATGGACATACACACACACATATATCCTTAGATGTCTCTTTGGGTGATAACACCTCCAAGACACACTTTTGGATCAATCACAAACCTCTGGCATATTTTTGGCTGGATATTAGTAATTGACAGAGTTTGGACTCTCTTCTACTATGAAGTGGCCCGTGGGGAGAGGCAGTGGACTGAGGTGTGTTTGCTTGTCTCCCCCCAGTTTAGCCATCTCGTGTTGGGGTTTACCCCAGTGGATGAGAGGGTCGCGTCCCTGTGCCTTCAGATTGGGGTGAGGTCTCTAATTATTGTTTCGGCCTATGGGCCGAACAGCGGTGCAGAGTACCCGGCCTTCCTGGTGTCCCTGTCAGGGGTACTGAACAGTGCCTTCAATGCCCACGTGGGAAACGACAGTGACACCTGGATGGGTGTAATTAGAAGGAAAGGCCTCCTTGGTCCCTAAGTTGACCTCCTGGAGAGCTTTTACCAGATCCCGGGGAAGGCTGGAGACATAGAGTCCGAGTGGACTATGTTCTCCACCTCTATTGTCGATCGATCGATCTATCTATCTATCTATTACTATCTATCTAATCTATCTATTATATTTTCATCACTATCTATTATTATCTATTAATCTATCTATCTATCTATCTATCTATCTTTCTTTATCTATCTATCTATCTATCTATCTATCTATCTATCTATCTATCTATCTATCTATCTATCTATCTATCTATCTATCTATCTATCTATCTATCTATCTGTGTATCTGTGTATCTGTGTATCTATCTGTGTATTTAAAGTATTTACTGCCATCAGAAGTCCACCTGTCCAACTTATGGTAGATGAAAATCTGATCTGGGAATTAGCAATAAAATTATTATTATTATTTATTTTTTTTTTGAATGAAAGCCATCAAAAGTTCCATTAGAAGTTTGCCTTAAGACTAGTGGGACAGGAATTTGTTAAATGGTCCTTTGGTCAGATTAAAGGAAATGTGAATATTTAGGTGTAAGTGCAAAACATAATTTTTATGGCAGAAAAGCACCTGGATATTGAAAGAGCATTCAAGAAATAAATTGTCTTCCAACCGGACCACACTGCATCATAACAACTATTGACAAATATTAACAACAATTAGTCTGGAAATACAAAATAAAACTTAGATATCACCGTATGTGCTGTGTATAAAATGATAGATGCACATAATGTTTGAAGGACATTGCATGAATTGATCTTGGCACTCATGTATGTACACAGGCTCTGGAGAAACTTTGAAAATTCTTGTGACTTAAAATAACCTCAACGGCATCTATAAATGTTGTCTATCTGGAATTATTCATACAAGAGGAATATGATCAGTGTTCAGTTTTTCAAACTTTGGTTTTAAAAGCCTATTGTCAGCAAAAGGTTCATATTGCCCAATAAAACTGTTCACATCGTAGTGAAAGGCGTGTCAAGGTACCACAACAGCGCCTCTGTGTTCCCAAGCTCAGTTTCAATGTAGGTGTCCTTAAAACCTCAGAGAACAATTTGTTTTTTGAGAACAACAGTTAACAAACATCATCATGAAGACAGATCAGCAGCAAACTTGAATGGATGTGTTATGGAGCACTGTTTACTTAATCATAAGAAAATGAAAATATAGTACAAATGCAAACCTATGTGTGTCCACCTGAAGGAGCTGTAGAGATATGTGGAAGAATCTGACACTGCTGCAGTTCTTTCTCATCTAGTCATGGCTAGCAGAGAAAACCTTGTGAAAGATGTTTACAGAATAGTTCAAGCTGCACTTTAACTATGTAACTTTTACTAATAATAGTACAGCTTCCCTAAATATTCAGTCAGTACTACAAGGGAATGGTTTAGATCAATGTATGTTCATGGGTTAAAATGTTTCAGTAGAAGTCCAGGCCTAAATTCTGTTGAGAAACTGTTGCAAATCTTAAACACTGCAGTTCATATTCTCAGCTGAGCAACTATGTTGCTCTCAAATACCAACAAAAAGATGTGCTCGGTTTTTCTTGCTAGATGCAGTAAGGTATATACGACTGATATTTACTGTATTTTCCAAATATAAAATGATTGTTAAAATTTTTTATCATTTATGAGTTGAATGACAAATGGAAGTCATGTATTTTTGACAATAATACTGATAATACTTACTGAATTCTGACATATAATGTGATTTTGTGTTTTTGCCACTGGAGGGCAATAAACCTCTATTCTTAAAACCAGCTTGCAAGATTACAAGGACAATTTCACAAGACTTTTTAAAAAGCACTTTGAAGTCAAATCGTTTTTGTTTTTTTTTACAAACTTTAATCTCTAAAAACACATGAAATTTTAAATATTTCTGAAATAAATGCCAAGCCTATGTTACAGAAGACAATTTAGTCAAAATTAACCTAAATCTCAGGTACTATTTCCTATTCAACACTGCCTGGTCTCTAAGTCATGTTTTGCATGCTGTCAGATTTGCTAGGATACATGCAGCTCAACTTCAAAAAAACCCACTGAGCCATTTTGCTATAGGAAAAAGATACCGCCTTTAATTCTATCCGATGTGATGTGGCATCTGCGAGTTGGGTAACTGAGGTGGAAGAGAATTAGGATGAGAGGAAGTTGAGACAGTCTAAAATAGAGTCACAGAGAGTTCACATGTCTCTCTCTGTTGCTCGGAAAATACTAAATCTGTGATTTGACATCTGTGCTGTGCAGCCCAGGAAAACGGCATAGTATTACGGCATTGTATGCATGCTTATTCATGCTCCTTAATTTGATAATTATAATTTTACTTATGAGCATCCATTAACAATTATGTAAATTTTTATTAGCTCTGTAGGACCATTAATTTGCAATAAAAACAAACTACATATTAGTTTATAGGACACATTGAAGTTGGAAAATGTGTAACTTTATATAGTTAGCCGTAAATAACAACATTAAGCATAGTTCTTGCTTCATTTTTTTTGTCAAGCTGGAGGAACAGGCCACACCATTCAAACAAGGCCTATATTTAACAACCAATATTCCTGAAAGGACCATATTAGGCTTTCACTAATATTTACTGAACCTGCTGGGCCATATCAAGAAACTGCAGGGTAGAATTTGAGCTGGATATAATTTTCTGCAGCCCAGTTCCAGATGTTAACATTTCTGGGATAGTTTAATTCATCACTTCAGGCAAAGGGTATTTTAGAAGTATTTGTTACATTAGCCACTGTCTCATAACTCTTAAAATTATATTCACAGGGGTCCTACTTTTTAAGCTTTTTGCCAATTAAGGGCAGTTGTGCTGTAAACAGATCCATGCCCACTGCGCTCGGAGGAAGGCCTAAGTCTTATTTCATTCTGACTCCACACTCCATCATGTGTTTGGAGCAGGAGATGATGGAAATTACTTCTGACAGTTCTGACCCATTTGCAGGTCCTTCCACTCAACGTGAGTACGTGAACTCTCAGTCGCGTTGGCCCTAATGTCCATGGTGGCCACATTTTTTGGGTTTTTGAGTTTGTTATCTCAACACCATTATGGCAAATTTGCATTGACCTGCTGCCCTTAAAACTGTCTAGCTGACTATGACCTTTGATGTAATAAATACATTTTGAATTACAGCTACTGTTACCAGTAGTCAGTCACATAAAACGTTCCTGTTTTAGATGTAATCATGGCTCTTAAATATATATGCGTATCCCTATCACTTTGATGTAATCATGTTATATAAACCATACACTGCTTGTATAGATTTTCTTTTTTTAATATGTCTATGCTGTAATAAATAAATAAACAAACATATTATCCTGAGATATCTTTGAGTAGGCAAAAAAACTGAGCATATAACAGATGCACATTTCTAAAATATGGCTTTATGATTTATTAGAATTGTAAATATAAAAAAAATCATTTTATTGCTATAATTATTGGTGTAACAATGTTATTAATAAAACTAAAAATAAAACCTAGTATAATAATAATCATCATAATTATAGGATGCTGCAATACTCATGGGGATTTGAGTTCCCACTTGAATTTCTATTAAAACTTTGACTGTATGCATGAATAATTTGTTAAAAAAACTTTAAATTAACTTTTAAACCTCTTTCTGCCATCCTCTTGGTTGTATTTAAAGGTTCTATAATCCAAGAAAAAAAGAAGACAACATCTGGGGATAGTAAAACAAAGTAAGAGCCGTTTTTTTTTTTTTTTAATCTCATCATACACACACAATTAAATTCAACTTACAGAAACCAGGTCACCGTCTCCTGACTGCTGATAACATCCTGGTAGCATTTCTGCCTTACGAGTTGCTTTTTACCGACATACATTTTTCTTTTAAATACCCATGGAAAATATAAGTAAAAGTATAGAAAATATAGAAAACAGCTACATTAAACATGTAAGTCCCCACTCTTTAAAACTGAACATAAGAAACACTTCAAAACTTACTCATGGCTAAATTTAACTGCTGGCTTTGACCATTCCTAAGTCGCAATGAAGGCTACCGCTAACTTTCTTTCGGCAAAATGATTACACATGTTTTCCACAGTTTTGGTGATGACAGCTGGGGCCAGTGGGATTTTGTCTTCCGTTGGTTTGTCTTTCCTCTTGTCCAGTTCTTGTGATATCTCAGAGATGCTATAAAGGATTTCTTCAATTCTATTCTTACCTTTGCTCTTAATTTGGCTTGAGATTACAGAACATGGGTTTTGTCAATGCTTAAAAATGAAAAGATAGACAAGCTCAAAATTACTCATACCCCTGGCAGATATATATAAAATTATTTTCATTTGTTTCTAGTAGAAAAAGAGACAAGCATCTCTAAAAAAATGTAAGAGAACAACCTCAAATGTGTCAATTTTAAAAAGTAATAATTTGAGTTTTATTTATATATTTTCTTTGGAGCAGCATTTGTGCTTTTGATTTAATGGTTACTACCTTGGAGTATATAAGAATTAGTTGTGGGTTCCTTTATTTCTTAAAATAAATCATAACGTGGTTGAGTAATAATGACAAGGCATCACAATGAAAACAGCTAGTTCATTTAATTATTTTATTACTTTACCACCAAATGTGGAAGATATGCAAAGTAGGAATCTACACTACTACATTTAAATTGTGTTTTGAGAACAAGGTATAGGTATTGTACTTCTAGTTTGTAATGGTGTGCCTTCCTGGCAAGGTCTCCCTTGAAACAAAGATTTTTATCTCAGTTGTGCCCCTTATTTCATTGTTTGAAAGTTAATGAAGCTGATGAGTTGCACACAAGGGAATTACAATCAGTTATGGGCTATAACTAAATACAAATTTAACTGAAAACATCTTTGTATTTCTCCCAACAACCAAAACTCACATTTCAATTATAGTTTGGTGCTTGACTTTTGTTCTTTCTGTTACCTATATAATAAACACATCAGTTGCATAACACTTTAATCTTCCTCAATTCCTCTTTTTCTTTACATTTTAATCCTCAGAGCTCAGACTTTTAGTCTCTATCAGTTTATTCTGATTTTCTGTTATGCTGAGCTCTGAGTGGTTCAGGTGTAAGAGGGTAGGGCGGGTGGGGGCTTACGTTTGTTCAAAAGGTAGCAGCTCAGAGGGCTTGGCGTACCATTGGGGTCCCCCTCCCCACTGAACTCTTGAACCTTCTCCTCTCCTGCCCATGGGGTAAACCTATTAACACACGTGCCATTCACCGCCGGGTCAGGCCAAGGTCTGTAGCCTTTCACGCCTTGGCTGCTAATGAGGTTTCAAAATCTCCAAGAAGGGTGAAGGGAGTCTGACCTACACTCAAGAAACTGAGGCTGTGACAGACGGCGGTTCCCTTTGTTTAAATCGCTTCTGACATAAAACCATAGAGCAATGTGCAGTAGTCTGGTTCTGAGGGAAACACTGAGAGAAGTAACAGTAACTTAAATATTTAATTTGACCTCATAAAATGATCACTGGATTTGCAGCCTTTGAGTAAGTCCTTTCTGATAAGTATGCAATGTGACATTTGTGGACATGAAAACATTCAGTAACTTTTCAGCCATGTTCTTATGGTTGTGTATCAAAGAGAGACATTTTAATGTTTAAACAACATAATCTTGATCATTTCTCAAAGAGTTTTCTTTTGCGAGCTCAACAAAATATGGTAAAAATTTTATCAAACCATTCTGTTATTCAATGCAAGAAACATATTGTTATGCAAAACTGTTATGAATCACTTTGTTTGTTGTTTTGGGTTACCCTGCAATAAATAATGATGAAATAACTTGAAGAACTTTTTTTTCTATCTGTTTTGGGTCACTACAAAATAAAATTAGTTTCTGCTGTACAACTACACTGACATTTTTCATTAAGCAAGATGCAAAATATTTTTTACTATATTTTGACTTGGCTGCTCTATTATAATTTTAACAAAGTCAAACCAAAGTCTGTTGCAGAACCATAAGGTTTTAAAAACTCCTAGCATTCAGCTTAGGACCGCTCCACATTTCCCACCGTCTCATTATTGGAGCTCATTTTGACAACACAGTGAAAACTGGAGGTAAGGAATTGTTAAAATATTTTAAACAACTACAGAATGTTGTAAAACCCATCAAGCACATTGCAGATACAGCGTTGTTGAAGTATTTAAAAACATTTTTTGAAGCATTGATAAAATAATACTGCTTTCATTATATTTTTCTTTATTTACATGGTCAAACAGTAATTGTGTTTCCTACACTCTTTATATATCAGTTATGTTTGTAAATAGTATTTTTCTATTATTGATTTTAAAAAGCCCTTGGTATAATTTGTTCTTTTATTCATTTATATTGTTTTACATAATTTTTTGTATGTGCTGATATTTCATCTCATACTTTTTATTTTAGTTTTTGTTATAATTCATAATCTGCTTTACATTTAGATTCTCATGATATGAAAATTGTATTTATGAACCAATTCATAAAGCACGTTTTGTCCAGGTTTTAGTTATTTTTTAACATGACATTGCTTCAATTTGTAAAGCTACTGATATTCGATACATAATATATTTTAAAATGTTCTGTTTTATATAATATATATGCAATAACATTAAACAGGCACTCTGTCACACATTTTGATCTCAGCCATATATTCTATATTATGAACTAGTCTTATTGCTCATATGTAAGCCAGTGTTAAGTGTTATGGGGAGATTTCAGTTGAACACTGTTGAGTGATATAATGGCTTTATATATACATTAAACATGATCAGTGTCATATAACATATAACTCATTATGCATAATAGGACAGACTGAACATTGATTAGGTAAACTAGAGTAAGGTCAGCATTTAAGTATGTATATATAATTTGATATGTTTAAGTATAATATCTATATATGGATACACATACAGGTATAAACTGTTAAAAATAGTACAAACAGGATAACCCTGTAAATATTTATTGATCATGGACATATATGCATATCCGTGATTTTACAGATTACAGGATAAATTAAATTAGCATAGGATTTACCGAGCATTTGCCTTCCCATCCCCCTTTTTTAACTTAAAAAACGCATTAAATGATTATTTAATCAATCGATCTATATTTTCACAATGCTTAATCTTGGTTATGAAGCTTGACTTACATGGGTCCTTGTCATATAGATCCATCTGTTCATTGTCAGGATAATATATGCCTTATACAAGTATATTCTCCCTCTTCTTCTAATAATAATAATTAAAAAGAACAAGAACAAGAATTTTTTCTTTTTGTAATTTGTCCTTTCAAAAAACTTTTTTTCTGTCTGTTTTGTTTTGGAAATTTTCTTTGCTATTCATATTCTAATATATCACACCCCTTTTATAAGTAATAAAATTATAAAATGTAGTTAACGTGAGAAAGTATTTAGCAGGATTCCACATTCTCTAACTGTATGTGAATAATTTACCAAACATTACTTCATGTAAAGCAGAGTCACTGTCATCTTTTTATTGATACAGAAATTTTGTTGCAGCAGTTTAATGCTTCTTTGTTTGTTGTGATTTTTTTTCTAATTCTGTAATTAACAAGTCTGTAGATGGCTTCAATTCAACATAGGGGAGCAAATTGTTGTAATATATAAAAAGATCAAATTTCACGTACAATACTTAAATAAATAGTCAACAAAGGGACCAAGGAGGTTTGCTCCACATTTGGTTGGTGATTTTTTTATTAACATAAAACATTGTGACTAAAATATATAATAATTGAGCCAAATATTATCAATTTTACACTATTGTACAATTTTGCATATTATAGTGTTTTTATTCTAGCTGGTCTCCCATGAATGTCTTAATTAATCAACAATGTAGGCATTCAGTGGTTTGTTTACAATGGGATAAAATTGTTGAAAATAATAAATAAATAAATAAAAAATAAAACTACACATCACATTTTGTTTTTCATAACAGATCTTATTTTTTATTGAGGAGAGTCAATTTGGCTTTCCATTTTTAGAAAATAAAACAATGACAATATTACAAATAATGAAATTGTTACATCATTCACAGGGTTACAGTCAATATACATTTATACAGAAATACAGGATCTCCCACATCAGTCACAGTGGTCTGAACCGGCACTGGTCTATTATGTGGGCATTATCAGTGGAACAGGGATATACCCCTTACTGCACTAACCAGGAGCCAGAGTGGTAGTGGTGGAAGGGGTGGTTGTTGGGGGAAGGTGGAAGCAACAGAGGGGAACACACAGTCAAACCGGAGAACAAATGTGTCAGGATGCTGTAATGGTACAAATGTACATTGTCCAACAGGGAACATACATGGGCTTACTGTTAGCAGCAGCCAGTTTTTGTCCACCAGCAGCTAGTTCAAGTCCCCAAACCACTGGATATTTGCCTGCTGCAGTATTCACAAACTGAATGGGATTCAAAATGTCAGTCCAACATTTGAAATACATCAGTAGAGGGCGCCCTGGTGCTTTACGTTGCAGCCAGTAAAGGAGAATGTTTTTCTGTTTACAACATGAGGCCAACTTTTTTATAGCCTGGATCAGCTCATGTTCGCGCACACTATCATGTAACTGCAACACTGAGACTTAGCGCTTTTCATCCATCCCTTAAAAATTGCCACATTGAAGATATATATATATATATATATATATATAATATATATATATATATATATATATATATAGATATAGATAGATAGATATAGATATCTATCCTATATATATATATATGTATTTATATGTATCTCAACAACTGTCTCAGTGACCAAATATTATCGCAAATATATTTTTTACTTGTGATGCCTATTGCTGAGGCACCTACATCTAATATCCCATCTCATTTCAGAGAAAATTAAAAAAATTATTACAGGGAGGGAAAATTCTGTGTCGTTATTCTTACTATAAAATGTGTCACAGATGAATCAGAAACCTCATCTTTTATACATTTTAACAGTCTATATTCAATTGATTAAATAAACATGGGGTCCCACTGTTGAATGTGTTCTCTAAACAGTATATTAAGAATAATTAGATAAGACTTTTTAAAAATGTCATTATGCAAAACGAACAATAGTTCCTACCTTGCTGAAAAAACAAAAAAATAAACTGAGACAGCAGGGGGAATGAAATACCCTCATTCTCTGAGTTATCAATCAAGCAATTATTCTTGACATTTGCTTTAAGGAACTACCTTAAAATCTTGGCAGCATCCACAGACAAGCATCTGAATGAGCTATAATGGGGCTGGAGTAAAGAAACACTGTACCATGCCAGCCTCTCGCATACTGCAAATTAATTTCCTGTGCATTAAGTGCTTTTCCTGACGATAGAGTTTTTTCCCCGTACTGTGAGAAGACATGCTGCATTTTAAAACAAAACTAATGAGCTGTTACATACTGAGAAATTAAAGATCGGAGAAGCTAAAGGTCAGTAAAAAACTAAATATTGGTGGCATTTAGGACACGGTATTGTCTCTCACTTCACTTCCCCATTTTGACTGCAACTCATGATTCTACTCCTCTGCTTTTATAAACATATTATGAAAAGATTCATGCATTCGATTTCATTCATTTGAATGCATGAATGAAATGATTGAATTATGAAAAGATTTCAGGGCATTATTGTTATTTATCCTGCTGCAGAGAAAAAGAAGAAAGAAAATCAATCCCTCTCTGATTTAAAGTTAATAACATAAGGTGGGATAACATAAGGTATGATGACAGTGTTTCAGTAACTGAGGTTTCCTTCTTTCTTCAAAGACAGTGTTTGGTGCCAAAGCTGCCTGTAGTGAGAACATGAAAACTCAGGTCAGCGTCTGAGGATTTGGTTCAAGCAAACATGAGAAGCATTGTCCAGTCTGGAGGAATCTCAGTGGCTCATACCATTAGGACAAGACAAGACACAACTGCCACGCTGTCGAATGTTAATGTGCCTGCTGCTGCTGATGCATTTTAAACATGCTGAGACGGAACCGGACAACTGGCTAAAGCCGACTAAGAGTAGATCAGAGGATGCCGTTTGACAGGTGGTCGACAGGCATGTGTGTTATCAGGAGGATAGAGAGATGAAATCGGTGCCCAGGCAGAGTTGCTGTGATCAGGGTGCAGCCACCCCACTGTGACCAGACACATCTGACCGATGGCTCACAGCTGGACGTCCATGTCTGTCTGTCAGCTCTGAGGGGAGAGCCCGGCAGGAGCTCGGCATAACTGCTTATCATTTATTGGCTGTGTGCATAAACCCCTGTCTGATTCACCATCTCTGAAGATTCACTGGGTTTTCCTGAACTCCCCCTCCACTCACAAAACTTACAACAGGTTAATGGCAACGACACAAACCATGACTGGCAGTTCTGTACTCGTGTGACAATTAGTCCTCATAAAATAATATACAATGAATGCATACATGTGAAGAAAACAGAAGCTTTTACAAGATAAAGCTGTTTATCTACATAGGTTTTGTGCATGATTTGTCCTTCAAACCTAAATGCAAACCAATGGAGGAAAATCCAGAGTTGCCAGCAAAAATAAACTCAGTGCAAAAAAAAACCTCATGGGAACAATAGAAATTTAAAAATATTCATACCAGAATTGAAATAATATAACACACTTTTTAGTTTTTATTTAACAAATGTATCATTGTGACTTGACTGTGTGAATGTAAAACAACTGTATGGTATCAAAACTTTAATCATTTAAGCATAAACATCCTTTTTTAAATAGGAAAACTGGAAGAATACTAATATAATGCTAGTCTAATCGCTGCAAATCAAAGCACTGTGAAATTAACCATTCACTCAGCATGCTATCAAACACAAGATCCAACACAGTTAGAAGCGACCTTTTTCTTTGTGCATATGAGTGCAACATGTGCACATACGCACAGACGGCACTTGAAATAAACACCATGAAGGAGGATGCTGTAACTGTTTTTTTTTGTCTTTATATTGAGTTGGAAGTAAACAGTAGAACCTGTTTTTTTATCTTTTTCTAAGAATCTCTGCTGGAAGTCAGTTTTGCTGTTTTTCACACAAGCTAGAAAGATACAGCTAGAGGCAACAACTACTTAATACCTCCCTGTAGTCCCTGTAGTCATGTCTTCAGCTCTTTAACTAATCACCTACAATAACTATCTCTGAGTCATGTTATGGCAGGTCAAGTGCATCTGATATGTACAGTACAGGATCATGACTAGACTGCGAAGGGGAAGAGTTCTATTTGGCAGACGGTGAATATTTCACTGTGAAAAAAAATAAACTAGTCTTTTCAATACAAAATGTCAAACACATTAAAAGTTTCTCGCGGTGAGAAAAAAGTAGTTTTTTTCCCATTTTCTTTCAAGCTGAATTCACTGCATGATTTGTCCATCTAATTCAATGTGGTTTTAACATCAGTCTGTGCCAGAAGTTGTCCATTTCATGGTTTGTAATATTTTTCTTTTTTATACCTGTGGCACAAGTCAGACATGTGTGCCAAGTCCCCCTTTTTCTTGCAGAAGGCCACAGAGAACTCTGTGTTTCCACATACTGTCCAAAATTAAAACCAAGACACCATGTTGAGGATGCTCTCCCCAACTCTTCCTTCGTTTCTTTTTTTGCCCTTTTAAAGGGTAGCTTTCCTACTCAGTTCATCTAGTGTACAGCCTTATATCATCTATAAATTTAGATAAACTCCTTTTCTTATCAGTTTTTCTCTTTTCTTTAAAAAAATCTTTACAAAATTAGCAAAATAAACAAACCAAAACAGGGAAATAAATGCTGAAACAAATAAAACTGAAGATTGAAAAATGATTTGCTGGTCACTTCTAACCTCCCATTTTTCTGGCTCTAATGGTGGGTTTTGGCTGTGGGCCGCCTGGATTCTTATCCCACAACTTATCCCAACTTATCCCAACCATGGAGGGAAAGTTAGGGAGAAGGGGGAGGAGGAGGAGAGAGGGAACAGAACAGGGGAAAGTGGGGCTTGATGGTAGCCTGGTGGGAAGACCAGACACAATGCCACACGGGAAAAAAGAAAATACACTCAATCCTCCACGTCCAGAGCCCTGTCTCCCAACACCTTTTTCCCCCTCAGCTCCTCTCAGGAGGATCAAACCTCCACTGACTGAATCTGGTTCATCTGTGCACGCATCATCTGGACACTGTTCAGGATCTTCTTTTGATGGCCTGCTAAAGTCACACCAACCCTCAGGATGTCACTGCAAAGCACAAAAAACAGATGTCAGGCTAATGCTACCACAGGCTATGAGCAGTATTTCATAAGCCATTTGTCTGTCTATACTAATATTTATTGATGCGTGTATGTATATAAGATCAAAACTGCTGAATGCCAATCAGAAATGCTTCAAAAATCAATGTAATATGGCACCAAAAGACACTGCTGGGTGAAAGCAGATGAGAAACAAGACAGCAGCAGTAAAAGACCACAGACATTTAAATCTTTTCTGACTAAAATCATTTTGTGTTTATGTAGTTTTAAGAACAGTGCTATAAAATAAATAAATAACCACTTTATACTCCATGTTCAGAGGCATGACTCCTTAGACCTTTTTTCCATATATGTAAAAGATGTAAATTTATCATAAATGTTTGACACTGTTATTTTACTCAATAAACCTTTGTAGTAAGGCTCTATGGAAAGAAAAAACTCAAATGTTTTTACAATTATCTTAATCATTAACAATTTGTTAAAATTAATGAATAATACATCTGATAGTGGTATTATAAGACCTGGGATTTCACAGGGATCTGTTTCGAAACCACTGTTGTTTCTTTTATTTAAAATGAGGTTGTTTGCTGCATTACCTCTTTTGTTTCCTGTCCCAATTAGATGTTTTTTCTTCATAGAAATGTTTCATTACAATGGCTAAAAATTATACTGATCCAAAAATATTTCCAATCTCTTCATTCTAAATTGGTTAGCTCTTGACGAACATAAAGCTACATAAAAAAACAAAATACTTCCAAGTCTTCTTTCTAAAAACTTGAAAACTACTCTGGTCTCAAGTAAAATATCCAATGGGGATCATTAGTAGGTGTTGTAGTATAACTTAGCAGTAATGCTAAATCACCCTTTACTATAGTTTCATTTATGTTTCTTTTTATTGTCCAGGGAAGTATACCATTCATATTCATAGGCTCTTCGATTTCCAAAAGAAGCTTTACAAAGCTATTATATTAAGTTTGAGGTTTGATCATTGAAAGTGACTGCTGTTTTAATGTGTAAAATTCTTTACTGTCAGGTTTTATATCTTGCTCCCAATAAAACCATGATTTAGATGAATAGCTATGTACACAACAAAACAAACTGGGGAGAAGGCTTTTTGAAACCTAATTTTAACAGTTGTTCTGTTCGTGGTGTCTGTTAGAAATACATATTGCATAATATATACACTAAAATGCATATACTTAATTTTTATTTTAGTTTGTTTATAAGATGAGTAATTCTTTAAGCATAGAGCTGAATTTATTTACTTGCATTTTTTTTTATATATTTTTCATCTAGCTATAGTGTGAGCTATCTAGCTATTTTTTTTATCTTATCAGCACATTTTCCTTTTTTGTCTTCCTTTGGTTTTGTTATGACTCAATTTAGATCCTCTATGCAAAATTATGATTGAGTTTTTGACTAATATGGTTAGTTTAGCTCTTCTTATGGAGCAATATAATCCTTAGAATGACAAATATACATGTTTTTTCCCTGAAACATATTTTATTTAAAAATTTTTCACTGTATACAAGTGGTGGCAGTTCACACCACTACTCACAGCAGGACAGCTATTTATCTATTACACAATACATCCCTCGGCTCTTACGATGAATCTCAGCAGTAATCATATTTGTTGGATTACACATTACCATCTGTTTGTCTGAAAAACTGAAGCTGAACATCTCAGTGGGCTGATCTGTGTCTTGTGTTTGTCATACACTGACAGGAAATTATTTTTATTGTTTCACTATAAGTGGGATGGTTCTTTTTTCAGCAACTTAACCCGATGTGCTCCTGTTTCCTCTTCGGACTAAGGTTGAATGGGGAGCTTGTTGAACATATGCCCAGCTCCCTCCCAGCTCCAACATTAGGATAAAAAAGCATCATTCTCAACAGGCTACAGACCGAGTCTTGTTTCTGCTAAAACACTAGAACTCCCAGGGCCGTCAATTTGACGGTTTTGAAAGTTTGACATGCCATAACTCTGGTTTATTAAAACTCTTATCTTCCTGGCATCCTGACTTTTTCTAAACCTGTCTTTTGTATTCCTATGTCTCTTTTTAAAAAAAATAACAAAGTAAATAAAAGATCTAAGTATTTCTACCTCTAACTACCACAGCCGCTATTTTGACGGCCCTATTAGTTACATGGATTTTTTTTCCCAGCGGCTGAGTATACGCGCGAGCGTTGCCTAGCAACCACCACTCTAGAACGCAATCTGAGAAGGAGATTGTTGGCATCCTACAAATGGCTTCTAAAAGGATATTTTCTATTCAAGAGGCATTGGAAACGCTTCAAAAATTAGATGATCGTGATTCTGAGGTCGAGAGGGATTATGACGGCTCTTGGTCAGTATTCAGTTCCAGTGACAGCGGGTCAGAGGGTGAGCCTCCCCCGGCTAAAACAACACGAGTCGTCCCATTAGCAGGAGGTTGTGGCGCATTATTTCAAGGTAGTAAAAGACTAGCCTATGCAATGATTTTATCATTTTAGGCTATAGTTTACAGATTAGTAAACTAATAATATATAAACTATAGCAACAGTGCCACAATCAGCACAGGTTCAGAGACCGGGAGACATGCCAGGTCCCCAGTCCCCAGCTATAAACCCAGCAATCGAGCTCCCTGGCAGGAGAGAAACTACAAATCAAGGTACTGATAATGGACAAAGAAATAAACAATAAGTTAGGTCATAGATATAGTAGCCCAGTAACAACAATCTATTCTGCGTTTTACAGCGTTTTCATCGCAAAACGAGCGCACACCTGGGAAGGAGGAGATAGGAAAGGATGGCACTGTGTGGACAGTGGTAGGGGAGGAAGGAAGTAGAGGGAGGCGTCAGAGCCAGAACGCGTTGACAGAGCGCCAGATCCAAGATGCTCAGACCGCGTTCCTCTGCTTGGTGGATGCCGAAATGCTTATCCACATTCAGGGCTGCAGTGTGGCTGAGGCCCGCAGAGTTTTAGGAGATGATTCCTCCTCGGACATGAGTGTGGATGAGCTGAAGGCAGTTTTAGCACTAGTTTATGTCCGCGAAGTGAAAGGGGGGCGTAACATTGACCTGTCCAGCTTTTGGTCAGATTAGTAAAGCTTTGTTTTAAAATGTACCCGATACTCTGTATTATTTTTCAGTACTATTTATAAATAACAATAAAACATATTAGGTTTTGATAAAATACTATTTTTAAAACCTGTCAAATCCAAAATTTTACAGCGTTAATGCGATGACGTCATCACCGCCCTCGCATTCAGAATGCTCGCTGTCAAATTGACGGGCTTGGGAGTTCTAGTAGTGTTAGAATTCTGGGAGTCCTAGTGTTAAACCACAAACTTCTGAACACCCACTTTGTTTCAAAGTTTTCTCTTGCACTTATTAGGCCTTCAGTGCAAGTTATGATCCACACTTACTCCATGGTCATCTGAGACACCACATCAAATGTTGAAAAGTCAGAACTGGCAAAGTTTTCTTTGTACTGGCCCATCTTGATGGCATCCAGCCACTCATCCACAGTGCTGAAGGTGGAGAAGTCTGGGATGCTGCGGTCCAGGAGAGGGAGATGAACCCTACAGAGGAGACAAGCAGTACGGATCAAGAATAATAACAGTTCAAAGTGGAAGATCTAACATCATAGCCAGTCCAGACCACCTGAGTATGATTCAAACATGAATTATTATGTTGCATTTTCAAAACGGTGGACAGAACTTAAGAGAATCCCACAAGTCTAATCCATGAAAAAATATTTTCCAAACTACTTCCTCATAAAGGGTATTTTCCAAATGAGGTGATAGTCTTCAGGGAGCCTACGTATTCATCGAGTGTCTGTGGAAAATCTGGGTTGTGGTCCTGCACTGCACCGCAAATGAAAGTACAGGCAGGGATAATGGAAATCAGCAAAGCCCTGGCTCTGACAGCAAACTAACACCCAAAGCAGAGATGCTTAAAAATGTTTTGTTTGAAAAAAAATGCAGAGCTGCTTCAACCCAGGACTTGCCTGGAGCATTCGTGGGAAGGTTTGGATCGATCAAACCAAAAGGCTTTAATTTACATAACCGCTCGGCGCCAGGAAAAACAAGAGAAACTGTGTTTGGCACATGTGAAAAGTGCCACAGAAGACACTGTCGCAGAAGCACAAATATTTTAGTCAACAATTGAAGACCTTAGTACTGGCGGAAGCTGAAATAAATCATACACTTAAAGATGTTATTCATATCAGTGTGGAGGAAGCTAAAATAAAAAGGCCTATTTTCTGTGATGCCAATGGAGAGAATAAACACACATCCAAATACCTCACAGAGAGTAAAGAAGGGAACAAAGGAAGGAGAAAAGCACAGACTGAAAGCTCAAAGACTCAGCTTGCTTTTCACTTACCCTGAAGATAAAGGAGTCATAGCCTTTAGCGTGTTGGGATTGCGGATCATCTTGTCGAGGTTGTTCACAATCTGGCTAAACTTTGGACGGTTGTTACGGTCCTTCTGCCAGCAGTCCAACATGAGCTGGTGCAGCGCGCTGGGACAGTCCATCGGCGGGGGCAGCCGATAGTCTTGCTCTATAGCATTAATGACCTGTGGGGAAAACACAGATCTTTTGAGATCACTTTAAGAAATAGGAGATATCAAGTAAAAAAGACATGCAGCTTCCCAGAAAAATGGCTACGACTCTTTTAAATGTGAAGTTATTATTAATAATTTTTTCAGGTTTTATTTGTTTATTGTTTTTGTTTAGCAAAAAATCTGACTCATTCACATGCTAACATAAGTGTTATTTGAAAGCTTTTTAGCAACCAATTTAAAATATTTTGGCAAATGAGGAAGGATTTCCACTTCTTTGTGAAAAGTTAAAATGATTGAAAACCTTACAATAACCTGGCGGCATAACAGAATTTTGCAGGAAAGAGTGAAAAGTTAAATATATGTGTTCATTTACAGCATCTTCCATACATAAATATGAGCTAAAACTATTCTTGGAATAAAGTAATTTTTTATTGCAGTAGAATTATGTTACAACATTTAATTTAAGAGCATTTATCAGTGGGAAATTAATTTATATTTTTTTTTACAAAATACTGTGCTGAGAGCAAATATTCATCTCCTTACAGATTTCTTCTGTTTTTGCATTTTTGGACTGCCTAAATGTTTCAAAACATCAAACAAATTTTAATCAGATAAAGATAACCTGAAAAAACACAAACAAGCTGTTTTAAAATAAAGATTTCATTTATAAAGTAGAAAAAATATAACCAAACCAAACTAGTGCTATGTGGAAATATTAGGGATGCATGATATATCTGCATTAACAACGGTATCGGCCGATGTTAGTTATTTTAAAACATATTGGTATTGGTCCCATAAGTAAAACTGGGTCAATATTAACGACAAATATTTATTTCCACCTTGTTGCTGTTTATGTATGTGTTGTTGGGTGTTTACCTGAAGCACAGAAGCAATGTCAGTGGTGTGGTCATTTTTTCACGGTGGTTTTCACGAAAGGTTGGAGAAATTATCAGTAAATACCGGTTATTGGCTAAAACAACAATATTAATACCGGATATCGATATCCGCTGAAATTTTCTTTATACCAACAAAATATCAATGCCCCCCATGTTAAATCATGAATTAACTGGGCTTCGTTGTGAGTATACTACCCAAGCCCAATTACTCTGAGACCTGTAAAATGAAGAAATCACTTAAATTAAACTTGTCTAACCAACATCAAGAAGGCTAAAAGACCTCAAAATGCAAGACAATATGCCATAGTTACAAGAAATTTAATAACAGATGAAAAATGTGTTTCAAAGTTGTTTGTAAGGCTTTGGGACTCCAGAAAACCACGGGGAGCGCCATTAACCTCAAACTGAGAAAGCATGGAACCGTGGCAAGTGCTCTCAGGAGTGGCCAGCAAACTAAAAGTAATTCAAGATTGACCTAAGAACTCATCCAGGAGGTCACAAAAACCCAGACCACCATCTAGAACTCTGCAGGCCTCACTTGCCTCAGTTAAGGTTAGAGTTTTGACTCAACAATAAGAAAAAAATAGACAAAAACTGCATCCATGGTTGAGTTCCAATGTGAAAACCACTGCTGACCAAAAGAATGTAAAGGCCCATCTCACATTTGCCAAAAAACTACATTGCAATGATCCCCAAAATAGTCTATTGACTGGCAAATGTGGATACCTTCAAATCCAGCATAAAACTGACGACGTTTCAGAAAAAGATCATCACACTTACATTCACACTCAAACATGGTGGTGGTGGAGTGATGATCTGGGGCTGTTCTGTTTCCACCTCTGAATGGCTCAAAACAAGAGAGTTTTGAAGTAGCCGGCTCGACTTCTGACTTAAATCTGATTGAGATGCTACGGCATGGAGTTCATGCTCAAAAATCTTCCTTTGTGGCTAAAATAAAACTATTAAAAGAAGAGTGGGCAAATAATCTTTAAAAAGCGATACAGAAGAACCATTGATGTGACAAAAGGGCCCATTTGACTCTTTGAAATGGTCGAAACGAAAGAACATAACATTAAAGTAAGGACAATATTTATTTATCATTTCAAAAAATCTATTATTTTCAAATTTAACATTTAACAAATACTTTCCTTATTTACCAGTTAATTTCAATTCTTATTTACTTCAAAAAACAAACAGAAAACTAAATACAGTGGCATACTGTTTTGATGCAACACTGTTTATCAGAATCTGTAAAAACACAGGGTGTCATTTTACCAACCTGCTCTGGGCTAAAAATCTGACTTAATCTGTGGCCATTTAGTGTATTTCATGTTCAGTCCACATAAAGCTACTTTACAAATATCTCTGACACTTGTACACAAAGGTAGTGCACAGTTAACAGAGAGGAACAACCCCAAGCACACTTGCAGGAAGGGAACACAGTCCCCTGCTCATTATCAGGGTCATTAAAAAAGCTCCATTCAGACACAGATTAATCTTATTCACAAGATCTCCAAACGAGTACCCCGATGGAGCAGAAACACTATCTGGAGCTGCTAATATGATAACCATTGAGGTCCTCAGTCCCTCTTAGCACATTAGTGTTCTCACATTCAATTTGAAACTATTTTCATTATCTCTCTTCCTATAATTTGCTCTCTCCTTCACTACCCAGAGGGAAACAGAAAATAGAGACTCCAGTCAAGAGCAAAAATTGTCCACCGAACACTGCGGTGCATTTCAAATGATCTGATTATGTCTGTGTGGTGAGTGTGGGGCTATTTTCATATAAAACCCTTGTGTTTAGCTAAGGGAAAGCAGACACCATTGACAAATCGTATCTCAGAGGATTTTGAACATTTAATGGAGCTCAGAGAACCAAAAATATATCTGCGCACTGAGAGTTTGGGAATAAATGTTTTAGGGTGGCCCCTGGCCTGAAAAAATTAACAGCACCAGTAAAAATGACAAAAGCCATGTTAAATACGTACATCTTGATTGGTCATGTCCCAGTAAGGTCTTTCTCCGTAGGACATAACTTCCCACATGACAATCCCATAGCTCCACACATCGCTAGCTGAGGTGAACTTTCTGTACTGGATCGCTTCGGGAGCAGTCCATCGGATAGGGATCTTCCCTCCCTGTGAAAACAAAGGGAATGACCCAAGTGAAGCAGGTGACCCTGAAACCTGACCGTCACAGTCTGGAGAGACACTTTTCACAGAAACAATACTGATGGTAATCCAAACAGGGAGGTGTATATAACAAAACTCCTGGGGCGGAAAGTGTGGTACATGGAATACTCTAGACAAAAGAAAGAGCACAAAAAAAAAAAGAGAAGAGATGGCATTTGTCCTGATAGGGGAAACAGAGTGGGAATGCACTGTGGCATTTGCATCAATCCCTGGTTTAGTCAAAAAACAAACCTCCTAGCAGAACTATGTGAAGAGGTGTCAAGCAAGTACTCGTTTGTAAAGGACTGACATTAGGCTTATTTTGTAAAACCGATAATATCCACTGAAATCAGTGAGTGTGTGTAAAAGGTAAGAGTTCAAATATTTTATTACCAGAGCACTGGTGTAGGTAGGATCTGATGTGTCATCCTCCAAAAAGCGTGAGAGGCCGAAGTCTGACACTTTGCACACAAGGTTGCTGTTCACCAGGATGTTTCTGGCTGCAAGGTCACGATGCACATAATTCATGTCGGCTAAGTACTTCATGCCCGAAGCGATGCCACGTAGCATACCAACAAGCTGGATCACAGTAAACTGCCCATCGTTTTGCTGTGGAACAGACATATAAGGTCAGAAATTTTTATAGATAAAAAAAACAAGTCCTTTCATACCTGGGGCTCACATGAAAACATGGCATTGCAATAAACTTAACATGTTTGTTTTATTAATATGCAAGGATCAATAGACTTATTAAACCTTCCACAAATGCATTGCTTGCATGATTGCAGTTTAACTCTTCTTTTAAACACGTCTAGGCATAAACTCCATTGTTTTAAACATTCTGTAAAGCAGTTTGGCTCACCAAATGACTTGTGCAGTACCAATGTAGAATCATTCAGCCGTGGAGCTTTTTTCTCTCCTGATATGCATTTTAGCACATAAAAAACACCATATGGATGTGTTAACAAGGTCAAAAGCTTGATTCTCACCGGAGGTGGCCTTTAACTACCAAACTGCCAGCCATATGTCAGCTTTTTAGATGTTAGTTAGGTTGTCTTGTTCAATAATAACCTTGCAATGGCTTGACTCGACCATTTGATCAAAGTTTTTTTGCAAAATGTCTTTGTTAGCATATTGAATCACAATTAAGATACAAAGAAAGATGTATACCAGAAAAACATCTTTGTAACAGTCCTCAAATAGTCTGATATTCTAAACATAATTATTGAACATATCAACATTTTCTCACTAAATATTTACAGAGAATATTTTTCTTTTAACTTGAAGCAATATCAAGTGATTCAGAAGTGTAAATTTTCAACACACCATTTTTCTTTACAAAATTGAAAATCTATTTTTTTAACTGTTATTTATTTTACATTGTTTTATCATCTTCTGAGAGTCACCTGTCTTGTTTCCAATCAGAAACATGGTTGGTTGAATTAAAATGATTTTAAAACTAAGTCTGCCAGTTTTTAATAATTTTAGGCATAACTGTAAGTGGATGAGTTAAGTTATGTATCATTTTGTGAAATGAAGGAGGAAATTAATATTGAACGCATAGAAAAAGGGAGCTGTAATATGCTTTAAAAGCCAGGAAAATAGCTGAAGACTGGCAGCTCTCTCAAGACCTTCAAAATCTTATTGTAGCAAAACCTATTTACAACATTGTTTACGTGTGCATTTCTAAACTTCTGGTTGTTTCCCTGTGCACTATTAGGTCCATAATCAAGAAGTTTGAGGAGCACCATTTTACCATAAACCAGCCACGATCAGGTGATCCTGGCAAGATTTTCATTGTGCAATGGAATCATTAGAAGAGTTATTGGAGAGCCTATGGCCACGAACAGAGAGCTTTCAATATACCTGAAATGAGCAAAAAAAAGGTTTTTTAAGAAAACAATAATAATCCACTCAATGGGAATGGCATCTATGCCGGTTCACCTCACAAAACTCCCATGCACAAGGAAAGACATGTTAAAGCTTGTTGAAATTTTGTTGCAGAAAAGTCAGATATGTCAATGAACAATGGGGGAATTAAAATCTTCTCAGATATTTAACTCGCTGGATGTCAGGGAACACATCATGTTTGGAGAAGGACTGACACTGCACATCACCCTATTATCAGCATGACAGCAATAACATTTGGAGGCAAGAACATCATGGTGAAGGGATGTTTTTCAGCATATTGTACAATCAGACTTCACAATAATCGAGGAAAGATGAATGGAGTAATGTACTGGGATATTCTTGATATGAGTCTAAAGATGAGGGTTTGATCTTTAAACAGCACAATGATCCCAAACAAACACAACTTAAAAACTCCCAACTGCTGTCAGAGAACAAAAACGTTTCTTCACATGAAGAACAACTAAATACAACTGCAAATCATATGTACAGAATGATGTGTAGTTTGTAAAGAAGATACATCATAACCCTTCAACCTTTCAAAACAGTTTGTGTTGAAGAATGGGCAAAAGTCACACCTCAGGAATTCTTACAAATAAGATCCCCATATAGGAGACGTCTTGAAGTCACTGACAATAAAGATTTTTAATAATATTTTGTATTTAATGCATTCAAGCAAGCATGTTTCTGTGTCATTACGTTTTAATACAAATTAAATAATATTTGGAGTTTTTTTTATTTGTTTGTTTATCGATTACACACGTACTCTCCAGTGAATTTTATTTCAATAGCATCATTAAAAATACATTTACTAATACAAATGTCGCTGTGTTCAATGTGAATTTGTTGAAACTTCTCAAAGTTTTTTCTTATAGATTTTACCTATACAAACTATATGAATATAAATTCACGCTTGACTACTTTTAGTGACATGATTAAGGAATACACAGTACATGTAATTAGTATTGTCTGAACTTAAGTAAGTACTTGAAGTAAAGTTATATTCAGTATACATTTTAAAAAGGGAACCCTTCTGCACACTAACAGGTTTTGGTTGAGCTTAACTTGCCTCCGCGGGGCTAGGCAGGACTAAGCTGGGACTGGCTGTCTGCGTACAGCTGTTCCCATTTTCGTTCTGGTGACGGCTTTATACCCCACGATCGGGTAGTGTCTGAGGTAGTAGTGCAGCTGTGCCTCCAACTGGGCACACCTGCAATACTTCCACCACCCACCACGATGCGAGGAAACCAGAAGACTCCGGAGAGTGGGGCATGAGAGCAGAAGGTTGAGTGTGAAAAGATAGAAAAAAAAGCCAAGAGTGGAAATAGCAGAGCAGATTAGAAAGGCACAAAGCACAGCTAAATTCATAAAACCTATTTCTCTTTCAAACACTTTTCTGCTCATTAGCTGAGTGAATAACTCTACTCACGCCAAGCTGGCCATCCTTGTGTAGCACAGCAATTAAACATGATGTATTATTCATGAAACCTTTCTCACACATACACTCTGGCACCTAATCTAAGGGCCATGTTGGCATATACTTTAATTGGACCAAATCCTCCTATGTGATTCAGGTCAGGTCAGGGGGAAGGCATACCTCAATATAATGTTAGTAAAGGTCCTGTTTGAGTTTTGAGAAATAACTCCTCATGCAAGTCTGCAGGTCAATTCTGTTTATTTTCTAAGCTTATAGGTGGCTCAAAATTCAATCCCATCTGTGATCTCTCAAGTCCTGTTCTACTTCCTCAGCTTGTTTTTCCAGCAGTTAAGCCAAAGCTCCAACAGGCAAACATTGTGTAGTAGACTCTACTGTCACTGTTACAAACGACCAAGCATCAATTGCCCCAAAATATACAAATCATGTTCAGAGGCTTTGACACTGTCAGCAGCTGTTGCCAAACTGTCAGTTAGGTGCTACAAAACTTTACAGTTGTCTTCAAAACAACGGGCTGTCAAATAAGTTTAGCAAGAATCTACATATGCAAAAGAAAAAGAGGCTTCACCACAAGATCATTTCCCCATCAAAAAGCAAATCCTTTGCCTGTCTGAGGTCAGAGGCAGAATGCAAATAAAGGCTCTTAAACCAGCCTCAGCGGTATGCTGACACGAGTTTTTATGTTGGCTTTGTGAGGATGGCTTTGATGTAGTCTTGGAGGAGGAAGTTAACACTAAAAACATGGGAAGGTGGGAATCAAAGATGTAGAGATAGTGTATAGGCATCCAAAGACTGCAGTAAAATTGTATTTAAAGGGAAAAAAAAATATTTTTATAAATGTATGTTTTTTAAATGTATCACTTATAAACCCAAAGTTAACTTTTTATGTGACACCTTAAAAAGTATTATACTACTGTATTTCATAGACCTTATGATGAACTGGCCTCCTTTTCACAGTGTACCCTGCCTTTCACCTAATGAACGCTGGGAACGGACACCACCCCATGGTAGGTGTAAGCAGCTATCAACAAAAGATGGACTATACAATAAACTTATACTTCTGTATTTGTCATTACAAAATAATTTGGTTCGCCATGTAAATGGCTCCTGTCAGTTGATCAGTTGATCACTGATGCAAAAAAAATACTCTTTTTAAATTACCTTACTATTAGAAATTCATTTTTTAATTTATTTTAATGACAGCAAATCATCTCAAGATGAAGCACCTTGGTGTTTCATAGACCATGGTCGAGCCTTTAAAACTACTGCTAAAAATACCATCACTAACTTTGTTTAGTAAATATTTGATTTATTATTATTTGGCTCTGTCCACTGTTCCCTGATTAAAGCTATAATGTTGCAACCATGTTGGGCCCAGCAAATGCATCAATTTATGAATTTTGCAACATTTTTGTTGAACATGCAACTCCTGTTTTATTTTTCTAAAATGCATTTTGTAGACACAAACCAGTAAAGAGTTTAAAATATATATTATTTGCATTTTATTTCTCTGGCAGTAAAATTGAGATGCTGCAGTAATGAAATATTTAACCAAACAAAAATGAAACAATTACATGATTTAGCATTATTTTACTTTACATAGAAGATTACTAAAAAGTCAGTATCCTATCACTGTAATATAACTAATTCCAGACACTAACTGTATGGAGTCCATTCAGGTATTTTTCTATACCTTGTCTTGGTACATTAAAAAAGCAATAGCTTTTGTGTAATAAAAATAAGACAATCTTACAATGCTTACTGTACATTTCCATACTTTATAGAGTGATTAAATAACAAGGTTGTTTCTTAACTTATATTTAAAATTAACTCTCTTTTGGAAAATATCACACATCTTCAGTCCCCACTACTTATACACTGTTTTTCTCATTCATTTAAAAAGGCAACATCATCAAACAGACTACAATAAAGCAAACAAAAACATAATAAAATATTTCAGTTGATTTCACTACTATCCTAACACAGATAGTGATGGGCTGTGTAATATCACATCCAATAGTGGTTTCATGTTTAAACATATGACATTTCATTTCAAGTCTTGAAAAGTATTTGAATTATTTATTGTGGGTTGTAAATGGGGAGCACAGAGCGTTCTCTCTAAGATTCCTAGCTGGTGAGATTATGAAAATTAAAAATCCAATGAACTCATGAGCACTTTATATTTCTTGTCAGGGAGCAGAAGACAAAAATAATTAGAATTTCATAAGCATCCATGCGTAGCGCTGCATAATAAGCAGTGAGACCAATAGTAACAACAATTCTTTGCGCTACCTGACAAGACACCTTATGAAACAGAGCACACTCACAGAGCACACTCAAGACTGACAGAAAATATTATTGAGAGATGGGTTTAAACGGAACAATTGCAACTGAGTACAATAACTCTGAATTGGGAATAAGGAGCTGCTGTGGTAAAATTACCTCCAGCAATTGAATTTTATGAATCTTTATTATGTTTGTTGTTCCACAATGTTTTCTGGATATTGATATGCTGTATGTGGAGCAGGACTGATTGCCTCTTGACAGTTTTTGACAGATCGTTTGCAGGTAGCTCCGCAGTTGTTTAGTGAAGCAGAATCTGTTAGACAGAGTTGTCATAAAGTTATTATGCCGAGATCATTGTATCATTTCTATTATTCTTGTCAAAGTACAAGCTTTGACTGCCAACCTACAAGCTTCAAAAGAGGCAGTCCTGTCAGTTTTAGAAGCCAACATTGTTGTTAGACCTATCATTATTCTGCAGAGCTGTCAAATTGTTACCAGTAAAAGTAATAACGTTAAATATAGTTTCTTACTCTCAGGAATGTATCAAGGGATCCATTCTCCATGAATTCAGTGATGATCATTACGGGACTGCTCTTGGTAACCACTCCTTCAAGATGAATGACGTTAGGATGGTCAAACTGACCCATGATGCTGGCCTCGCTCAGGAAGTCTCTCCTTTGCTTTTCGGTGTAGCCAGACTTCAGGGTCTTTATGGCCACGAACATCTCCCTTTTTCCCGGGAGCTTTAGGTTGCCGCTGCACACCTCCCCAAACTCTCCTATTAAGAGGTAAAATGGAAAATAGCACCATTTATAAATCACCCGTAATAAAATGCACAGCTGAAAATATGCAATGTTCCGGCACCTACTCCAACTTAGGAATCAGCTGTAAAAATGTTGTATTCCAACCACGTTTCACTGAGATTTCTCCATTACCTGCACCAATGACCTGTTCAATCTTCACACAGGATATATCAATCTCCTTGGCAAACTCCCTCACAGCCTCGTTTGGGTCCTCATATGTGAATGGATCAATATAAATCTTCATTCCTGGAGACACTTGAAAGACAGGAAAGAGCCACTATAATATTTAATTGTTGTGGTCATGTTAGCAGACCTAGGGGCCAAACAGTCAAATGCATTGAGGCACTGTAATAATTCATTCATCTTCCATTTCCACTATCCTGTGCAATTACGAGATTTTTTTTCTAAGACATAAAGGTAATGAAGGCTGGAAGATGGAGGAGGTACTGTAATTACAAAAGGTGGTTATGACAAGTACCTTATGGCTACTGTGCGTGGCTGTTCAGTCAGCAAGGACATGTAACCTTCAGTCATCTTAACTGTGATTTAGTGAATTAATATATATCATGTCCAGTGAGCAACAGTGCTATTAACACCCAGTAGAAGAAGAGGGGTCCTATATTGGCATTGCTCAACTCCACCTCTAGAAATAAATTGGCTGTCCTAAGCTGCGATGCCAGGTAAATTGGCTTAAGGTGGCCTTTAAGCGTTCAGGGACTTAAGTGTCCTAAGTTTTAAATCCGATTATACTGCACATACCTCTACATTGAACCTGAGGCCATCTGAATGGATGCAGAACTTACGCATAGCCTGCTGCAGTGCAAGACTAGCATGCACATCATCTCACACCCTGGCAGACTACAACGAGAAAACATGCAGCAGCAATGCAACAGATGGAAAAGATCTTCCCCGGCACAACCCCCCATTACTAAAGCCCACAATTTCTTCTCAAGCTGAAGCACGGTTCAAAAGACCACCTTCCTTTAATGGCAAAGACCACCATAAACAAGGGCAAAAGCCTGAACTGCGTCTGGTGTGAGAACAGGATGCACACAAGACATGTTGGCTTCTGATAATAGCTGTGAAATACCCAGCTATTTACTGGCACGCTCTTCACTGTAGCTAAAACTGGAGTCCTTTGAACAGCCTGACTGGTTTCTAGTGAGACAGTTATTATATTATGAGTGAAAATTACTTACTAAGGAGGATGCGAAATAATTGTATAAATAAATATGGAGTTATAAATTGAACATTAAAAAAAATATGTTAATGGGGCCAGATGGAAATAGCTGTCTCACAAAATTATGTCTGCATTAACGTCTGAAACTCTAAGCTTTCTGAACTGTATGAGGAAAGAAAATCATTGAGTAATTCCATTTATTCAACAAATTCCTCTGTCATTTTTGACAATTGCAAATGACTCATGTGCATTAGCATTCTAATGGCCTTTAACGTGAATGAAGACTGACCTATTTCTAACATAATGGAATTAGTTAACTATGAAATGTGATGCCGGGAACACACACTTTTGATGCAGTTAAATCCAAACCCTGAGTGAGCGGAATCAAACAATGGGAAAGATTACAGAAAAGTGCAGGCCCGGGAAATGAACGGCAGCTGTGCAGGGCCCGCAGACAAGGACAGCAGCAAGCAAGGTGGTAGCCATGGAGACAAATGTGTGAGGCAGTGGTGTTCTGGATGAGTGCCATGGGGGATGACTGCATGACATGGCAGTCATAGATACAGGTGTGTCTAGTCCTGCAGCAGAAGCCGTTGGTGAGAGTGAGTAGAGAGGAGCGGTGGTGGTTTACTCACTGTGGCCGCTGGTGTAGTGCTGCAGTTTGTCTGTGTATTCTGAATCACCCCTGTCAAAGCCACGCCTCCTGGGAAAAAGACAAAGAACTCTAGCTCTGGCTCAGAGAGAGGGAGCAAGGAGGGGGAGAACACATGAATCAAACACCCCTAGGTATGGCTAAGCTGAAGATAAATCAGCCAAAATCAGTCTAGAGGGTAGAACAATTTTTTTTAGTTTTATTCCTGTACAGAAATAGGTATCTAGACAAGTATACCAGATAAATGTAAATATATCTTTCATTCCAGTCCATACTTTGTTTAGTAGATGCATTAACTGTTTCGGGGTTGTAATTATTTTAGGTTTAACACATAATTTCCTTTTTTTCCTATATTTTATGTAATTTTATGAGTCTACAGAAAGAATGCCTTCATTATAGAGTACATTAAAAATCAATATCAAAGATATCAAAGTACACCAAAGTATATACTGGTGCAGCTCAATGAATTCAAAATTGTATAAATGGTGAAAATCATATACTGACAGATTCATTATGTCCAGAGTGACATATTTGTCACTTTCATTAGCTTAGCTTAGTGAAAACACAAATTTCATTTTCTCAGAAAATTTGAAAATAACACTAAAGGAACATTTACATTTTATGTTATGGCCTGCACAGTTATGGGGTAGACTGGTGACATGACAGTTGCCCATCAGACAGTCAATAACACCATCCACAAGGAGGGTATGCCACTAAAGGTCATTGCTGTTCACAGACTGGTTCAAGAATATAAACAAAACGCTGAGTGGAAGAAATCCATGTGGTAAAAAAAGCTCCAGAAGCAACAAGGATAACTGTAGCCTTGAAGGGATTGTGAAGCAAACCCTTTCAAGAGTTTGGAGGAGATTCATAAAGTGAGGACTGTGGTGGGAGTCAGTGCTTTAAGAACCACCACACACGGTTGGAACTAAGACAGGGCCTGCAAAGGTCCCATTCCTTGTGTTAAGCCAGTCCTGAAGCAGAGACAATATCAGAAGCTTCTTACCTGGGCTGTGGAGAAAAAGGACTGGACTGATGAACAATCGTCCAAAATCCTTTTTGATATGTTCACAGTTTATTGAGTGGATATACTGCACAGTACATGGACAAGCTGTTCAGTAGACCAACATTTCTGTATCAAAAATACGTTTATTAGTCTTAAGTAATGTTCATATTTTCTGCTAAACTTTTTAGGTGTTTCATTACCTCTAAGAGATAATTAGCAAAGTTTACAGAAATAACTGCTTGAAAATATACCACTCTATGTGTAATCCATTATGTAACACGAGTGTCATGTTCTGAACAGAATTACTGAACTAATTTATTTTTTTCTATATTTAATTCATTGAGATGCACCTGCATAAGTTGGTCATATTTTGCCAGATGGAACCAAAGTGAATTTAGTCGAAGCTTTTTTTTTAAGAATTCTTGTAAAAATCCCAATAAAGACTGTAGTTTTAACAGAATCAGACTATATTAAATATGTTTTCTTATAGATAAAAGTAAGTTTTTACTTTTTTAATTTTGTTTATACTGTAACCTTTTTATGTAACTGTTAAATTAGAAGCAGACCTTTCCATTTTATCTTTCCTACACTTCAGTACACAATCTGTATTATGTCATTTTGTAACCATAACCCAAAATGGTGATATACTGCATATGTAAAAGCCAGGGAGAAACCTGCAGCAATAACTTTGTTATGATAAAAAAAAAATATCTTTGGCATTCTTTTCAGACTTGCACAGGTGCAGACCTGCCCTGTCAAAATGACTGGCCCACGTGGGAAGTGAAATCCAAACCAGAGGATATAAACCTTTGATACTCATTCATCTAAGGTATTCACAGTGGTTTAATTTTTAAAGGCTAATACTTTTATATGTATTGCTTACTTTTTTATTGTAGTGTGACTGGAATTAGTTACCAATTGATATATCTGAACCAAGGAAGTTTTATTTGTACAACAAAAAAATCATAGGGACAGCAGAATGCAAAATTAAATCAATAATATCATACAAACCAAAGAGTAAAGTGGCATTTCTAGCCAGTTCAAATGTTATTTTCATATGTTTTAGACTTTTGACATTACAGAACTGACTCACCGGTTACAAACGATGATGATGACAACCAAAGCAATGAGGAAAACCAACCCTGCAGCTGCCGAACCTATGATGAGTGGAAGCTTCTCCTGAATGCTTGTGTTGTATTCCTCTATAAAAGAACAAACACAGAGATAAGCTCAATTCCATGCATGCACATACACACAGTCATGAGGAACCACAAGCTGAAACATATGGGAAGACATCTGAGCCTCTGCAATGGGTGGCAGACTGGCATACGGCTAGGTGAACCAATGAGCATCTTGGCATCTCTACTGGCTGCAAGCAACATTTTACAAACCACATCGAATGTGCTCAGATGCCGCGGATATGGACAAATCATCTGGCAGAAAGTGTGTGAAGTAAAGGGGAGAGAGAGCATTTTTGGATGAGAAGCGTATGGGTCACACAGCCAAGAATAAGAAACTAGCTACTAAATGGGCACACAAAGAAGGAGCATGCTTCCTTTTTTTAAAGTCACAAATAACAAACAATATTACTATTTTTAAATGGTTATTGAATTTATGAGTTTTAAATTATCCATTTAATGTAATAAAATGCTCCTAATAGTGTTGTTGCTTGCGGTGAAGCTTCATCTTCCCTCTCTGCTTATATTTTGCTGGAACTGTTAAGTATTCCTTGTATTTGTAGAACTGTTCTCCACTTTAGGCTGTATCAGTAGCATTTTTGTCGCAGTTCAAAATCACTTTTTAAGTGCAAGTTGAAAACAATTAGTGTCTTAAACCCTCTAAACCCCTATTGTTTACACAATATTTCCATTTCTGAGTCAGTCTGATATTTTGTCTGTTCTGGGATCTGTGTGTGTGGCAGCATCACCGATATTCCTGAGAGAGTTCAGGCTAATGATGGCTCTAGGCTCTACAGGCTGATGGAAATGAGATGTTCAGAGGGGAATACCCAGACATAGCTCTAACATTAACCTACTTGACTGATGTTTACTAAATGTAAGCCATGTTTTAGATAACAAGACAACTTCCATCTAATCTCAAATCTAATGGGTGGTGTAAGAAATAAAAACATTGTTAGTGTTTGATCTAATAATTTAGGTTTTCTTAAAACAGTAATATGGTGAAGCGTACTGTGTAAAAATTATGCACCCTTTATATATTTCTTCTCCTTTTGCTTTTTGTTTGACTTACATGTTTCAGAACAACAGGCAAATTTCAGACAATGATAATTTGAGTAAAGGCCAACAGTTTTCATATGATAGTTTCATTTAATAAGCTAAGAAATGTACACAAACCATCGTGGCCAAGTGTGAAAACTTAATTACTTCCTTGCTAAATTTTAAATTACATGCGATTGACCACATTTTTGGAAGGTTTAGTTAAATTTCAAATTACTGCTAGACTTGCTTAACAAGAAATCAATTACAGAACCTGCCTGACAACACGAAGTGGGCCAAAAGATCTCATACCATAATCTAAAGTCCGGTCTGAAAAGGGTTGTAAAGCCTTTTCTATGTAAAATGTAGAACGTTTTGAAGGTTTGTGCCCCATTATACCTGGTGCTAATATAAGACACAATTTCAGAAAAAAAAAACATTATGTCAAAAATGGTGGTTGCACTGTGATGCTATGAGGTTGCTTCAGGACCTCGATGACTTTCCTTAATTGATGAAACCATGAATTTTGCTCTCTACCAGAAAATCCTGAAGGAAAATGTCCAGTCTCCTCATCGTGACCTTTAACTCAGGAACTTGGGTTGTGAAGCAGGACAATGATCTGAAGCAGCTCAGGAACTTTTCAAACTCTCCAATGCCGGTAAATGTGTAAAAACTTTTTTAGATTACAGGGGCAATTACTTTTCACACGTGGCCAAGTTGGTTCAGATAGCTTATTACCTTTGTAAACTGCATTTTTATTTACTTTGTTTACTTTTTTCTGTTATTACAATTTGCTTTGATGGCATGAAAAATGTAGGTATGACAAAAAATCTAAAACAGAAGAAAGGGTTTATAATGGTCCAAATTCATATTCACAGTACGCTAATTGTTTTTGAATACTTATGCTGTTTCCTACACATAATGTGTCCTTCTCAGTCCTGCAGCTGTTTGAAATCTTACTGCACTACATGGTGTGTTGAAAAGCCAAGCATGAAAGGTGATAAGAACTGTGCGTGCTGTGGTGAGCATTGGCTGAATTCTCACCCTCCGTCATGGTCTGGAAGTACAGTTTGCCACTGTAGCGACCGAACCCAGCTACAGTGCGGGCCCGGACCTGGAAAACATAGATGCTCCCTGACTTCAGACCACGGATAACTGCTGTGTTGGTCTGGCTTCTGACGGTAGTAGAGTTATATTCTGATTGATCCTGGGGGCAGAAAGACAGTTCAGAAAGTTAAAGTGGATTAGTGATTACGCTGCAAGTCATTTTGAAATACTAAACTAAGAAATTACATATTAGTGGCCTAAACTATTCAAAAATATTATGACACATCTAAGACCTCACAGTATCTATTTGAGTACATTTAAAATATTGTAATAATAATACACCATTTTTTTAAATAAAAGGAAACACTCAGAGGCTGTTGATGGGTAAGCAGACTGGGTGGCAGTTTGAGGTCAGCTGGATCCTTTGAGCTATGCCTTGTGATGATCAGAGCTGTTTTACCACTGCCATACTTTCCCTCTCCAGAATGCTGACAGGTTTGAGAGCAAACACTGGGAAACTTTTAACCACTTTCTTCAATGCGCCTCTCAGCATACACTTCTGAGTCACAACAGGAGCTGGGACAATTGTTTTGACAGCTCTCTCCAGCAGTGTTAATAAGAGGAATGATAGTCAAAAGGAAAAAAACAGACCAAAGCTTAAGAAACTACATTAATAAATGCTTTTGCATGAGTGCATCTTTGTGTTTTCCTATTAATTAACGTGCTGGAGCACACGGACATTTGCAACTGTAAGGGTTCTTTGGAGAAACTATGATGATTCGGCGGCGATTGCAAGAACTATTTTTACATCAGTCAGCGTACCATTGTTTCAACCACAAGTCTCAGCACATCAATCCCCACTGGCCCTGCTGCAGGGCTGAGCATGGTTTTCTTTCCCAGTGACTGACCATGATTGTAATTGGAGGAGAAAAAGCAGAGGTTCGAAGCGATATTCAGAAGCTACATGCCTACAAGTATCTGCTGCTAAGCAAATGTGCAAGAGAGGAGTTGGATGTAAAATGCACTAAAGAAAACAATTTAACTCTTAACATATGACCATGAGGTATTTGGTATGTTAGGAAGAAAATAAAATAAATATAGTCTTGTGTTTTAGGTTCATTAAGGACATAGAGACGATTTTCATTTTCAACATTTGTCCATGTGCTTGAATGATAATGACTACCTTTTCATAATACTGTAGTTCGTAGTCCAAGATAACACCATTTGGCTGATCTGGCTGAGACCAGGAGAGGGTGATGCTGTCCACAGTACGACTGACCTGGTGCATTATGGATACAGTAGATGGAGCTGTGAAGAGACGAGTGTGTGTTACTTTTAATGGAAAAATAAAATAAACTACACCGTTATGCTCAAAGAATTTACCTTATTTCTAATCTCACGAATGAACACTGACTTCTGAAAAGCAGTACGCCCATAAAATCTACAGCATATAATAATGTGCATGCTCCAGCTGAAGCATCAAGGGTAGAAATTAGGCTTGCAAGTCACAACACTGGCTGAACCTCATAAGAAGCCACATGGGACTTCCCAATGTAAAAAGTGACTGATGAGATGAATATATGCTTGTCATGGGGATAACAGACTACTTTCTTCTACTTTCTTCTAATTTATTATTTAAAAATCACCAGACCACCATGTAGAGGAAAATCTAGTTCTTCGTTTTTACAAACCAAAACAAACAAAAAATCTATTAATCATAAAAGCTAACACAAAATCCCCTTTTGACCTTCGTAGGAGCACTGCTTCAAATTTTATGTAGATTTGCATTGTAGTCGTAAGAACATCATTCTTAGGCACTCATGTAATGAAATAGTTAAAAGACGTATATTTGATGAATAAAAAATTCTCTGGAAAATTTTAGAGCCCTTCAAAAGAAACATAGTTACTGCGTAAGAGAGAACAACAAAAGAATGGTGTCTTAAAAGGTTTTAGGTGTGTTAAGTCTTCTGTAAATACTGTCAATAAACTCTCTAGTAAAGCCATTCATGAGGAACTTATTTATTTGTTTTATTTATTTATTATTTTGTTAGATTGGATATTATTTATTAATACTTTTTAAATTTTTTTAATTTACCTAGCTAGTTAGTTACTGTAAAATGCATCTGTACATATTTATTGTCAACTAAATATGTGAACAAAATTTTACAAAAATTTAGAAAAAGAATTTTTAAGTAGAACATAATTTATTCATGTTATTCGTGTGTTTATTTATTGTCAAGGTGCCTAAGGGATTTATTTATGCAACCACTAACAATACTCATTACCTTCTTATTTTGCCACAATTAGAAACAATACTTGGTAGTGAACTTCTTACATCATGGGTGGTCTGCCATAGTCTTATTGGCCAAGTGACCTTAAATATTGTCAGGTCAGACAGGGGCGTGATCACCCCACGTTGTCCAGCAACAATTATGATTAGTTCAGGGTGCCGCAGGTCAGCTTAAAGCTAAGAGAGGCTGAGGATAAAAAGCGCTGTCTGGGAAATGTGGCAAGGCCTGTAGGCCTCAGTGTCTGAGGCTCTCTGTGTGTGAAAGGGTAGAGTGGGTTGAGGTGTCAGAGAAGGAGGGGTGCTGGGCAAAATTTATGTACACCAAGCCCCACACTCATCAGTTTCAGGCCCATGCAACTCACACACACTGCTCTCAGCCAGCAACACAGTGACTCCCCTGAGTCCAAGCAATAAAGTCAGAAGTCTCTGCCTCGGCACGTGCTCTCTTTTGAAAATCCATTGACTGGAAAACTACAACTACCACGCCTCTATAATATAGGCCTGTGAAGTTGCAAGAGTGTGGATGTTATATAATTATCTATAAATTATGCATCTGATTTTAATATTATAAACTGACTATATATAGTTAACTATCAGGCAGAAAAATGTTTGTTTAAGCTATGGGGAGAAGGAAAAAAACAATAAAGTTATATAAGTAACCACAGTGATGCCGATCTAATGAGAAAACATCTGTCAGCAAAGCCTTGCGTGTAATTTCACTAAAACAAAAGCATCCGTTGAACTTAATAAATTAAGATATCTCACATAACAGAGGTTGGCAAGTCACTGCGAACGTTATGTGCAGCTGCCGGAAGATAATAAATTGAGGTTCTGTATTTCATCTTAGTGAAACACTCTCACCAAGTATCCTGTAACTCTGCAATGATTGGCACGGTTCTCCCAGCCAGGAGTCAGAGGTACAGCAATGTTTACAGTGTGCAGTCAGGACACATGCCTTAGGAATCTCCTTTATCTCAAAGTACTCCACAGTTTGTTTGCAGTCACAAGATGACAACCTAATAAGGCAAACAGTTACTCAAAGGGGAACTCACGAGTATCCCATTACGGATGCACATATATTCAAGACTGCCACATGGCCTTTTCCTGCATAGCATTTCCATTAAACACACAGAGCAGCCATGCCCAGAAACCTGATACAGGGCCGGAGAAACAAAGGCAGCTCATGTATTCATGTACAGAAGGATGGACACATGCCAGTAAGAAAAACCTGTTTTGCTAAAGGACAACTTCCAGAAAGACAGAGTGGCAGTTGTCCTTTTCGGCCTCAAAGAAAGCACAGAGGGCAAACTGAGATTCAATAAAATGAGGATACGGCTGTTTGAGGGAAATACTGCACACAGAGGTAACGTGTTGAAACACTAGGCAAGAGAGAAAAAAACAAATATGTCTGAAGCACAAAACCAGCTGTGCTGTGTATTTTAAAGTAATTCAGTACATGCACTTCAAGCTACATTGATGTTCCAACAATTGACTGTGGAATGCGTTGGCATGCCGAGTCAATGCCTTTCTGCAGTGATGCCTTCAGGACTGATTCACATATGAAAACAATTTTCTTACATTAAATTTATGAACTTCAAATACGCAAGTCTCTTTGGCACTTTACATCTTCAAGTCTACCTAGATTCTTTTTCCACATTTTAATCTGTAATTTAGAGGGTTGAGTAAATACTAGCTTTCCTGTGTGTATACACAAGTCATTGAATTATGCCATTAAACACATGTTGCAGCCATTTCAAGCCCTTTTCTGTTGTTGCAGTAATTATTTCTAAATCATAAGAATTGTACTCACTTTAACAGAATTAGAATTTAATAAGGTGGTTTGAGAAACACTTCTTGTTTACATACAGTAAGCCAATTCTATATCAAGTCATATCCTTTTCTTGAGTAACAAACTTTCACCGAAAGCTTTACTCATAGTGAATTTCAGTGAATGATGCATTCATGCTTTTAAAATTAATAAAGCAGTTAGAAAAACAGGTTAGTAGGTTCATATTATTAAATTACATGGATGAATTGGAAAGATAAATGGTGTGGTATTTTATAGTTTTTCACAGACTCCTTAAACATGCACATGTGACTATGGAAGTGTTGCTATTAGTCAGAGTTGAAAATATATAATAAATGTTCCTTGTGTGAGCATATCTTGTGTTTACTTTTATTTTATATTCAAAACTTCTTAAACGCTCAAAGCAAATAATGGGGACAATCAAATTAAATAATGAATACAGGGAGGAATGAGTATCATGTTTCTTAATTGAACAAAGACAGGCAGCCCCAGCTGTTGTCAGGGAATTAGGTTTCAGACCCCACATTATTACCTCACACTGGATCTGAAAGAAAAAACAATCATTCCGAGTCCATTCTGGCCTTGAACCAAGCTATAGGAACGCAAAGGATCTGTTTTGCACAACATCTGTGATAGATGTTTTACTGCTATATCGAAGCACCTAATGGCATCCCTAATCAATTAAAGATGGAGTTTATGGGGATATTGCTGCTCATTAAAAACAGAGCCAATTTACCGGGACATTTTTCTGCTACCACACATAGTACAAAAGTCATCCATCCAATTAATGTACGTCTCTGTAATGTTATTATATTGCACTCTTCTACTGGGCTTTCCCACTCTCTCTTTGAAGATCTCCTTGACTTGTAGTGTTTGGCCTCGAATAATAGGCACTGCTAAAAACATGATGGGCATCTTCATTAAGTAAAGCTGATAAAGAGGGACTACAGGGGGTGACTGGCAGCAGAGGCATCTGGACACACACTCACGGCACAAACTTTCAGGGGTAAAGGAGTATTACCTTCCTCCAGTTTCCATAAAACACACAGAAAGCCTTTATAGACAAAGGAGTGGTGGAAAAATCTTTAAAATATTAGGTTTATTTCACACAGCTCACAGTCAACACTGTCTAATAAGCTAAGACTGCACAAACAAGAGGAAAGCTTCTAAATCTCATATGGAGTGGAGAAAGAATGTTTAAAGCCTTTTATCTGCATCTTTCTTACAACCCACTGCGTCCAACCATATGGCTCTGATTTGATTAGACGTTCTGCTGCAAAGAGCAATGCTATGATTTGGGGAAGATGTGGGGAGGTTGCGAGAACAGGTCAGGCCTCATAAATCCCTTTCCCTTTTCATTGTAAAAATCAGTTTTCCCGCAGAGCAAACTCTCACAAGAGGCCTAAACCAGCTGGCTGCATACTATGCAACCTCTCAAACTAGCAGCCACTGCTCCACTCCTTTAGGCTGCTGTCCAGATTGAGACATCGTGAAGGGAGAGGCCAATATTTGCATGTACTTTTAGCATGCTGGAAGCATGCCCCATTTCCCCAGCTGCAAAGAATTGAGGGTTTTTACATTTATATAGATTTTCCAAAGCAGTAAAGCTACAAAAGTGAGATTTCAGTTGATCAAGCTTTAAACCAGCTGCATTGGCAAATACTAGGGGCGCTAATAGACTTATACAGACAACATAAACTAATTCTAAAATAGGCAGTTTAGGGGTCTGAAGTGTTTTGGGTGGCAGCGGAGGATATGGTTTATATGAAGGCCAACCTTTTAAACTCGCTGAAGAAGTAAATAGAGATAGGTGTACAAGAAAATATAAAAAGTATTTATAAGTTTTGAATAAAAGTGGTTGTTTGTTCAGCCTTTCTAGTTTTTTAAATAGGGAGCACCATTCCTAAGAAAAAAAAATTATAGTAAAAAGAAAGTTAATGACAATAAAACATCACTTTTTCACTTTGTATTAATCAGCTTAGTAGGCTGTGCTTTATAAATATGGGGTGCAATAGAAAACCTTTTTTTTTCAATAAAGATTCATGTATAACATTTCTACTCATAAATGCCATCTTACATTATAGAAAAAAAAGTCCTTTAGTAAGACCAAAATAGCAATTTCAATGGTTAAAAGCATTCCAGGCAGAATATAACACCACATTTTGGAATTCACAGATTGGTTGTGGTCTTTCAGTCTCTCTGGGCCGATTAAGACTGAACAGACAATATTTGAGCTGTCTGCTACAGCGATGTAGATTGAAGGCTTTGATGCGCAAAGCCGTGGGTCAAACTGCTGTTTAATCAGCAGGGAGCGTATCTGCATTTAAACAACTTCCAAATGGGCAAGAAGAAAAACTACAAACCACAAGTTGCATGTCAATATTTCTCACAGTTGGAAAACAAGTGTGGCCTGTGGTTGTCTTTTTTCCTTCAAGGAAGGGCTTCAGTGGTACTTTAAATATCACAATATTCAGGAAAGTAAAATAAACAAGAGTAACAAAAAATCTATTTCAAAACTACTGTGTATCCTTCATACTTGACCTCCATAATAAAAGTTAAGGTAAGAGGATAAGGCAAGGACATGATCAGAGATTCTCCTGCCCCTTGAACATTTCTACGCTTTGTCAAGTTGCAACCACAAACCTCTATTTATTTTATTGGGATATCATGTGATAGGCCAGCACAAAGTGGTGCATGGTGGTCAAGTGGAAGGAAAATTCTTGCATTCAACTTCTATGAGTCATTGCGATGTACAAGGGTTGGACAATGAAACTGAAACACCTGGTTTTAGACCACAATAATTTATTAGTATGGTGCAGGGCCTCCTTTTGCGGCCAATACAGCGTCAATTCGTCTTGGGAATGACATATACAAGTCCTGCACAGTGGTCAGAGGGATTTTAAGCCATTCTTCTTGCAGGATAGTGGCCAGGTCACTACGTGACACTGGTGGAGGAAAACGTTTCCTGTCTCGCTCCTCCAAAACACCCAAAGTGGCTCAATAATATTCAGATCTGGTGACTGTGCAGGCCATGGGAGATGTTCAACTTCACTTTCATGTTCATCAAACCAATCTTTCACCAGTCTTGCTGTGTGTATTGGTGCATTGTCATCCTGATACACGGCACCGCCTTGAGGATAAAATGTTGGAACCATTGGATGCACATGGTCCTCAAGAATGGTTCGGTAGTCCTTGGCAGTGACGTGCCCATCTAGCACAAGTATTGGGCCAAGGGAATGCCATGATATGGCAGCCCAAACCATCACTGATCCACCCCCATGCTTCACTCTGGGCATGCAACAGTCTGGGTGGTACGCTTCTTTGGGGCTTCTCCACACCGTAACTCTCCCGGATGTGGGGAAAACAGTAAAGGTGGACTCACCAGAGAACAATACATGTTTAACAATGTCCACAGCCCAAGATTTGCACTCCTTGCACCATTGAAACCGACGTTTGGCATTGGCATGAGTGACCAAAGGTTTGGCTATAGCAGCCCGGCTGTGTATATTGACCCTGTGGAGCTCCCGACGGACAGTTCAGGTGGAAACAGGAGAGTTGAGGTGCACATTTACTTCTGCCGTGATTTGGGCAGCCGTGGTTTTATGTTTTTTGGATACAATCCGGGTTAGCACCCGGACATCCCTTTCAGACAGCTTCCTCTTGCGTTCACAGTTGATCCTGTTAGATGTGGTTCGTCCTTCTTGGTGGTATGCTGACATTACCCTGGATACCGTGGCTCTTGATACATCACAAAGACTTGCTGTCTCTGTCACAGATGCGCCAGAAAGACGCGCACCAACAATTTGTCCTCTTTTGAACTCTGGTATGTCACCCATAATGATGTGTGCATTTCAATATTTTGAGCAAAACTGTGCTCTTACCCTGCTAATTGAACCTTCACACTCTGCTCTTTCTGGTGCAATGTGCAATCAATGAAGACTGGCTACCAGGCTGGTCCAATTTAGCCATGAAACCTCCCACACTAAACAACAGTTGAAGGATTTCTCTACCAGCTTTGTAAATCTAGAGATGAAAACTTTTCCCTGGTCTTGATGCAAAATAGCACAAGCCTACATAGGATGTGGAGTATCTATAAACATCAGTTTATACATCAGTCACATTTTCAACTGGATTTAGATTTAGACTCTGAACTCGGTCATCCAAGGAAATCATTTATTTTTTTATCTAAAACATTCCATCGTAGCTCTGGCTGTATTTTTAGGGCTGTTGTTCAGCTGGAAGGTGGCTCTCTACCCCAGGATCAAGTCTGACAGTCTCTAATAATTCTTCTTTCAGTACTGCGCTGTATTTAGCTTAATCTGTTTTCCTATCAGCTCTGACCTCCTCTGAGCTCCGTCCTCGCTGAAGAAAAGCATGATTAGCATTTATTCTGTTGTTTGATTCTCCCACCAGAGCTGTGAATTTCTGCAGCTCCTCCAGTGGGCCTCTTGACTGTTTCTCTGATTAATGCTCTCCTTGCCCAAACGGTTTAGATAGACAGCAATGTCTTAATATGTTTTCAGTAGTGCCATACACTTTCCATTTTCAGGTGACTAAATATGCTCCATGAGATAATGAAAACTTTATGTTTTTTAATCTAACCTCTACTAGCTCACCCAGCCTACCTAACCATACTAATCTTTTCCACAACAATGTCCCTGACCAGTCTGGGGTGTTTCTTGGTCTTCAAGATGCTGTTTGTTCATTATTGTTCTTTAACAAACCTCTAAGGCCTTCACATGACAGCTGTATTTATATTAAGATCAAATTACCCACAAGTGGACCCTATTTTCCTAAAAAAGGTAAGTTTTTAAGTGAATTGATTGCACTCAATTTTATTTACTGGTTTCAGAGAAAAGAGGGCTGAATAGAAATGCATGGCTTACATTTCACATCTTTTCACATGTAAATCAAACCAGTACAAAATCCCAATCAACAAAACAATACAAACATTAATAAATCGTGCCTTTTTAAACAATGCACAACATAAATATGCATAAATAGTGACCATGAAGAAAAGGGAACAACGCATATTTTAACCTAGGTGGAGTTTTTCAAGGTTTGATGGCTAAGAGACCAAAGGAGTACTTAAAGTAATTTCTACCCAGGGGAATTATGTACAAATACCCAAAAGGAAAAAGTTCATATAGAGCATAGAGCATATTCACTAGATATGATATACTTTTTGAGATGATCTATAGTTATAGATCATCTATAGTTATGGATCATCAGAATTCAGCATAACATCCCATATACGTGTATAGTTGTTGACTATCATAATTTTCATGGCTTTCTGTGTAGGTAAGCTAACCTGAGCTTTTGAGCATTAAATCACCACATTATGTTAATGTATCAACACACAGGACGATCTTTTTTTGCATAACAAAATAAAAAAGTGGCAATTCTTGCTAACATCAAAGATTTTGAGCCTTTTAAGGAAAAACAACCTCTGCTGCGTCCTGGATCAATGTCACATTTTTTATGCCATTGTTTCACCCACATGTATGCTCAGATACGTTTGAGAATCCTCCTGCGTAAAAGCCGAAATAATGAGAGGTGGTTTATTTATTTCAACTTGTTATATTAATGTACTGAAATGTTATTTTGAATAGCAGCAATGATTTTTTTGTCCCAACATTAAGGTCATTCAGATCAGCACAGTGTGGGGCTGCTGAGCGGTGAACAACAGAAATGATTATATAAGATCATCTATGCTTATAAAGGTCCTAACCCCAAATTACAGATAAAGCCTTCAAGAGGATGACGACGGTTGGGCTTTTATGATCTGCTTCGCCTATGAGAGAAAATCTAAGCTACATAAAAAAAAAAGTGTTAGTAGTGTGTGTGTATGGGGTGGGGGTGGGGGGGTGTATATACAGCTATCATGTTATTGTCTTAAATATGGTGTCGCAACTGTCTTTCCATCTGAACAACTGTGTTCGCCATCATCAAAGACAAACTTCATGCATCTGTCAACGGGAATTTTAACGTGTTTGGCAAACTTAAAAGGATGAGAAGAAGGGCAGCCCATGGATAGTACTAAGAGGTGGGATGATGTCATTGTGTTTATTATAATTCATTTGCTTAATTGGTGAAAGAAACTATAAATTTTACAGAAAAGTTATTAAATTAAAAGCAGTGCTCTTTGAACCACTCTTGGATATAGCAAGTAAACAAATTACTACATTAAAGTAAAGTCAGTTGTTTAGAAATTTCAGGATGCAGTTAAAGCACTTAATGATAATTAATTCCGCATTTGTATTCACTGCCTTTCACAGTGCAATAAACAAAATGATCATGGCCTTTTCACCTTAATTAATAAACAAGCAATGTGCTTTTTCAACCCCTCTCTGTTGCACTTTTGCAAATGTGCTGATCTCCATGTAATGTACTCACTGAAAGAAAAAGAAAAATTCTAATGGCTACTAAATGATTTATAAATAATAATAGTTAGGTAACTAACGTTGAGATTTTGTAGTCCAATTATCTTCCAGGAAGTCATGATTAAATTCAGATTCCTTGTACAGATTACAAAAAGAAATCTAAAGAATCTCAGTGTCAAACCTGCAAGCTGCTTACAACACATTCTTTTTCTAAACATATTTTAATGCTTGACAGCTATAATTTTTCTTTGTGTACAGGCTGCTTAGGATCTTCATGAATTCTCTGCATGTGTGGTTGGCTTGCTGGTTACTCTAAAGGTTCCGTCACTGCTGAGCTCCAGGTGCCTGCTGAGGCCTCCTGTCTGTCTGCAGGGCTGACCTACGCTGGCACTCACCATATGTGCCATTCTTATCACCTTCTGTCACAGTTGCACTGAACAATGTATGTTGGTGATCCCCACCTGACTCTCAATCAGTCTCCTTAGCATTCAGCCAACAGCTTTGGCACTTTAAGATATTTTAAGCTCAGTCTTGCTAATAATTTCCTACCATTACTTCATAACAAGGCCAGCATAATTTAATAATTATGGTTGCTCTAAAGACTTATCAGTAAAATCCATCTTTTGCCATTGCTATCTCAACATAATGACCTTGTGTCATTAAGGGTTGAAAATATTTATTAGTCCAAATGCAGATTTCTTGATTTTCAATATGTTTTATCAAATGGTGTCATAATCAAAATGTGGCCAAAATGTGGCCACATTTGTCTTGCTAGTAGCCATATTGGCAGCTCCTCTTGGCTTTACACCAGCTCCACTGAGGCAGCAAAGTCCCTGGTATCCTGGTTACAGTAAACCTGAGCAATTTGAAGCATAATTAACTCATAAATCTTCCCTCAACCTTATGAAAAGGCTGAACCTGATTGCATCCCCCATCCTGGGCATAATGTGAGGATCCACAATACACCAGCTTGTCTGATAAGAAACCAATTCAGGTTCTGCGCTTGATAATATTAACAGCAACTCACCTTGAGCGAATGAAATGCATAAACAAATATGTCCTCGGAAATTTAATATATGAAATCACTACAGAACACAATACTGCATGTGCAGATATCAAATTTATATGTTGAGCAAAGCTGAACTCACTCAGATTATATTATATAGGTTACCCTCAGGTAGAGGATGATCTCTTTTCAGAATACTGGAATTGATAATATAGCAGGTCTACATTCAAAAAGAAAATGATTTATGGCCTTAGCCATCGGTAAAGTGTCTTCACAATCTTAAGGATAAGCCTTGCCATGCCAATGAAGACAATTTCCACCCCTGGTGTGCAAAGGCAGAGCTATGCCTTTTGACTACTGCTAACAGCATTTACAGGCTGGAAGCTCTGACCTAGAATCATACAATTGCTTCCATGTGGTGGAATGTTTGGATTAATTCAAATATGCAGTGTGCTCTTGATTGCTTCCCTAAACTGTCTATCCAACCATATGTGTTAAGCTGTGAGAACACAACATGGCAGATTGATTCTGCAGAGTCCACTAAGACAATATGCTTTATTTGTTAAAATCACTTGCAAGTGACAGCCAGGTTTAGTCATACTTTTTTCAACCAAAAAATTAGACTGAATAAGGTTGTGTGATTAAAAGAACATACAATGAAGTTAAAATATCCTAACAAATAAGGGTATATGAGCTGTTTATTGTATCTAGGCATATGTGTCCTGTTGTCTCAATGGTGTGAGGGATTTTATCTTGGCACACTTTGGGTAACCAATAAGATAATCAATAAGAGCGTCCTAGGCCTGCATAGTAGATGCCCACTCTTTATGTATACCAGCCAGTTACAGCAATGTCTCTAAAATGGTGTAGCCATTCTTTTGCCGATGGAATATCTGGGGGAAAACCATGAATGTTTTATGGTCTTTTTAGCTTCAGTTAATCCTGCAAATATAAATTTCTTTTGTGCCATTTTGGTATTGCCACTAAGACCTGAATCATTATTGAACAGGAGTAGGGGGTTGCAAAGGAATGGGGAATCCTAAATATTTTCCAGGCAACCATGCACCCTGGACCAGAGGCCAGACACAGAGGGACATTCCAAAAAATATGAAGATATGTGCCACAGATACATCCTCACTCAATCAAAGGCTTTCAGGCAGAATATAGCTGAGGGGTGCGCATCAGATTCTGACACATGTAATATGAAAGTACTCCCTGGATCAGTGCTTCTTTGTTCTCTTTGTGTCTCTGCTCTGTTCTCTCTAACCCCCAGCCGGTCGTGGCAGATGGCCGCTCACACTGAGCCTGGTTCTGCTGGAGGTTTTTTCCTGTTAAAAGGGAGTTTTTCCTCTCCACTGTCGCTACATGCATGCTCAGTATGAGGGATTGCTGCAAAGTCAACGCCAGTGACTGTCCACTGTCTCTACATGTTCATCCGGGAGGAGTGAATGCTGCAAGTCACTGACTGGATGCAATCTGCTGGGTTTCCTTTCCTTAGATAGAAAAACTTTTAATCCAATTTGAATAAATAACAGAATCTGGCTGCACTGTTTAATGATTAAGATTAATTGGAATGTATGTACCTGACTTTTGTGAAGTGCCTTGAGATGACATGTGTTGTGAATTGGCGCTATATAAATAAACTGAATTGAATTGAATTATGGAGAAGTCGTCGGATATTATCTGATCCTAGTCTCCCTTTTAAAAAGCCTGTTTGGTCAGAATGAATTAGTTTACCTACACATGACTCCAATCTGCTGACTAACACTTTGGCAAAAAGCTTAAATTCTGTTGTGATAAGTGATATTGGCCTGTAACTACCGCATCTCAATGGCGATTTATCTTTTTTTAGCAGTACTGATATGAGGCATGCACTTTGGTCACGATGGAAAGAGACAGTGTCTAAAGCATAGTTAAAGGAGTTTAAAAGCAAAGGCCCAACTCTGGAGGAAGCCCATCAAGGCCAGGCGATTTACCTTTTTGCATCAAGCTCAATGCCTCTTTGGGTTCTAAAAGAGTAAGTGGTGTTTCAAGGACTTCTGCCTCATTGTCCATCAGTGATGGTAATTTAAGTTCTGACAGATACAAATTGTCAGCTCTTTTTTAAAACTGCTGGGCACTGAAAGAATATAAAAAAATAAATGCAGAATTTCCTATAATTAGCATTTTAATCAGCTGCAAAAAGATGAACTTAAATCAGAACACTGAATTGTTTGTCCTCTGACGTACAAACGGGATACCAAATGTCATTCCTTTTTAGTAGCAATATTATGAAACTATAAATGCAAGTGTTCCAAAACTATCTCATGCATGTCACGTCTAAGACAGATGTCTGTAATAAATCACTGCAATGAAAGATTTATTTCTAGTCCCTTTCAGTGTAGTGTCCTACAACGTATGCATACCGCAAACTGCTCCAGTGCTCTAACACTGAGAGACTAGTGTTGAATCACTGCACTCACCTGTCAAGCACATTTAACTTCACAAGGTACCTCAGAAGACAGACACCTCAGTCCATGACATAAAGCATGAGATTTGGAACTTTGTCAGACTCCTTAAGCTAGTTTATCATCACAAACAGAGTAGCATTTCATAAACATAGCAATGCCAACATGGATTAGCAAACTGTGAGTCATAGTTCAAAAAATGGTTAGAGACACATTTCAAGAGTTTGCCTAGTACAGGATGCAAGTTTTACAGAATTAGTCATATGCTTATAAAACGAATTTAAAGACCTCCAGGGCCAGAATTTGCTTTGTGTGACATTACAGCGTGTAATCAAGCGTTATACTTTCCGAGGAAATCATGTCCTTCATAACAGAGACACTGTCACCAACCACCCAGAGAGAGGGTGGGACAGCCTAAAGGTAAAGGAGTGCAGTGAGTGCTTGATTTGATAGAAAGTAAGATGTTTTGATCACCCTTTCCCTTCTCACCTAAAAGTCTAAGATGATAAGAAGAGAACCATCCACACCTCAACTGAGACATTTTCATACTACTCACCCAAATTAACAGGCCTATTTGGTGCTTTCAAAATGTCATGAGTAACCAACTGATTGACTAACACCTTTATAAGAATGTGCAGAAGATTTTCTTTTTTTTGTGTTGGTCTTCATGTCACGCTCTCATTCTCGCTAAAAACGAGAAGCACAGAACTGCCCGAGCTAATTAGGGATAACATAATGTTTATGTAACCTCTAAGCCACACAACCCAGAAGCAATTATTAGCTCCTGGTCCCCATGACCCCAGTCCTGTAGCGTTTTGCATCGCAAAACTGCAATCCTGTGTCCAGAGAGTTAGCAGGGTACAGGGTAATGGGGGAGGTGGGAACACTGAGTGGGGGCGAGCAAGAGTTGAGTTCTTTTCACAGCTCGCTCTGACAGGAACTACTGCTGCCTAATACGAAGTGATGGGCACTTCAGTGGAGAGGGCGCAGAGCCCCCCAATTTCCGCCAGGTCCCCTCAGCAGGAGCAGCAGAGAAGCCAAGGGTTGGGGTGGCAGACTTATTGTGGCCCAGTGAGTTGGAGTGGGGCATGGGGCCTCATTACAACGCTTAACTGCACTCACAGGCTCTCATTAACCCACCACACCAGTGACTCAAATCAAAACAGACAATGAAAAGAGGGTCAAAGCGTGAATAAAATGGTCCATTTGAGCCGCAGCATTGTAACTGAGTACGTTATGGCATTTTCACACAACTAGCCCTCAGTAAACACTGAATTTTAGAACAATGTATCAATTTAGGTGTGGAACTTTACATTTTCAATCATTTTCCCCAACTTTTTATTCATTTCCTGCGTGACTGATTCAGTATTGAGTTCTGATTTTATGGAAATGTGGTTAATCAAACCTAATAAAACCAAATAAAACCAGGTCAAAATTATTAAGATCACTTTAATTAATTTATCTTTTATGCCCAACCCAATCCCTTTTTCTGATCATCACCTGTACCTATCCAAAGGGCCTACGAAAGTTTGAAAGGTCTATTCTGTCTAGACTACAAATGCCATCAGCTCCATACAAATAGGACTGGATAAATTGAGTTAAATCTATTTAAAGCACCTTTGGAAAGACATGACACCTATTGTATGCATATACACTGACCTGCCACTTTATTATGTACACCTGTTCAAATGCTTGCTCACACAAATAGCAAGTCTCCCAATCACATGGCAGCAATTCCAAATTTTTTTGAAGACGAGTTTCTAAACTGATTTTAGAAAATGCTGATCATCTGGGATTTTAACCCACAATCATCTCAGTATACAAAAAATGGTCCTAAAAACTGAAAATATTCTGTGAGTCAGTGCTTGGACCACAATGCCAACTTAGGACAGACTGATATGAGTTGAGAGAAGGACCACAGTCATTATGTCAGCAAAAACAGGAAACTAAAGCTACAGTTAGCACAGATACATCAAAATTGTACAATAATAGAAAAATGTTGGTGGTCACAATTTCATGTATAACATTAAGATGGTAAAGTCAGAATATGAAATATGAGTGCAGTGTTGCAATTTTATGGAGGATATTTTCCTGGCACTCTTTGGGCCTCTTAGTACAACTGAGCAATGTTTAAATGGCCTACTTGAATCAATGCCATTAATAACTAAGGGTGTACAACCCAGTACAAGCACGGTGTACCTAATAAATTGGCTGGTGAACTCTGTAGTTTGTAAGATCAAGCATAGTTAACCAAAAATGAAGAAAGACTGGTTCTCTGATAAAATTAACACAGGCTTAATCAGTTTGCATGGGCATTGTACAGTACATCTTTTTATTGGCCTGTGGTGTCAGTTATGACATGGTGGATGAAGAACAATCAACACATACTTACATGTACTATACTGTATTTTGCCATTGAAATACAAACAAAAGACAAAATTGCATTGGCCTGTACATAACTATTGCAAGAGAGAAAGGCTTTGCACACCTACTAATGTATTTCGGAAAAGGCGATTAAATAGAAAATCAAAAAGCGGCATACCTGTATCTGCATAAGTAAGACAGAATATTTCAGGGATTATGTTTTTGGGAAAACATCATAAAAAGGTTAACCAACTAACCAAACTGACTTTCTGTAGGTCTTTTTGTGAAAATTGGCTTCTTGCTATTTAAATGTTTCTCATATTCAGTTTTATATAGCTATATGACACAAACGCTACTTCAGATATTTTTAAGTTGGACCCCTCAGCCAAGCGGTTGTATAAAGTTGTAGTATCAAGTAGGTAGACAGCAGCTAAATGGCTCTCAGCTCCCAGTCTAAAATACGTAATGATGAAGTCAGACGTTAAAGACCAGCAGGCCATCACATTCTGTCTGTCACATCATCAGCAGTGCTCTGTTTCCCATTTTATAGCCTTTAATCTGCATACATCACCATAAAAAAGAGGAAAGAAGCAGACTTACTGGGGGCCTTTGCACAGCACATTATGTGCTTGTGGAGAAATAAGTGTGATGAAGACTGTACAGGGCACAAGGAATGGAGGACTCACAGGAGAGGAGAAGAAAGAAGAAAACAAGAGAAAACCATACGGCGAATGCAAAGCACTGAAGAAGACAGATGGACCCACTTACCAGCCTGGTTAGTGGTAATGTTGACTGAGGCATACTGAGGAGAGTAGGGACTCTGATCTGACACCCCGTTGACAGCCTGCACCTCAAACGTGTACTGCGTGTGGGCCAACAGGTCACTAATGTAAACCCGGCTTTCTGTCAAGCCGAGCTGACGGGGTAAAAATTGAACATTGTCCCCGCAGCGGGTGCACCCTCCACGACCTCCGCCACAGCTCTTGCAGATGATGTTGTAGACCACGTCCTCGCGGCCTCCGGAATCTCGAGGAGGCATCCACTCCAGCATCACAGAGGTTTCATTCACACTTGAGATCACAGCCTGTGGAGCTGATGGGACAGCTAGAAAACAAGACGGATTTATAGTTTAAACATTTAGCTACTTTAATGGACAAATGTTTAAGCAGTGAAGCCCTTTGATCAAAACGTTGCGCCCTGAAACAAATGTTTACAATAGTTCCTGTATTCTAGGATTCTGACATGCATTTTTATGGGGTTTTATGTGATAGATCAAGACAAAATAGTGAATGGACAGTATCTGTGAAAAGCAATTTTCAAGTCATGCCACAGATTCTCAGTTAAATTTAGGTCTGTACTTTGACTATGTCATTCTGTCAGCTTCTCCTAGGGTATTTCTCCCTTGTATTTGACTTCATCCACCTACTTTAAACTCTAACCAGCTTCACTGTTCCTACTGTAGAGCAGCCCCAGAGCATAGTGCTGCCACCTCCATATTTCACCATATGGATGGTGTCTTTAGTGAGATCTGCAGTGTTTATATTTGTGTTTTGCCTATAGACCAAAACATTACATTTTGGTCTTTTCTGACCTAAGCACATTCTTCCACATTTTTGCTCAGTTGTCTACACAAGTTGTGGCAGAATGCAAAGGAATTTAGTATATTGAGGACATAATTAATATTTAATTAATAAGTCCTAATATTTGTTACTGTTTTTAAACTTTATAACGTTGCTGTAGCAATAACTCCTGCACTTTATTTGCCAAGTTGCTCACACTTTACATACTTTTAATATTTTATTATTTTTATTACTATCTGCCTTGTCCACTATGACGTGTGCTGAGTCCTTTCTTGGCCAGGTCACCCATGTGAAAGAGATCTTGGTCTCAGTGGGTCTTTTATTTGGTTGAATAAATGTTTTATAATAAATAAAAATTGTCCTGTCGACCAATTCACCTACCTGATACATTGATCTTTGCAGCTCCTCTACAGCTCCTCTAAGTTCATGGCTTTTTCTCTGATTAATGATCTCCTTGCCCGGCCTAAGCAGTTTTACATTTGTGCCATTTGGTTTTCATTTTCAGATGATTGACTAACCAGTGCTCCATGAGATGTTCTAAACCTCTCTCTTGTTTTAAACCTGTCTATAACTTTATCGCTTAGCTTACAGGTGGGTTTCTTGATTTCCATGATGCTGTTTGTTTACTTATATTTTCTAGCAGACCTCTGAGGCCTTCAAAAACCGTTTTATTTATACTGAGATTAAATTAAATACAGGGGGACTTACTAAATAGGTGACCTCTGAAGACCATTGAACATTGTTATGTGAGTATGTTTTTCCAAGTTATGTTTGCAAAAAAGTTGAAAACCAGGTTTCAATTTACAATTATGCATTAGTTTGTGTGTGTCTTTCACATCAAATCTCAATAAAATACAAAACATCCAAGTTCTAATGTTTAAGCCGGTCCCCATTATTGTTACTCTTCTGACCCAGCATGTTTCCTAACACTGGGCCTCCACTTACATTTTTTATGCTGTTTCTGTTGGCCAGGCATTGTACCCCCATTTAGCCCACAAAATAAAAATAAAAAATGTAACTTTCTTTGCACATAATGTTCTTTCCAAATTTTTGCCTAATCAAAGGCAGTGAGAGCCAGCCTTGGTTAGCAATTCTGATCAACTACAATGACTTGTCATCAGTTTTTCAAATTCATTTTTAACAATATTATCATGAAGATTAAATGGAAGTAAAAGTCATCTTTCCTATGTCCTATGTCACAACTTTGTTTAATGGGGGATGGAATTAAGGACTAAGAATTTGCTTAGATTTGGCAAAATATCGAGAAAAACTGATATAGCAAATATATTTGTAATTCACCAAATCTCCCAGCTCTGGGAAATCACCAGTATAATCTTTTGATGGAGGATGTGTTGTGCCCTTGACAGTGTGAAGGGCATAATTGCTATCTCTACTTACGCAACCCCATAACAGGAGGAGATAAATTCCACAAGCTTGTCTGTGTAGTCTCTTTGAGTTGACTGCAGTCCAGGCTTGCAGTGCCTTTTCCCTTGAGATGCCCATTTACACTCTCATTTTCGAGCTGATCTCCACTTTGTCAAGGGCTTTCTTAACATTTCTTCTGAACAATTTTCATATGGAAAACAGAATAGCGGGTAAGAGAAACCTAGTCTTTTTCTTTTGAGACATTGTAAGTAGGGCGGAAACTTTCACATGGTGCTGTGTGTTGAGTGGCAGACCAAACAAACAAACAGTGCAAACTGTTTATCCTTTAAGACCATGTGCATCTAATTATGGTTGAGGTGTCCTCCAGGACTAACGAGATAAACGGTTCCACTCCGCCCATAACATCCTAAATCTGAATCGATCACTTTTTATTTAACCTCTTTTTAATTAGCAGCAATTAACAGATCTCCCCGCACTGGAAGAAAGCCCATTGGAGTGCCCTTCTTGGAGTCTCTCTGAAACACAACTCCTCTTTGGCATTTCCTTCTGGGGGAGGAGGACTAATATCCCTCCCATTAGCTGGCGGGCCTCTCTGATGGTCCTGTTTTCTTGCTTTAATCAGATAAGGCCCTACTGCGTTTAATACGGGTGACATGACGCTGCTGCTTTCTCATTCACAACAGCTGCTCAACTCCCAGACCCAGGCTTATGCAAATCTCTTTTGTTGGAGACCATCAAATCTTTTTCCTTCTCTCCCTTCTCAACAGGCTAAGTTTAGGGAGTTTAGGGAGGAAAAAACACAATTAAAACATTGAAAGGAGCATATTTTTCCTAACTCTCCCCCATTTTGTTTTACTGAGAGCACTATTTTTCCTTCTCTCCACACCCCTTTTCTCTCCTAAAATTCCTGGTTTCTTCTTTTATATGTGTCTGTCCTTCATCCTTAACCCCTCCCTCTCTCAGTTTTGCTTCTCTCTATCAATACATCTGCCTTTCACTTTCCCCAACTCAGCGTCAGTCTCAAATTCTAATTCTAATTCAAATGGCTTCATTGGCATCACAAGGGAATGCTTCACCCCGGCTCATTCTCTGGGACTGACCCTTTACAAAGCTACGTGCCCTGGCCCACTAACCTCCAGTCTGGTTTGGAGTAGGGACTGTGTGATGTTGAGGGAGGGGAGCCTAGCCTTATCTGCCGGGTCAGATCTGTGGACAACCACACTTTGAGCATGTCAGCATTATGTCTGTGCGAGGGGCAGCTCTGACAGTGTTTCTCTGTTCAAAGCTGTGCAGACGACTATCATCCTTTGATCTGAGAAACTTCCACTTGTGGGTGAAAAATGCATATGTCAAAGAGTTCATATCTGAAACTAAAGAGTAACTGCTCATGTCTGGATCCTTTGTGCAGGTTACTTGAATGTTGAAAAACTAAAATGCAAATACAAATCTATACATACTTGTGCATGGCATCTGGAGAGGATCAGAGTCAGTGCGATAGTATCCATTGCGGCAAACGCAGTTGATGGCGCCCTCACTTGTGGTACGGCTGTTGATGGGACACTGCATACAGGCCTCATCTCCTTGAGTAGGCTTGAAAAATCCTGATGGACAAGCTGAAGACGAAGGACAGAAAAATGTAAGTCCTTTTGATTTAAAATTTTCCATTAAAATAGAATATTGTTGTAGAGTAAATACCAGGATAAATACAGTGAAAACCAGATGTTTACGTACACTTTATAAAGAGACACTTAAAATACTCCGTCATTGACCCTAAAAACTAAACCTTTGCTGTTTTACATCAGCTGGAATAACCAAAATTATTTACACTTGATAAATGCCAGAATGAGAGAGAAAACTTTTTGGAGAATGTTTTAATACTTCTTTTGAAATTTAATTTAATATAATTTAATTTAAGAAATTCTGACATTACTATGAGAGTCTGGGAAAGCTTAGATGATGATGATGTCGTGGCTTTGTCAGTTTCTGATTAAGGATCATTTAAAGCATTTGAGTTAATATGACACACACACACACACGTGGATGCATTTTAAGATGACCCTCAAAATCTAAAGAAATCAGGCAAAATATCAGAAAGAGAACTTTGAAACCTCACACGCCATGGTCATTCTTGCTTTCAATTACCAGACGCCTGAAGTTGTGACATTTATCTTTTTAAACAATTATAAACAAACATAAACAGCTGGGGAGTGTCCAGCCATTATACTGTTGAGGAAAGAGACTGGTTTGAACATATTTTGGCCTGTAACATGCACACCGACCCCAGAACAAAAGTGAATGACCTTGTGAAGATGCAGGTGGAACGTGGTAAGACAGTCATATTATTCACAATGAAAAAAGTCCTGTACAGAGATATCGCTGAAAGGCCACTGAGAGAGGTAAAATCATTACCACAAATCAATATAAAAAGACAGATTACAATTTCCAAATGTAATAAGGGACAAAGAGCTACAAATCATCCAATCTGTGAAATACAGAGGTAGCAGAATAATGTTGTGTGGAATGTTTGCAGGAGTGACTGATGCATTTAAAAAAAAATGTTTAAGACACATCTCAACACATCAGACCAGCTTGGGATCCAATGGGTCTTCTAAATGCACAATGATCCAAATCATACTACAAAATCAGTTATAAAGAGACCGAAGGTCAACAAAGTTAGTGGTGGCTATCACAAAGCCCTGATATGAATCCCAGCTGCCCAACCTTCTGGGCAGCTGGAAAGTTGCATTCAGCACTGACAGGGTGATCAAAAATACACATCAGGCATTAAATTCTGTAACTATGCACCTGACTGAGTGTGGATGGATCACTTCTACATTAGGTGGTTTCGGTTGTGGGTTGACATAAGCGTCAGTCCATCTGTGATAATGGTAGAGAATATGTGCTTTTTCTGAAATGTGTTCATCTTTCAGGGGTTTAAAACAGTGATAAAAAAAGAAACTGACATTTGCACCTGACCATGTCAAGAGCTTTTCTTCTTCCTCGAGCCAAAAATAAATCTATGGGTTTGCTTCAGGTAATCCAGTTCCCACCTGCTCCACTGATAAAAAAATAAAACATAGTGGTTATGAGACTTAGGTGCTGGAAGTATGGTAACTTAAAAAAAAATACACATGGGACACGGTGCTTATCTGAAGTTAAAAACCCTTCAGGTCTTTCGAAATACAGTGTTTTCTTTGGAAGCTTTATAAAAAGTTGAATATGTTATGCAGCTTGACAAAAAGAGACAAAAAAAAGGTGTTCCTATATACTGCCAATCCTTTCTTATATTTTACTACAATATCCTATACTACTATTATTTTACAAAATTTAATTAAATATGTTTTTTTCAAGGTGATATTTCTCTACATCCTATTATTGCTACTTGGAAAATTTACTTTGTTACAAGACTTCTATATATTGTCTTGACAAAGCAGAACTAGCACAGGTCCAATCTTAAGGTCTGCATTACAAAGACATAGCAGTAACCCTTTGTAAAACAAAATATATCAGTCAAAAAACTACATTTGAAATTACAATTTTACAAACAAGATAGATGAAAAAACGTTGAGTATTAAGTACATTAAATAAATACAATTGCTACAACTAGGCTTCATCAAAGCAGTGTCTTTAACAGAGAAGCTTTTTTTCAGAAAATGCATCATTGCTTCTAGCATATTTGGTGTTAGCACAACATACAATTATTCAAACTTTATTAATCAAACTATTTTTTTAAAGCACTTTCGCCTAAATAAGCACATGTTAAATCTTTGTTAAATAGCAGAAGTGTCACCACCAAAAAGTAACTCAAAACAAAATTTTAATAAAATCAAAGATCTATTCACAAAGCATTAGACTTGACATGTTTTTCTTCTAATATGATTGATGGGGAAAAGGTTTTGGGGACTGAGAGAAACATGAGGCCTGGACATTCACACTGCCAGTCAACAGCGTCTGTTAATGAGTCCCAGGCAACAGCTATGTGGGGATCTAGGATCGGACCTTGGAGGCACAGTGAGGTCCATGAGAGTGTGGGCCTCCATGGATCAACACCATAGGAAACAGCAAAAGAGGGAGTTGTGGTGGGAGGGTAAAATGAAAACAAAGAAATAAAATGAAGGAGGAAAGAAATGCCAGTGTTTGGGAATTTTTCATCCAAAGAATTTAGTGGAATTACTGTGTCTGTATTAAATCTACATGTTGTGGCAGTATGCAGACTATGCAAAACAAGCCAAGCAATAACTTTCAAATCTGCCTGCAGATGATACTGAATGAAAATAACTGACTTGCACATATAGAGCTGCATGATGCCAGGCCACCACAGTGGTTGCATTTCTGTGGTTGTTGATGGATGACACACTAGTCCATAATTTAAATTTTCCCACTGAGGTTCTAAACCAACAGACATTATTGTTTGTTCACTTTATGGGTATAAAATTTAGTGTTCAAAATCAGATGAAAGAAAATGTTCCTTTTACATAAAATTGTCTGGGAATATAAAGGTATGTTATATTTTTGCAGATAGAAACAATTCTTCTGTAATACAACAGGGATTTAATGCTTTAGATCTTTTTGTATATTTCTTCTAAGGTATTTGGAATAAAACAAACTTTATACATTTTACAATACTCCCATTTGGTGACATGATGATGTAACAATAAAGACATAACATCATTTTTGATGTTAAAATATCAGTATTGTAGTTTTTTATGTTTAGTTTTGAGAATCAGACAAGTTGGACTTACAGTCCATCTAAAACAAATTACTCAACACTGAGAAGCACACGCTGACATTGAATTACAGGTATTTACTTTTAGAAGCATTACAGTCTGATAACTCTTGTTTATGTGGTAAAAGAGACCTAAACCAATCCAAAAAACCCTTTTTTTGTGAAAACCATCCACTCACATCCACAATCCACTTCAAAAGGACACAATATTATATGTCTCGGCATTCCTCTGTGCTTTGCCATAGCCATTATTTTAGGGAAAAATTTGGGGAATTTCCACTTTATACTCGGATGACAGATTTAAAGAGTTGCACAGTTGGCTGGTGTCAGATGCAGAACAGCGGAGACAGGGAGAGCTGTGATTAAACATCAGATCCGGAGCTTTAATTCCCTACCTACCCGCCTGCCCAGACTGCTGCTGTTGAGCTGTATGATCATCATGCTGGCAGAGTTGCTGAACACAAAAGAACTAAAGACGAAATTTATTTGGATGTTTCACCCGCCTAAAAATATCTTTCTTCTTATCAAAGTTAATTAATGTAAGAATATTCACTGACAGCAGCCCCTTTGTTTTTAAAGCCTTTTCTCCACTCTGCTAATACTATCATCAGTAACATCAATCAAATGCAGGGTTTTTTTGCTCATTGGACTGTGAACACAGCTTTTAAAAATGAGGGTAAAATATGGCCTAAAAATAAATTTAAAAAAGCTAAATAGTAAACCTTTTAGACAATTTATAAACACTTCAGACTCAGTGCAATGGTAGCTCAGTGAAAAGGGATTAGATCACCTAAAAATATTTCCAGGCACACACCACGTTCAGGTTAAAAACCCTGAATTTTAAAAACAATGAAAACATCTGCCATCTGGGTGAGTTAGTTTTATGTTTAACACTGTCTGATCATTTATGTACCAATTGTTATATTACTTTAATCTAACACTTCTTCTTTAAACATCTACCCCCAGCTCCCCGAAAACATACACATACCAAACCCCCAGCTGCATATGTCTGCCAATGTTTATGACTGCTAATAATATATAGTGACATAAAAGCTTTAATTAGAGGTTTTTGCAAGACTCACTGGATAAATATAGGACTGAAGGAGCTGTAAGGTAAGCCACTGTGCTAGGGCGCTGGTCAGGTTTTATAGCAGGTAATTTGCTGGTTGTTTCAAAGGTTTCCTGAACATGCCAGTTGAAAAGATTTACAGCGCATTATAGAAGATACCTGCAGCAAAAACCATCTGAATCCCCCAAAGTATACAGGTTTGTGTGGATATTTGTGTGTGAGGGAGGAGAAAAACAAGCCAATGCCAATGTGAAATAGACACATATACACCAAATATAGTGAAAACTGAGCATTTGACATTACCATTTCATTAACCAGATTTTCTCCCTTACAAAGGGGTCGCTACTGAACAATCAGAAGAGCAACATAAAGCAATCCAGTCCAATGCCATACCTATTGTAGCAAAGAAGAGGAAGAGGAGAAAAAAACACAACTGCTACCCGGTTTCCTTCACACACCATCTCTCATGAACAGCACCAAACAGGGAAACTCTTTGTCCAGCAGTCTGAAGCTCGCAGCCACTATTAGACACTCTTCCGGCCCCCTCTTCTCTGTTCGCCCTGTTCTTTCTTTTAAAGACCCAATTCATCCTAACCGAAAGCGCTTTATTTAATGAACACACTCTTAGAGAAGAGAAAAGGGAAACAAAGACAGACAAGGGCTTTGTGCGCCCGTGTGTGTGTCCATGTGTGTGTCTATGTGTGTTGTGGTGTTTAAGGTGTGAAAGACAAAAGGCTGCAGGGGTAGAAAAAAAAGAAAAAAAATCAGAGGTGCTAGGTTTTGTGAGCACAGCAGGAAAAAGTGCTGAAAGCGGTGGAAATGGACAGCATCAGTGGGATTTAGCGCAGGGTATTTCCCTGTATTCCATTTTGACACAAACTGCTCGTATTTTGGCCTCTGTTGAATATGGTGCTGTGTACAGGCAGCCCCAAATAATAGTGGTGACAGAATATACAATGTCTTGCAAAGGTAATAATACCAATTGAACTATTTCACAATATATGCTATAACCACAAAATTCAATCTATTTAACTGGGAGTTTTGTAATAGACCATCACAAAGTAGCAGATAATTGGTTAGTTGAAGGAATTTTATGAAAAAAAATCTTTAACTTGTGGGTGGCAGACTATAGTTTACCTGTGTGTAATTTAACCTCAGTACAAGCTCATTTATTGTATTCATATAATTAAATTCTGTCTGTGTAACAGATGCTTGCTAGTGATTATTGGACAAACTGTATGAAGACCATGGAAGACAGCAGACAAGTCAGTGAGAAAGCTGTACAGACATTTAAAGCAGTGTGGTCATAAAACAGTATTCTGAACTTGGAACATCTCCCAGATCCTCCATCTGAAAATAGAAACAGCATGGCACAACTACAAACCTTCTAGGATCCACCTAAACTGACCGGCTGCATTAGCACATAAGCCAAAAGACCCTTGGTAACTCTAGAGGAGTTCCATAGCTCAGGTAGGAGTATCTTCTGACGGTACAACTATTATTCCAGGACTCTATAAATCTGACCTTTATGAAAGAGGCAAACTTGTTTAATTGTTGAAAGTCAGAAGAATTTCCCTCTGCAGTGTGCAACAAGCTACGTAAGTGACAAGGTAAACGTGAAAGAGGGCACTGTGGTTAGATGAGACATAATTTAAACCTTTTGGCCTTTGGAGTTGATTTAAACAAGAATGATGCTAAATCTTGGGCAATTCTGGAAGAAAACCTTGTAGAGTCAGCAAAACACTTAACACTGGGGTGGGGGTAAGGGTTTAGATCAAAGCACATTTACGAGTTATGCAAATTACTTTTCATAGATGCTCTCCATCCAATCTGAATGAGCCTGAGCAATTTTAAAGAGGAATGGACAAAAATGTCAGTTTTTAGATGCGCAAAACTGGAGACATACCACAAAAAACATGATCCTACAAACTATTAAATCAGGAGGCTGAATATATATGGACGCCACACTTTTCTACTTGCAAAGAAAAATTTATAATTTTTCTTCCAATCCACAAATAATTTCTACATTGTGTTGTCAGTCACAAAAAATGCAGGTAAAATGTTTTGTTGTTTGTGGTTGTTACATGCCAAAATGTGAAATAGTTCAGGGGCGTTGATACTTTTGCAAGAAAAAAGCAAGCTGTGCCACTCTTACATAAAAGAAGAAAACTTCTGACGCAGCTTTTTGTTAGTTTTACAACCTTGCAACTAAGAATATAGAACAAACTATCAACCTTTTAAGCTGGTCACATCCAAATAGAGCGTAACCCTATGAAACGAGAGTCGTGACCACAGATAAAGCAGAGAGCGCCCCAAGTTGTGCCTGCTCCTGGAAGCCAACCCACCAACTCAAACCCTGACCCAAGCCCCCCCCCCCCTGGCTCTAGCACTTCTATAGGGAACACAAGCTAGCACTGTTTGCAACACAGTCTCTCATGATTCAATTAGGAACACAGTCCTCCAGGCCGTCTAATTCAATCAGGCTTGTGTGAAGGCTATTAGACAACTGGCATTCGCTTCACCCTACACGTACACAAATGATATATTCATTTCTCCCACTAGGAGAAGTGGGATTAAAAGGTCTGGAACTTAGTGTTACTTCTCATACTTGAAGACAGGATAGAGGCACTGATGACCTACAAAATTTAGATCGGGCTCCTTAAAATCTCAAAGATAGTACAAGGTTGTTTTAGTATGAAATTTTCTAGAATACTCCCTTGTGGCCCCCATTAAAAACTCAAAGAAACCCACAAGCAACCCAACATTACCAAGAACCATAGAACCAAGAACTGCAAAAGAAGATACAACCTTTAACGTTGGCTTTGTTTAACAGTGAATGCAAACATCTAGATGAGAAACAAAGTATACAAACATTATATTAATCCTGCCATGAAGATTCAACTAAAACACCACATTCTGTCCATACTTGGTGAGCCAGTCACTAGACATATAGTGGCTCTCAAATGCATGACACCCAAGTAAAAAAGGCAATGTTTTTATGATGTAAAACAAATTGACAATAACATATAATTTTAAAACTTTTTTTCTATAAACAATGTCAGATCTTCTAAAAAAACAGTTAGAAGGAAAAACTATTAAAAAAGGTGCAATAATCTTGTTGAGTCAAAAGTAAACAACTTTTGTCTCAATTTCTTCATTCAGTGATTTTTGGTAAAAGTCTATAACCATCCCACAGCATGACTTGACAATTGTGTGCCCACTCTTCTTTGGAAAAGCTCTTCAAATCAGATCATCAGAGCAACTCTTGCCTTGTCCACACTTTCTGTTACATGTAGTTCTGGACTCTGAATAGACTTAGATTCACTTTAATTGATCGCAGGTGTCAGCTCAAAAAGACTGAAAGCTAAAACAGAATAAAAAGGTTGTTTAACAATTATTACTATTATTATTTATTAGTTGAAGGATGTACACACTTATACAACCAGGTTATTGCACCTTTACATATTGTTTAAATATGTTTCCTCTCATAAATTGTTTTAGTTTTCTTATGAACTGTACATGACACATGTCATATACGTATGTGAAAAGGTTTTGACATTACTTTTTCATATCAATGGACACAAAACATGCATTTTTCATGCAGGACGTTGATGTCCGAATCTCCAAATACACATGTATGTATATAAATATGAATACTGCAAACAATTTCACAGACATTGATTATTGTCTTTCTTTTTTTTGCTGCCTGTGTGCGGTGCTTTGCTAAAACAAGGTGGTAACCCTAATCAGATAGTTTGCTACAAGCAAAGAACACTACATATATGGCACTGATTTTACTAAAAGTTGGGGGTAATGTGTCCAGTTGGTTGCCACAATGCACCAAATATCTTGGTTGTTTTGCCAGGAAAAAACGAAAGAAGGTTGCCAGACACAGACCTGAACTGATTATAGATAACACGTGTTACAGAGGAGCTCTTACCACAATTTATTATTGTTATTTAAAAACTATATTGTTTACCCATTAACATAAACACTTCTCAATAAATATCTCAAAGATATTAATGGAATGTCACCCAAAGTTTGTAATTTTAGACACCTAGTGACTTGCAGTGCTGGTCATTCGAGAGGATGAATCCAGCCACAGGACTAAAAAAAAAAAATTCCCTCATCTTCACCCTAATATATATTTTAAATGGATATCTATAGTGTGTCACAAAGTGGGTTTGTGTGCAGTAAGGCACTTGTGTCATGGAACATGGTAGGACAGCAAAATCATTAAAAAGAGACTTTTCTTCTCAGCATTTTACTCTAAGATGCAGCTCTTCAGCAGTTTTCATACAGCTCAGACCCCAATCCTCATCTTTTCTGCAGCTTTCTTTGAGACAGATTTTGAGCTGAAGTTAGCAGCAGATTAGCTACAGTTGTGGTGTACCTGGGAAATGAAGTCTGAGGGAGCAATGTATCTCAGCAAGTCTAAGGCTCAAAATACACACATAAGTTTTACAATGTACATGCCCGAGGAAAACCTAAACCCCAGTACACTGCATAGCACATGCACACAGCCAGAGATTATTTAAATCCTCCTTTTTCCAATTCATTTACTCCCAAATACAAACAATCAACAATCATCAGGCAAGCTATGAATAATCCATGTTTGGCTACAGCCCAGAGGACAATTTTAGCTCACACTGCAAGAACTTGACCTCATATATATCACACACACACAAGGTTTACAATCACAAGGTTTAGTATTTACAAGGACAAAAAGAAGTGTGAAGAGTAGAGCACCACTGGTAGCTAAAAATAATCTGTAAGGGAAACACTAGTCACGTAACAACCACGGTAAATTCATTTCCTGCTAAGTGTCCTTATTCCTCATTATTTTCCACTGTTCTCCCAGACATACCAAAGGCAAGCAGCAAGCAGAAAATTATTCTTTTACTAAAATAAAATGCTAATAACCATCAAAATCTAAAATATATTAGAATTTTTATAATGAAATATATTAATCAATACAGAAAACTGCATTACGAAAATAAGAGAGTTTTAGTCTAAGTCTGTGTTTTTTGTTGGACTAGGATAGGACTGATACATCTTTGGAGCACATTGACATCCAGTCTGCAGAAAGCTGGAGCAGAAGATTGTGACAGATGTGCCTTAAAGTCAGAACTTGAGACTGAGATACACCCAAAGTAACATGTGCAGGGAGCAACTTACTCAACTTACTTAACAAATAAAAATGCCTGCTCGTATGGTGGTTATCTGTAAATAAATACCAAAGAGGGGAATAATAATTGAAAACCGTCCTACCCACGGCTTTTCCGTAAAATCTGATAACTACCATCTGTCAATAAAGGAGAAAACAGAGATGAAAGGAGAGTATCACAGGATTTATGTATGCAGGACAGTAATAATGTCTGGAATTTTTAATGCCATCTGAGTTTTTTTTTCTTGTCTTCTCCCCATCTTTTAATGCAGTGGAAAAATGTGGAATGTTAAAATTACAGGCATCTGAGCCAATGCAAAGAGTAGAATATGAACAAGCCTAGAAGGTGGGTGGTTATGGGTAATAATATGGAAAGGGTCATTTCATGCAGGCAGATCACTTGACAACTTGCTCTCCAGAGAATGTAGGATGTCCAATCACATTGCTAGTGAGCTCCTTCAGTACTCTGGTCTGCAGATGGCCGGGGTGTGGCAGGAGGCAGGCCTGAGTGTCGGCTTTAATCTCCATTTGGGATGGAATGTAAACTTGCATGATGCCCATCATATGGAAATTATCCCTGTATCCCATTACATGTTATGACAGATCATTAAATAGACTTGAAAAAATGTCAGTTAATGCAAATGGATGTTTTTACTTTGAAGTGATCACATATTTTCCTGTTCTTTGCCTGTATGCACATTCCTCCACAAACAGAGCAACTAATTACGTACATACAGTAGTGGAAAAGGGAAAGATTTACAAGACATGCATGGTGATTATTTCTTAAGAAACAGCATAATTGAAATGATTGAGTGAAAAAAAGAGAAATTTAGGTCCATCCATCCATCCATCCAACCATTGTCTATACCATTGTGCAGGTTCATGAAGGAGGGCTACTGCCTAACTTCCTACTTAATCTGGAAAAATAGCCTACTGCTGTATAAAAAGACACTTCACCAAGCCAGAACAGCTTATTTCTCATCCTTAATAGAAGAGAACAAGAATAATCCTAGGTTTCTCTTTAGTACAGTTGCTAAACTTACACAAAGTCATAGCTCTGTTGAGCCATCCATTCCCTTAGCTCTTAGCAGTCATGACTTTATGGTATTCTTCCAAAATAAAATTGATTCTATTAAAAAGAAAATCTTTGACATACTCCCAAAGATGATTACTTCATCCTCAACAAGTGAGACAACATTGGAAGTAACTGTAGAACCTGATCTGTGTTTGGACTGTTTTGATCCTGTGGAGCTTCCTGAGTTATCAGAAATATTAGCTTCATCTAAACCTTCAACTTGTATGTTAGACCCAATCCCAACAAAATTATTTAAGGAAGTGTTCCCTCTGATTACCAGCCCCATTTTAGATATGATTAATTTATCTTTAGTAAATGGGTATGTACCTCAAGCTTTTAAGGTAGCTGTAATTAAACCTTTGCTTAAGAAACCTTCGCTTGATCGAGATGACTTAATAAATTGCAGACCGATATCCAGTCTTCCATTCTTATCTAAAATTTTTGAGAAAATAGTTGCTCATCAAATGTGTGAGCATTTACACAGCAATGACCTGTTTGAAGAGTTTCAGTCAGGTTTCAGAGCACATCATAGCACTGAAACAGCTCTGCTGAAAGTCACTAATGATATTCTTATTGCCTCAGATAATGGACTTGTGTCTGTACTTGTCCTCTTAGATCTCAGTGCTGCATTTGATACAGTCGATCATAATATTTTCTTAGAAAGGCTGGAATATGCTGTAGGGATCAGGGGAACAGTCCTAGGTTGGTTTAAATCTTATCTGTCTGACAGATTCCAGTTTGTTCATGTAAATGATAAATCATCTTTAAACTCTAGGGTTAATTGTGGAGTACCACAGGGTTCAGTACTTGGGCCAATTCTCTTTACTATATATATGCTTCCAATAGGTAAAATTATCAGGCAGCATAGGATAAATTTTCACTGTTACGCTGATGATACTCAGCTTTACTTATCCATAAATCATGATGAGCCCAACCAGTTAGATAGACTACAAGCATGTCTTGAAGATATAAAAACTTGGATGACTTTAAATTTTCTGCTTCTAAATTCAGACAAGATAGAAGTTGTTGTCTTTGGACCGGAGTCTTTAAAAAAGAAACTGCTTAGTCAATCACTTAACCTGGATGGCATTAAATTGACCTCCGATAATAAAGTAAAAAACCTTGGTGTTATTTTTGACCAGGACATGTCATTTAAATCCCATATTAAACAGGTTTCCAGGATTTCCCTTTTTCATCTCCAGAACATTGCCAAAATTAGAAATATCCTGTCCAGGAGTGATGCTGAAAAACTAGTCCATGCATTTGTTACTTCAAGGCTGGACTATTGTAATTCTTTACTATCAGGATGTCCACAAAATGCAGTTAAAAGCCTTCAGCTGATTGAAAATGCTGCAGCAAGAGTTCTGATGAAAATTAAAAAGAGAGATCATATTTCTCCTATTTTAGCTTCCCTTCATTGGCTCCCTGTTAAATCCAGAATAGAATTCAAAATTCTCCTCCTCACATATAAAGCCCTTAATGATTTAACTCCATCATACATCAGAGATCTGATTCTTCCATATGTTCCTGACAGAGCACTTTGTTCTCAGACTGCAGGTTTACTGGTGGTTCCTAGAGTCTCTAAAAGTAGAATGGGAGGCAGATCCTTTAGTTATCAGGCTCCTCTCCTGTGGAACCAGCTCCCAGTTTTAGTCCGTGAGGCGGACACCCTGTCTACTTTTAAGGCTAGGCTTAAAACTTTCCTTTTTGATAAAGCTTATAGTTAGAGTGGCTTAGGTTATCCTGAGCTATCTTCCTTATTTTACCTCCGTCTTCTTCTCCCCTTGTTGGATGGAGTAAGGGGGAGTCAGGTTTAGCCAAAACCGGCTCAGTTATGGTTGAGGTGCAAACACACCCTCTATTTCTTCTACCTGTATGACCCCCTCTCTTTTCCAATGGTTATGGTCAATCTGACAGAGAGAGGTATCCTAATCGTTGTGGTTTTTAGTATAACAATGGCCATCAGTGGGCCCTAGATTAGAGGGTGACACGGGAGTGGATTTTCTCTCCTGTCCCATCCCACTCCCACAGAAAAATGTCTTGTCCCATCCCAATCCCAGGCCAGCATAAAAAAAAAAATCCTGTCCCATCCCACTCCTGGTAAATTGACTCCCACTCCCATCCCGCTCCCATTTAGAACGACTCCCACTCCCGTGCCACTCCCATTTTTGTTTTCTTCAGTTAGTCTTTTGGCAATTTCTTTGTTTGAAGGACCAGTTAGGTCCCTGTTTTTAGCTGTAGTAAAGGCCAGTTAAAGTATAAAGTAACAATGAAGAAATAATAAAATATCAGAAAAGGAAACAGACCATGCCTATCTTAGCTGAATAACCAAAATGTACATAGTTGTATTTTAATCATTTATTAAGTGATTGTTTCCTTTGAACAATGATATTACTTTTATGTTTCAAATTGCTGAAAAGAAAGAAAAATGCACCTAGCAAGAGAACTGTACTTGGTGAACAAAAGTGCAAAAAAGGCATTACCTTCACAATTCAGAAACTGTACCTCAATGGTTCACAGCCCTGGTCCTCAGGGACCCCTTCCCTGCAAGTTTTAGATGTGTGTCTGCTCCAGCACACCTGATTCAAATTCTGACATGACCTCCTTTACAGGCACCAAGAATGGAGGGTTAAACTGGACAAAATTAATACAATAAAATCATCATTAAATAAATAAATGTTGTGAATGTCCCATAAGTGAAGTAAATGTAACATGAAATGTGCCATTAAATTAAAGGTACCATTTATTTATACATCATTAGAAACAATAAATGTACCATTATATCATGAAATGGACTATTATGCAATTAAATGTGCCACTGAATAATTAAGTATAATTTTAAAGACGACATGACGTAATTAGTGGTACACTTAATATTTAACGATGTATTAAAATAAATGGTACATTTAATGGTACATTCAATTGTTTTCTATTTCACAAGGTATTTATTTAATATCTTCCCTTGATGAAGCCATTCTACGGAGCCCGCGAGGAGACACGGGGGAATTTTTTTTCTTTTGCGTTACCACGCAATATCTTTGCGTTTGCTCGCAATACCTTTTGCGTTCTCACGCAATTCTTTTTGCGTTATCTCGCAATACTTTGTGGGATAGTTTCCAAACCAGATAACTGCAAAAATGGAACAAACACTACACCCGTTTTTGAGATTTATTGAGTTTTATTTTGAAATCGACCTTAAATAAAATCATCTTCAATCAGACTTAAAGACAGTTATTATCCACATGCTGTCAAACTACTGAACTCTGGACAATAATACTGCACGAAACCACATCTGTGACACTTTATTTGCTTATTGCTGCTGCGTGATGTGTACTTTTTTTGCACGCCATTAGTGCTTTTGTTTTTATCTGGATTTGAACGGTTCTTCTTATCCTAAGCATTTAATCGCATTGTTGACTACATCTTAACCTGCATATGACAAATAAACCATATCAATGCCATATCAGTGCTGTTTGTTTTGTAAGCAGTTTGTCAAATGTGCTGCTGTTCCAAAATGCACAGCTTTCTCAAGGCGATTAACAACTTTTGCGAGCAAACGCAAAAGTATTGAGTGGGGACGCGAAAGAAAAATAAATTCCCCCCATGTCCCCTCGCGGGCTCCGTACCTTTTCCCCTCTACTGTGGCAAAGGCTCTTAAATCTTTAGTGCACATGCAGCTGATTTAATCCAGAATTTGCCTTAATCACTGGTGTTCTTAATTACAAGAAGCATACTGTGTGTTAACAACGCTACATTCAACTCTCCTGAAGTTTGGTAATATTTGCGACTTTCCTGTCACCTCTATGAGTTTAATAGATAAGTCCTTACTTCTGACTTTACGTTGCAAATCCAATTTTACCACGTCCAGTTCTCCACCTGCATTTGCTCCCTCCATTGTGAACGCAGGTGGAAAACATCGATCAGAAGCACTGTTGGCTTGTGGGTCGTGTAGTTCGTTTGACTCCCATTATAGTATATGCTTCTTGGAAAAAAAACTACACAATGGTGGCGTCGAGCCAAGTTTTTTTTTCTTAAAATTTATAACAAAGTCTCAGTTTTACATTTCCAAAGACGATTGATCCTAGTTTATTTTCCCTCCTATTGGTTAGCTCCCGCTCCCGTCTGCTCCCGTTCATTTTTTATCCTGTACCGTCCCAATCACGTGATCTTTACTAATGCTGTCTCCAGTCCCACGGGATTCCCATGGGAATCCCGTGACCCGTGGGATTCCCGAAAAAATGTCAGCCTCTACTCTAGATGGACAAATTGTCTACTTTTAAGGGTAGGCTTAAAACTTTCCTTTTGGATAAAGCTTATAGTTAGAGTGGCTTAGGTTATCCTGAGCTATCTCTGTAGTTATGCCGCTATAGGCTTAGGCTGCTTGAGGACATAATGACCACTTTCCCCCTCTTCGCTACATTCTCACACTACTCTTCAATTTTGTATTATTTGCTGTTATTTCAGCTTTTAACTTTGTTCTCTCTCTTTTCTCTTCCTAGAAGCTACACCTGACCTGACTCTGTGTCTACCTGTGACACCTTTCTGGAGAGGGGAATCCTCCAAGCTTCTGCTGGCAACAACTTAATGCTCACCCTCTACCGATGATCCACATGGCCCTGTCTTTCAGTGTTTAACCCTTGCTCTCTCCTAGACATGGCTACTGACTGAGCTTTTACTGTAACTAACTCTATGTGCTCTCTTCAGACTCTAAACTTGAAAACTGGCTCAGAGTTTATATGTTCCTTCTTTCTAGGTGAAATGACTAAAGGAGCTACATCCATTAATATTTACTTTTCCTTCCCATAGAAAGTACTCCTGGATCAGTCCTTCTTTGCTCTCTTTGTGTCTCTGCTCTGTTCTCTCAAACCTCCAGTCGGTCATGGCAGATGGCAGCTCACACTGAGCCTGGTTCTGCTGGAGGTTTCTTCCTGTTAAAAGGGAGTTTTTCCTCTCCACTGTCGCTACATGCATGCTCAGTATGAGGGATTGCTCCAAAGTCAACGCCAGTGACTGTCCACTGTCTCTACATGCTCATCCAGGAGGAGGGAATGCTGCAAGTCACTGACTGGATGCATCTGCTGGGTTTCCTTAGATAGAAAAACTTTTTATCCAATTTGAATAAATAACAGAATCTGACTGCACTGTTCAATGATTCGGATTAATTGAAATGTATGTACCTGACTTTTGTGAAGTGCCTTGAGACGACGTGTTGTGAATTGGCGCTATATAAATAAATTGAATTGAATTGAAACTCCAGTGGTCATTGAAGAGAGATGACTGGTCACTATTCTAACACAGGTGATTAATGATGACTTGTTAAAATATATTGGATACAGCTTATTTTCCCTGTTTGGCATTTTATTCTGATTTATTTTTGATTTAATGAAGCGTGATTTCTAAAAATCACCTGGTCCAAATTGATTAACTAGCTGTAACCAACAAGTTAACTAATTAGCTGTAAAAAAATTTTTTATAATAAAATAACATTTATATAAAATATTCTGTGAAGTTTTCAGGTCTATGGCAAATTGAATTAGGAAGTGATGAAAAAGCAATCCATAGATACAAAATAGGGATGCAACTTGGCAAAGAGAGCCAACTATATCACTACCTTCACCTGGATCCAATGAAATCAACCAGGAAACCCCAGAAAACAAACAAAAACCATAATTTGACATCATGTCACTCAGGCACTCATTGAATGTGTCCAATAAAAGACTTGCAGGAAATGAGGAGACATTGGGGTGATCATTTGTCAAAGTTTAAGTAGTCATTGTTGAGACGAACGAAAGGATACAGACAGTCTCTATCAATTCGTGCCATTTATCTTTAAAAGAACAAATCACCTGATGTCTCAAAAGATGCAGGCCATCCCTGAAGCAACATCCACCAAAGCCTAACAACTGTACAGTAGGTTTAAAAAGAGCCACGTTGAAAAAGCTTTTATTTCGCCTCCTGCCCCCTAAGGAAAAGTGACTCACATATCAAACCCTTCATAGTTTTACCCCAGCCCTCTAAGCTCATGATTCATACAATTTTAAGGCATCTCTGCACCACTGTGTTTACACTAAATGCTCTCCTAGACGCACTGATCGATGTGTCCTAACTCTTTAGGTGTTTTGACTGGGGGTACCAGCATCTCAGCCTCCCAAACCCCCAAACGTGCCCTTTTCTCAAGGACAGCGAGTTGCTAGGGCAACAGGCGCGATTGCTATGTAAGGCAGCTTCCCTGCTTGTTCTGCAGGCTGCACCCGGACCTTAGAGCCCTGATCACAGCCGCAGACTGCTGATGATTGTGGGACTGGGTGGAACCAGAATGGTGACTGGAGTTAGAAGATAAAGGGTGGATCAGAATAGAAGCGGTGAGACAAATTCATGATAAATAACCTCAATGACCTGTTAAAGACGAGCAGTGTATCAGTGTCGAATTCAGACGACTTGTCTTCTAAAGAGATAAGAAGCCATACTGGTTAAATAATACTGCCTAGTATGTGCAATAAACAACCTGCAAATGTGCTGTGACTGTTTTGACACCCACTCAGAATTTGTCAAATATTAAAAGCTAATCTTAATTTTAATTTTAATCATCACTATCTGGTCCAACAATCGGCATTTGTTTCTGCATAAAACAGAGCAAGCAGTTGGCCAGTACAGGTGAAACGCAAGCTGGGAGATGCGTTGTGGCAGTGGAGTCCTTTGTGCCTTGGGGCAGTTGTAGGAAATAGCTGACGGAGGCAATCACTTGTCTGTATGTGTCTTTTTGCTCATCTGTTTGTAAAGAGCAGCACGTAGCGCAAGAGAGAACAGGAAAAGAGAGGAAAGAGGGCTGAGGAAGAGGGAGTAGCAGCTCTACCAGAGTCCAAACAAAGGCAGCAAGTGGCAGTTCTAAGCCCAGCAGCAGAGGCTCCCTAAGGTGCAGTCTAGCTGATAGACAGGTGGCATAAAGGGGTTGTGTGTTGTCCAGTCAGTAGAGACAAGGGGTGTCTCAGCAGAGGAAAGGGGAGGAGGACAGGAGGGAGGAAAGGAGAGGTGGGGGTGGCATCGCAAGAAGCAGCTGGTGCTGAGGACTGTCACTGTCCCAGTGTATGCATCCAAAGCATGCATACAAACGCACAAAGAGAACATATACATAGAACTCAAACAAAAAGCAAAGGATAAATTACTTTCCTTTGTCAAAATCTGGATTTTTTTATCTCTAGTCATCTTTCTTTGGAGTGTATTTACTGAAGATTGTAGCAATTCTTCTGTCCACAAGCATTTTATGAAGCAGCAGGGAATCCAAGCAAATTCTAACATCCATCTGACCTATACAAACAGCACAGCAGCTGTAACAAGAATAGTTTGCATGCAGTCACACATCCAATGCACATATGCATGCACTGCATACAAATACACCAAAATAAAGCCAAACTCATCTGTTGCCACAGAAGGGGAACACATATGTTTTGTGTTGTGTCTTTTAAACATCGTGTTAAAAATGCAGTTTCAATTTAAATTTCCAACCTGACAGATTTTGGGGACTCATATTGTGTTCAAAATAAACATAAGAAAAGTAGACAATTTGGGTGGTCATCCCTTATCGGATAATGGCTCTCAAATGGACAATAGGTTCATGTCAATTTAAGTCATGAAATCACATGGGTGATTCAAACAACCAAAACTGGATTTTCCATAAAAATATGTAGCCTGAGGGCTTAAAATCCAACATTTCCACAAATCCCATTAAACCATCTCTTGAACTCTATGCCATCACTGGTATTGCTGCGTGATATGCTCTTGAAGTCAATAATGGCTGATGTTTAAACTTATAATGCATTAAATAGCCCAATCATAGCTGCAGAGAGAAGTGGTGAACAGATAGACTAATTAGCCCTTATGTAATTGGTTCACCGAAAACATGAATCTCTATGCTATTCATATGCCCACACAGTGTCTTTCATCCCTACATTACTACCTCCTTAACCCTGATAAAGGATGGGTTCTGGAGCGTTGAGCTACCCAACATTTGTCCTAATCAATGTTTGCTGTTCAGTGTGGACCCCTCAGGTCAGTGACATTAAGTACCAGCTCGCACAGAAATAGAGCTGATGCTGACGCACAGGGAGAGATAGGAATATCTTTTGTTACGTTGGTAACTCCTCAGCTGTGGAGGTTCCCCCAAATGCTCATTCATTCCTGCTCCACCCGTGTTGGGATGGTCTGACCCCAAAATGATGAAGAATAGTGACACTGTGTCCCATCTATGAGGAAATTGAGCTGCTTTGGGTTTATATAAATACTAGTTCAGGGTCAGTAGATTGCAGCGTTAGCGCACTAAAAGTCCTTGCAAAGACATATAAAGCACTGACCCAGGTGTAGAAATAATACTTAACTTTGAAATATAATTTGCCCTCTTAAAGATTTTTCATTTTTTTCTTTGTCAAACTAAATTATTTAGATCAAACAAATTTAAATGACACAAGCATTTTTTATTGAAGGAAAAACATATCCAAACAACCTCTGTCTTTGTGAAAAAGTTACTGGTCCCAAACCTAATGACTAGTGGTGATATCATATCCATCAGGCGTTTGCAATAACTGGCAATGGGTCTTTTGCATTGTAAGGGAGGAATTTTCACCCTCTTTTTTGCAGAATTGATCTAATTCAGTCACACTGGAAGGATTTAAAGCATTATTGGCCTATTTGAGGTTATGCCACAACTTCTTAATTGTATTTATATCCAGACTTTGATTATGGCACTCGAAAAATTTAATTTTGGATTTTTTTAGTCATTTAAAGGTGGACTTGCTGGACATGCTGGTGTGCTTTGGATAAGGATGCAAGCCTAAAGCTCAAGGCTCCATCAATTACAACAAAAATCCAGGACCAGGAAAAGCTAAGGGAACATCACATTACTATCACCATGGTTGCCTTTTGGTATGATGCTCTTTTTTGATACGTTGTTAGTTTTATGCCAGATATAAAATACTACACTTCCAAAAATCTTTACTTTTGTCTCAACAGACCTCAGAACAATTTCCCAAAACTCTTGGATCATTAAGATGTTTTCTGGAAACTATAAAACAGGCTCAGAATTTTTAGTTTGTAACTGATGTAAAAAAAAATAAAAAATTACATCAGTTACAAACATCAGACTTTTTACAATGAAAAGTCAGTTTCTTATAGTTTAATCAAGAAAACTAACCTCAATTGAGTCAAATGTTGTTCTGGGTACTTTTGTGACCTTCTGGATTGGTTGTCAATGTGCTGTTGGAGTAATTTTGGTTGATACCATTGTTTTAATGTTTTCCCAATTTAAGCATGTCTCTCACTTTGGTTTGTTAGGATCCCAAAGCCTTAGAAAAAGATGTATATTCCTTTCAGACTCAAGTATCAGTCACTAATGTTTCTTTCCTGTTCTTAAATTTCTTTTTTTGTCCATTTCATGTTGTTAGAGAGGTTCTGTTTAAGGGATTTCTTTTTTCAACAGGCCTGGGTGCGGCTAGTGAAACTTTTGTGAAATTTGTTTGTCCGATACATTTAATACAGAGGGAAAAAAATGAAATAAAGAAGAGGAGACAAATATTTTTTCACAGCACAAAGTATTATTATTATTGAAATTGTTTAAGTGATTAGGATCGGAACATACATTTGTGGGAGAGACATGCTTTTATATTTCCTTTTTGGGTGCATTTCAGTGAGGTCATTTTCACTGCATAGCTGTACAAGACTGTTTAAAATGTAATTTTATAGGAATCCTTCATACTCTGTTTTTGACAACTATATGTAGCAGCTGTATTCTGTTTTTTGTCAGGACAAATATCTCCAAGGTCCACTTTCTTACTTACTTAAGGCATTCCTATTTAAGTGGGGTTAAATATTTAAATAAAATGTGCTTTTGCCACATACATATATAAATAACCCATAAGCAGCCAGCCAACCTGAAGGCGTAGCTTTCTTCTTGACGTTGCTCTGCACATTCCATCAGTGCACATCTGACATATCTGCACAGGCCAGCCACATATCATCTTTGACACTGACGTTGCACTGCTGAAAGGGTCATTGTAAAAATATAATGGTTGGGTAGCTCCATCTTTCTTCTGGCAGATAGCTTCTGTTCTTACTCATAAACTGACTTGAATCATCAAAAGTGCATGGATTTTTGTCTCTTAAATGGAAGAGATTTCCCGCAGTGGAACACAGATAATAACAATTTATTATACACATACTTGCCTGGACTGAAAACACATGCCAAAACTGTTTAAAATTTAGTTTTAAAGGCCTGATGAATATAAAAAAGAATTTAAGGCAGCCTCAAATGAGTGGGGGCCTGCAGAAAAAAACACGGGAAGATTAGTCTTTAGCTCCTGGAGGCAGTGGGATAATCCTAGAGAGTCTTGAGGGGGTCGTGTCAGCTGCCCTCATTGACTAAAATCCTCATCTGCAGCACATGTATGAAACGCGATATATGCAAATAATCTTTACACGTCTTAGCCAATGCAGAAATACCAGGTAGATGTGGTTTTCCACAAAATGCCAGCCAGGGCTTATGTACATTTGTCAAGCATGTGTGTCTTTGTAGATCAGGTTACTAAAATCCTGTATCCTACGCTGCTCCTAAACAAAACAAAACTAAAGAAATTTATGCATAAAATAAGTTGCTTGATACACATTACTTACTTAGTTAGCTTTGCTTTACAGCATTTAAAATTAAAGTGTCAACTAAGAAAATATATGTCAACAACAAATATAAAAAGGTCTAGGTATGTTTTACCTTTTGAACACAGACTTTGTTCATATTTTGATGCTGATTTCCTGCAGAGAAAATAAAGACATAAATCTCTTTAACAAAAAAAAAAAGGTAAAATTGGCAAACTATCTTATCAGCCCACTAACAGGTTCTGGCCCGGCAAGCTCAATTAGCTTGTGTTCACTGCAGTGTGTGAGAGACCACGCTCTCAGCACGAGACCAGCATCAACAGAACCAGAGAGATGACAGACAAGACGGACTCACAAAAGCTCAATTGTAGCGGACCCTGGAAGTTCTGAGGGTGGGTAAAGCTAAAGGAAGGACTTATGGTCTCAGGGGCTTTGATGTGGCTGATAACAATCTCCCAACTGAATGAAAATGCAACAAACGTCTCTGAAAGAATTGCTTCCATGGAAGTTAAAATCCTAATATGAGCATGGGGAAAAAATTAGCATTGATAAATAAGCTTTGAATGAAAATAACTGTATTAAAACTGAAAGCACACTGTAACTTATATGTTGTTTTCTTTTTACATAGTTTAGGATTAACAGACAAGGCCAGACAGCTTGCAGCTTTCATTTGACTGGCCTGCTGTTTAGTTTGGAAGAGCAAAAAGATAAATAGTGAAGTGTTTGGGCATGACATTTGTATGTTTTGATTAAACAGTGACAATATCCCTGACTTTCAGCTGCTTGGAACAGCACTGCAGTGATCCTGTTGATGCCCATCTTTTTGCAGCACTTAACTGACGGATAAAAACACATGTCTGAGATATGATTTCAATGATAGTCATCCAGTAATAGGATGTATGCCTGCTGGCACAGCATTCTCACAGATGGAATTAACACCATCTTTTGCCAAGTTTGTGTTGGACCTATTCCCCATTGCCACTCTGAAATCCCAATGAGGAATACTGCTTTGAATGAGACATGCGTAATCGAGCTGCTTGTAGACTCAACTGACTTGTCTTGCAATGTCACAACCATGAACAATACTGAGGATGCTGATGAAATACATGATCATGCAACATTTTTTTAACAGCATCCTTTATCAGAGTTTAACAGCAACATCAAAATTTCATACAACAAATGCTTTATAATGCACTAATACGGGGTTCCTGCATAGACAATGTATTTGTGCACATTAGCCAAAGGTGATTATGAATACTTGACAGCTTCTGGCCATATGAACCAAAATAAGTAAGCTATGTTGTGTGTTGGAGATCAAACATATTGCTCACATTGGAGGATATGTCTTCTTTTCTCTGCAGACTCGACACAGAAAGGAAAAAATAATACTTATCTACAAGCGATCTGTTGAAATAGGTCATTATCGCAAAGGCATGCTGTGACTGCACCCCATCCCCAAATCAATACATGAATTGCTATATTTAGAAAGAAGGTCACGAGGAGGAGTTAACAAAGCTCTACAAGGGATGAAAGACATCAACGTGTCAGTGGTGTGCTTAAGAGATGGCTGCTCATTTTTGATTCAAAAGGCTTCATCTCATCTTCTCCTAGAGAGAGATGCTCTCTGTGGAGTGTGGAGATTTACCTTGCGGTGGCTGAATATGCCAGTTAGCTGGGACACAAATGATCAAGGTGATAAGATGACAAAACGTGAAGAACTATTTTTTATGTAGTTTAATCCTCTCTATAAGGATATATCTATATAGATATAGATATATATCTATATCTATATAGATATATATATTTTTTTTTTTTACTTTTGTTTTGCCAAGGTGGCACACAACAACCAGGTCAGATTACTTCCAGACCTCAAGAATCAAGAAATCCCTTTAAATAAAGGCCGACAGCATACAGTGAGCTAACACAAAAAGCAACACATAGCGACCTGATCTAAAGAATTTCAAGATCAGATAAGAAACCAAATCACTGGCATTAACGAATCTGGAAAAGGCTACAAAGCAATTACTTTGGCTTTAGGACTCCAAAAAACCTTCCTGCTCATTCAAAGACCTCATCCAAGAGGTACCTTTCACGTTTGAACTGAAATGGTACCAATGCCCAGCACCTTAGAATCGGTTTTCTGTACTTTTGTGTTTATGTGGTAGTAAATGTTAATCCATTTAATAGTAAAATCTCAAAATTTTTCAATTTAACATATTTTATTTTTCAGTATATAAACTTTAATGAATTCTATTGTTGGGACCACAGCCATGGTTACGTGAAAACGTGATAGGCCAGTACAGACTTTTCTGGAACTTTCAAAATAAATTGCATTAACCTACTTCCGGCACAGCCAGGAAACGGAGTAACTGTGGACTTCCTGTGACGTCACTGTCCAAATAAAAGCACCGCTCTTGCTACATCCTGTCTCTTCCATCCGGACCCCGCTGCGGAGCTGGCAGGAGAGACAGCGCGCTAATGTCTCTTTGCTGGCAAAAAGACATCAAAACAATATCGCAACAGTATCAAAACACTATCCAGCTGTTTGTATTGTAACAGTTGTTTCAAACATTTTTTCTCCCATGTTGCTGGCTGCAGACAATGAGTTGCTAACGGATGCAGGAGTGCTAACAGTGCTAAATGCAGGAATTGTCGTATCTGAGGGTGACAAGAAAAAACTTGTGCTTAACAAGGTGCTTCCTCAGATTAGAAGCATTCCCGCCACTTGCCTTGCACTTCGCATCACAAATATTGCTTTGTTCATGTCCGGTAGGGAAAATCACCAACTCTTCCATTCCCTCAGTGTCACAATGATGGCGAAACATGGAACTGTTAGAATTTACGTGAATAGGAACTCTGTAGTACTGACTGAATTTGGTCAGTACATAAAAGTACCGAATTCGGTACCAATCCCTATCCAAGAGGTCACAAAAGAACACCAGACCTCATTTGCCTCAGTTAAAGACAGTGTTCATGATTAAATAATATGAAAGAGACTGGGCAAAAATGGCATCCAAGGGAGAGTTCCAAGACGAACACCACTGCTAACCAAAAAGACCCCACAAGGGCCTGTCACGAATTTCTACAGAAAACATCGTAAATAATCCCCAAGTAATGTAGCAAGACGATGGTCCAAAGGACTACAACAAATGGAAAAATAAAGGTCTGGGAGTGGCCGATGGAACCACTGATTTTTTTCAGAACATCAACACTAGCTTTTTTCCTATGATAAAGGCATAAGATAAAAATTATTGTTGGTATTTATTAAATTAAGAAAGCTGAACAGAAACTCAGAGGACAATCAGAAGTGGGTCCAGCCTCAACTCTGTACGAAACATATCTGATAGAGTTTTGAATATGCCAGACCAGAATGAGGTTAATTTTGTACACAAATAATAAGAATGGAGATGTGTGGCTTCTTCAATATGGCATTTGTCACACAGTGGGGATGTGTTAGGGAAAATGTTATGTAACTTCACCTTACTGTAATGAAGCCTGTGAATGATTTCTAATTGAATAAGACAGTGTCTAGAGTTGGCAGAACACTTGTGAATATTCTCTAGCGCAGCCTTCCAGAGTTCGTCACTTATGTCCGTTCCCAAAATCCTACTCCCAGCCTGTTCTAAGGCCCTGCATGGACGGCGAGGATCTGGATAATAACACATTATGAATCTGGGAGATTAGATGTCCTTCCCCGCCACCCAGCTTAAAGAGTTCATCAAATTCATTAGGTATTATATTCTCTAAAGTGCGCATGTATTTTTTGACATATGGCCTGACCTGTAGGTATCTAAAATGATTGTGTTTAAGGAGACCAAATTTGGCCTGAAGTTGAGAGAAAGAGGCAAAATTACCACCCACCAACAGGTCACCAATAGTCCTGATGCCTAAATCTTTCCATTGTATATAACCTGAATCTAAAGTGGAAGGGACAAATGAGGAATTCTTTGCTATTGATAACAAGGTAGATATAGATTCAATACCAAATTGGAATTTTATCTGTTTCCAAATACGTATAGTACTGTGGATGATGCGGTTATTGTTGTATGCCAAGGTATCTATACTTGTTGGTGACAAAATAAGAGCACCAATTTCATGAGGGCTGCAGTCTTCTTTTTCCATTGTGATCCACTTGGATTGTGTAAAATTGTGATCTAGCCAAATTGTAATAATGTGAAGCGCACAAGAATAATAGTAAAATGAAAAATTTGGGAGGGCCAATCCACCCTCCAATTTTGCCTTGCCAAGGTGAACTTGGCTAATTCAGTGCGTTTTATAGTCCCATAGAAATGGAACGATTATAGAATCATGTTTCTTAAAAAATTTCTTGGGTAAAAAGATGGGAATATTTTGAAACAGATAAAGGATCTGAGGGAGGAAAGACATTTTTATTGCATTGATTCTTCCCACCAGGTAAATGGGGAGAGATCTCCAAAACTGAATGTTATTTTGCAGCTTCACCACAAGGGGGGTGAAATTAGCTTCATAAAGTGAATTAAAATCCTTAGTAATCTCTATTCCAAGGTAGGTGAACTTATTATTAGCAATTTTAAATGGCTTTCTAAGATCGAAGAGTCCTTGAGCTTAATTGGCATCAGTACACTTTTAAAACCAGGCAATTTTTTTTAAGTCAGGTTGGTTTAGAAAGCTTTTTTCTTTTAAGAAATCAAACATTGTTAAGTTTTTTTGTAGTTGTTTAAGTTATCGTTGTCTAATGCTAAAATTAGTTTGATCTGAAGCATTTGAGTGTGTCATAGAAGTAAAAACAGAACACATCTGTAAGGGCACAAATACTTTTTTACAGCTCTGTCTGGCTCACTACCTCTGTGTCTATACTGAGTAGTATAGGTCAACAGTGTATCATGCTCTTTTACTCTGTAACTCTCCCCATGTTGGTCTCGGCAATTCAATACTTTAGTCCAACTCTGTCTCCCAGTAATTTGCCAAGGTTTGATTTTTACATTCAGCCAAATCCTCCCCTACGTGATGACTTTGCACAGTCGAGGTAAAAAAAACAAAGACAATGGGATGGCAAAATGAAAATGCTTTCATTAATAGCTGTGACTAATCCATTCCAGACTATTCTTTAAGCCTGTTACTTCAGAGAGAGGACAGACACCCATACTGAGAGAGGAGGAAGTAGTGGCCTTGGTGTGTGTTAAAACTGCACCGTAAAAAGTATGTTGGTGGGGTGTAACGAAAACACCCTGCACATGAAAATGCACTGATACCCCCACCCTGCCAACGCCCACCTAAAAAGCCAGCATAACTGTGTCGAGACCACACAGCTTTGAGATGACCACAATAAACCAGAACACTGGTCTCAGCACGAAGCAAGCATTTCCAAGGCATCAATAGGCTACGAGGCCAATCCAGGCTTTGTAGTAAACAGAGGCGGGTGGTTAATGTCAAACCGAGGAAGCGGGCTACGCAATTCTTTTGTTTAGCCTGTTTGCCGTATCTCTACTTTAGTAGTTGTTATTTCCAATCTGTCTCCTTCTTTGAGTCAGAGAGTTGATCCCAAGCAGATGGAAAGTAATGAAACAATATTTTAGGAAATACGAAGTCAAAACCCTTCCTTTAAAATAATAGTAATAAAAAATCCCTTCTTTTTTTTTTGAGGTCATACTCCTCAATGGAGACTCAGACTATTTTATACTTTCATTTTCCCCTGTCCTTCCTACACTCGGTGACAATGGCCATTTTGAGCAATACTATTAGTATCCGATGTGAGCAACTGCTGCCACGAGACTCTGTCCAACTGGCTAAATATAACAACATGTAAAATCCAAGTTCATAACACTTAACATATTGCACTTAAACCAGTCCAATGCGATATGAATATTGTACACACTGACATACTGATGACAAAATTTTAGCGATATATTGTGAAGGCTTACTAGAATTTATGGATTTTCTAAAGCCTTACTAATCAGCTATTTCCTGTAGAAATCCATGACCTTTAAATAAACCAATAGGATCTGTGGGTAGGGAATTCTGTATCAACAATGGTAATATTGATCTATTCCTAAAGTAAATTCATCAGCTAAGTTGGCTATAATTCTGCTTTTCCAAAGAGCAATGCTGAATTTACAGCATGCCCTGCATCAATACATAATGGAAATTACCATTTGAATCGCCTGGGGATTGTGGTATATTAAATTACATAAAATAAAAGGTGTACATTTTAGCTTGACATAACAGAAAATAAGTTTTTATCTAATTGTAAATGTGGACCCAACAAGCCGATTCATATCATCCTTGAGATTCCAATAACAAATGTTGTGAGTTAAAGATTTTGCTTTTCTTACAAAGCAAAACAGATCAGCCTTATCATCAGATTACTGTTTACACTGTCACCATTTTCTTCTTTTTAAACCTTTGTATAAACAGAGAATCCTTTAAAAAAATTGTGGAAAAATCTAAATACCTAAAGGTGTCAAGGAAGAATGGGGAAAGATGGGATGTGGAGAGATTATTCTAACCCACATGTTACTGATGCATATAATGAGCTGGTAAGAATATTTTCACTGACAAGATAAGGATAAGCCTGGCAGCTTGTACAATCCCTTTCATCTTCCAAGGCATTGGTAGAAAAAAATCAGCACCCTTTGAATGAACCCAGTTCATTACAAGACTTTAAAGATTGTGAAAAACTGTGTCCAACAGCACCTTTTGCGCCCGAAGCTTAAAAGTACCACAGGAGAGCATAACAGCTCATTATCTTGAGTAATTTATTTGCTTAGTTGCTGCCCAAGGGGATGTAAAAAAGTTTTGACATCGAAAAATTTCTGTAAGTAGTCCATTTAAAAATCCAAGCTGTCCCCTGCAGCAATGAAACACCATCCCCCTTCAACCAAGCTTCAACAGTTAAACAAGGCCAAGATTATTTTCCTATCCAGCATCAAGTATGCTCATCCTGAACAATTACAATCTTAATTGAGCACCATGATTTAAAAAACTAAAATAAAAAACAGTTATTACATTGAGAGTGTGATATCAGAAATGGAAAACGGATGCCTCTTGAAAAAGCAGAACGTGAACCACAAGGTGAAGAGGAAGCAACTGCCAAATATTGAGAGGTCATTATTTTGTTTATGACTTCATGCCACCTAATACCAACAATATTCCACTATACGCTTAGTTTACTACCAGCTCTATGATTTCAGCTAGCAATGAAACAGTGACAAAAGTGACAAATTTAAATTACTTAACGTTTGACATCCATTATCTATCTCCAGCAGTCTACGGGCAAGAGGCGGGGTATACCCTGGACAGGTCACCAGTACTTTAAAGGGTAACACAGAGACACACAGGACAAACAACCACACACACACACACACACACACACAAAGACAATTTAGAGAGACCATTTAACCTAACAATCATGTTTATCAACTGTGGGAGGAAGGCAGAGTACCCGGAGGGAACCCATGCATGCATGATGGATGGAGAACATGATGGATGGAGAACATGCAACTCTATGCAGAAAGACCCTCGGCTGGGAGTTGAACCCAGGACCTTTTTGCAACAAGGCAACGGTGCAATCTTTGTTGGTGTTTGTGGTGTTTTACTACTTAAGTGCTGAAAGGCAACAGCTCATTGTGTCAGGATCTGTCAGTTAGGTTTGTGTTTGTTTACTTTTTGCTCAGCCAGGTGCTTTTCTGTTCATTTCTGGTTCTTCCTGATTCTTTTCTGATTCCTTCTGGTTAATTTTGTTGTTTTTTCTGTGTTCTGGTGTTAGATATGTTTAGTCATATTCTGATAGATCTGGTTCTTGTTTATGTTCTTAGTCTAGTAATTGTTTTCTTGTATTCTGGTCACTTCCATGCTCTCCTTGCTCATTTGTGTCAATTAGTCACTCCCTCTGTCTTCCTGCAGCCCTGGTCCACACCTGTGCCATATTGCTCCTGATTAGCTTCTCTCCCAGTTCATTGGTTCTCACTTCACTTCCCTCAGTTTATAAGCTCTCTAGTTTGCAATGTTCTCCAGTGGTTCCTTCCATTAACACCTTGTTACCTACCCTGTTTTTTTGCCCTGGTCCAGTCCTGTCTGTTGCCTGGATTTTCATGCGCCTGCTTCCAACCTGTTTATGTTGTTTTTCCCCTGCCTGAGTTCCTGTACCTGGTCCATTGTAAGTTTATTTTTGCTATTAAATCTCTTCATCACTCCACTCAATCCTGCACTTCGACTACTGGTCCTACCACTAAAACTCCTCATGACACATTGTGCCACTGTAAATGATTGATTTCGGGAATGTCTCTATTTAATAAAATATTCTTCACCTAAATTGTCCCACAAGTGAGGAACACATGGGTAGTGACTAAGAAAAGAAAACAGAGCACGGTTCCTGAGGTTGGCGCAAGGGGAGAACTTCGCTTATGTGGCCTTGGAGCCATGTGCTCAATTTCAAACTCAAGCACTCCTCAGAAACCTCCCAGGGAGGCTGATGACAGAAAACTCTGCTACATCAGTTCTAAGCTTGGCGTTGACATTAGCCCATGGATTTCTAAACAGCACAGAATTAAATCCCAAAATAAAATAAATACAAATATAAACTGCTTGGGTTTTGGTTGTTGACTTTGCCTAAACACAACAGAGGCCCCGCTGGCTGCAGCAAGCTTGTGTGGACATTATCAGCTCATAGGGATTCACTGAGGTCAACAGAGATATTGCCCTTGAATCCAAGGATACCCTCAGCTTATTGGTTCTTCCTATTTGGCCTCCTGCAGCAGAATTAATTCAAAATTTAAATCAGTGTTTTTATTTTTCTTTGAGAGCTGCAGGCTAAACCTAAATAATTATGTTTGCCAAAAAAAAAAAATGTACGAAATGAACCTTTTTATAGCTTCATTTTAGTTTTACAATGGCAACACTGAGATTCGCAATGGAAGCTTACATGCTGTAGAGCATAAAAGTCTTCACTCTGTGTAATCTGGCAGATAAAGGGCAACAGGACTGTTAACAACTATCTGTAAACAATGTATTTTAATTCAAGAATATTAAGTTATATCAAGTTTTTCTAAAAAAATACATAAATCATTAATGGACATTAACAAGTACTTCAATAAAATAATACCCAACATTATGGTTTATGCCTTTGTGTTTCATGGAAAATATAAGCAGTTCTGATGAGGTAAACATTTGCAATTAATTAGAGCGGAAGACAGGCCAAGTCACTGTTTTGCAGCTAACACGTCATGTGTCATGAGTCAAGTCCCAGGTCCAAAACTGTAAATTCTGAGCCTTAAATGAAGGATTAGACTAAATATGTAATTTAATTACATAGTACTCTTTCCAAAATGTAACAATGCCTCATTGAAGCTTTATTAATTAGTTTGCCAGAACAGCAAACAAGTTGAACTGAACTTCAAAAAACAACAGATCCAATCTTACATTTCACTGTTAATAACACTGAACAACAACGTACAGCGGCTAAAGCAAGTGTTGAACATGTCAACATCTTTGTAAGTGAAAATATTTTAATATTTCTACTAGAGGAAATTCCCACCAGAGGCTAGTATCAACTGCAGCCTTCCACGTACAAGAAAATCAAAACAAATTAGTCCATAGATGCAGTTATGTGTAATGAAGTGGAATACTGAACACATGGGAAAAAAAGGAAATGCAAAAAGCATACAAGGCCAAGTAACCAACTGAAATATGTTAGTATTGAGAAACCAATCTTGCTGCTATCAGCTGGTTTAATTTGAACTGCTTCCTAACAAAAAAGGTTTCTCGTTACCAGAGAATTGCACAGAGTGATATGTTTGCTAAAAGCAACTTCCCAAAAAAGTTCTGCTTTTGCAAACCATACTAATGGCAATGCTCACAGCTACGTTTCCAAACTCCTGAATGTTCCAGTGAGTGCGATAGAAGCAAATATCCAAGAGTGAAAATAACATAATTTTACCACAAATCAGCCATGGCCAGGTGGCCCTTTTAGGATTTCTGACAGAAGAGTGAAAAGAATATTCAAAAGAGTTGTCCAATGGCCAAGGAGCACTCAGTCCTTCAAAAAGACCAGGAAATAGGAGGTACAGTTTTTCTCATGAAAAAGATAAGCAATGCACTTGATTGTAATCGCCTCCATGAGCAGTCAATGTGAAAGACTACACTGCCAAAGAAAAGGCATGTTAAGGCTTGTTTAATGTTTGCTGCAGAAGGTTTGGAGAAGCCAGTGACACTCTGATCAGATACGCCCAAAGCTAAACTCTTTGGATGTCTTAAGAAGTGTGGATTTCCTAGCAAGACAATAGGCAAGGAAACTCTTAATTATTTTCAGAGAATTAAAGTAAATGGTTCAGTCAATTATCTGACTTGTATAATTGAAAAACAATGGAAGAACCTGAGGATCAGAGTGCACAGAAATGACCTAGAACCTTCATCTGAAGACAAATTATGAGAATGCATGTAACTAGGTTTAAATTAATGTAAATAGAAATATTACAAATATATTTTCTGAGAAAAAAGTCGTGTTCAATGCCAGTTTTACCCTCTGTAAGCATTTATTGGGTTCTGTGACTTTTTTAACATGTTTCTTGTAATATTAAAGCATATCAAATAAAACATTTTATGCCAAACTATTGTTAAAGAGACATTGTATATTGTAATTTAATTTATTAATTTCACAAATAAACATGCAACTACTTCATTAGGGAATCACTGTACAGAAAATGTTGGTTACGTTTTGTATACCCCGATTCCTCAGAGTATAGGCACAGCCCTTTAAGCTCTGGATCTCACTGGTTCCTAATTGGCTGAAGAAAAAACGCTATTTGGGAGCCGATTACCCGGTCTGAGCGCAATTTATACAGACCAGGGTGAGGCGCACGTGGGCTAAGGTTTTAAGTGCTTGCATGCACGCGAACGATAAATCCACTAGCGATACCCTTAAATGGCAAAACCTATTCGACATAGAACAGCTTTATATAATACACACCTCTGCTGTGATCAACTATTTCTTTTTTCAACAGAGGCCAAGAGTAGCCACTTACAGGAGTAATTATAATGGAATCTGCATGCATGTGCTAATTTACTTTATTTTCTGACAACTGTACCAACTACTTTTCCAAGCCCTGTCCAAATTAGCATTTATTTAGTCTGTCCAAACTATTTTAAAAGTCCCCTTCAAATTTCCTCAGTTGCATGGAAGCATCACTATTGTTTGTAGAGAAATTGGGCTTTTCGCTCCAAATATAATAATAATAATAATAATAATAATAATAAATGATATACACATACTGCTTTAGTTTTAAGAATCAAAGAAAGCACCCTTATTTTTAGCCTAAAAATGTTTTGATAGAAGCTGTATCAGGAAATATTGAAGATAACCAAGTCATCTGCAGTCAAAACAGCAGGAGCTTAATAAACTGGTGTGAGGTCGTTTACAGTGTTGATATTCTTGATGCTTTGACATTGATGTAGATGATCTTCCCTGATTATCTACTGACATGCTGACAGGCGGTTGGGTATGTAACACTGGTGAAGAAAAAGAGAGAGTCTGCTGCTCTTTCTGTGTCCCTGGTTTAGAGTTCCCACCACCAGCTCTCTGCTCTCTTTCCCCACACTGTTTGCACTCTATTGTCTGTTTTCTTTCTCTTTGGTTCAGCAATGAAAGTGTTTAATATTTACTCACCTGTAGCTCCTCAGGAAAGACATGTTTAAATGTGGGTTATATTACTTATTTTAGAACCTGTTGTAGCTCTGAACTGTCTTGTTCATGTAAACCTCCAACCACAATAGGCCGCTGTTTATATAAGATGCTGCTATCCAATTGCTTCCTAGGGGAAACAAACTATAAATATTGTATAATATAAATATTGAAGTGGCTGAACAGAAACCCAATAAATTACAGATGTTTTTGTAGTTTTTATATCTAATCTGTTTGTGCCATTTCTTTGTTACATTAAGGGGAAGTTTTCACTGCAGGTAGATTTATGTATGAAATATTTGGTATGATAAATGACACTGACCATGTATGAATCAGAGCATTGCTGCTTCATTTTTAACTTTTTTGCGGAGTAAAGAAGAGGGCCCTTTTTGAGTTTGCTAACCTCTTGGACCCTTTGGCTGCAGAAAATAGAACAATTTTAATTCATTTCAGTGAAGGATTTCGTTTCCCTCTCCAGAAGGAACTCTAATCCATGTCATAATTTCATCATAATTTTTTAGTGTTGACTGAATTCTTTGGAAAACAAGGTCACTGATCCTCAGGAGAGATTCCTGCCTTTAACAGCTTGATTATTTCCATTTTTTTCCAGGCAGATGCTTGATTCATTAGACTTTCTTACCTGGGAAGCTGACTAGATTCCTCCAGCAGGGCGAGTAATGACATTGGAGAAAGCACGAGGAAATGTTTTGAAAAATGCCTGGTCTTGTCCGAGGCAAGAAATTTGAGGCCTGTAATGAAGGATATGTATCCCCCTTCCTTCTCATGTCCAGGACAGCTAACTCAAGGCAGATTTATCATGACCAGAATCATAAGTTCTCAGAGTTGTCACACTGCTACGCTTTTGTGGAGAAACCCCAGACAACTGTCTGCTGTCTCTTGGGTTAAGACTGAGATGTGTATAGGTGTTACAACGAAGAACCAGACCCACAGGAAGATTCCCCACTCAATGCACTGACCAATAATGTGGAGAAGGCGCAGGGATTATATGAGGTCAAACTGACTGAATTTGAGATGCAAAAGATGGTGTGGGATAATGAGTAATGTGACAGAGGGACCTGTGGAGCAGAGCCTGACACGTGCAAAAACATGTGGAAAACGTTTACACGCTTAAAGGCCATGATCTCTAGGTTCAGCAAGATTCAAAGCGATCGCACGACACATTATCACTTCAGCGGATGATGAATGTGCTTCAAAAACTAGAATGTAAAGTATATGTTATCAATATACTTTATGCACTCCCTTTACAGTGGGACAGTAAATCTTGTCAGACTAACTGACTTTCACTAAATTAGTATTCATGTGGGCATAATGCCTGTACAGTACCAACAACTTTCTACAGTAACTGGAACCCTGCCGGGCCATGTGGAGACTTGTGTAATGGTGTGGATACATGAGATTAATATATTGTTTAATCTATAACTCAGGCAACATAATTCATACAACTGATCTGACGAGTGAGCATACTGCACCTGTAAAGAAAAAGAGTATTTCATTTACTGCATCATGATTTGTTTTGCAAAATATGATTATGGTGCACAGTCTTGGGTGTCTAACCACTGGATCAAGTGGAGCAACTGCTCCCACATTTTAAAGTCGGGGGGGTGGAATTATGTTTTTGCTCCCAATTTGTGAATCTTAAAAATATCAGAAATCTTCCTGCAGTTAAACAAATATTTTTTGTCTCTTATTGTTCTCATTCTACTTTTGAAACTATCCAAAAACAAATGTCAGTTAGTCAAGGAACATTCTGCACAAGTTTGAGTATAAATCTTGGTAAAGTTTAATAAGTCTCAATTTTTCAGTAAGGGCTTTGTGAACAGAATGACACCTCTCAAGGTACAACATCCGACACTGCGTACAGACCAAAACAGCCGCCTCTATTGAATACACACAAGCTTTTTACTAGAACTAAATGTAAAGATTACAAACGGAAATCAATGGATGATGCCTATGACGCAGCTAATAAGTCATGTTAGTTGTGCTGCCATTTAACAAGCAAATGTTCTTGTAATGAACATCTGCTGAGTCTCTAATTAGTATTCCTTATGCTTAACTGCATTTCTTCGAACAGCAGCTGAAAAAGCCATCTATCAACAAAAGTAAGTGTGGCTCTTACTTATAATGTTGTCTGGATGCATACTGTGTTTCTAGAGTGTTTACATTGTAGCCTTTTTTTCTTTATTCATCCACTCTGTTGCTGCTCTAGTCTTGTTACTGAACCCCAATGCAAATCTCTGTTTACCTCTGTTTGCACAATACACAATACAGCAAACAGCCTGGTAGGGGAGTGTTTTTTGGCCTCTCTTTGTGTCTTTTTGCAGCATGGAAGACAGTCATCGAGTCAGCTGGGTAGTTCCCCACTTGCATTGTTAGTTAATTAGTGTTGCCATTAAAGGAGGCAGTGGCAGGGGAAATAAAAGCAGTGGTGTGGATTTGTCTGTAATACACTGATTCCTATTCCTAAACTCTCTCCAGACCAGGAGAATGCAATAATTGGGATTCTGACAGTGTGTTATGAGGCCTCATTTCCTGCTTTTGCTTGCTCCCTCCCCCTTCTGCTTTCCCATGTAATCATGTCCATCTAATCATGTTTGTATCCCCCTCCTATGCACTAGATCCCCCTCTCTTTATCCAAACCACATTCAGTTCAATAATTATTAAAGACTTTTCTCTTAACCCAATAACGCTGGTGCAACATAAGGAACCTTATTTTACAGTACTTACTAGAACTGATGAATACCTCACCACAAGACATTGAAGGTCTCTTGTCTTTTTTCAAATTCTCCACACTTTGACCTTAGAAACTTATCATTCATGTGATATAAAGATAGTTAAAGAGCATCTGGTACAAGGCTTAAGTATGTTCACTATGCAGCATTTCTAATTATGAAGATCATAGACTATCAAAACAATAGCATAAGACAAAAGGGTGTTAGGTCTCTGGCAGAATGCAAAGACAAAAGTCACTTAAAAGAACAAATTACACTCATAGGCCTCAAAATTTGCACGCCGTCCCTTTTGCAAACTGAAGCTCTTGCTACATTCTTTGAGATGTCTTGTCAGATTTGTTTAAATTCTTACATTTGTCATTTTTTCCCGTTTATAACACATCAGATTTCAGGACAGTGTTCACTTGTAGCCAAATATAGCTCACCCATTAACAGGTGTCGTGATGAAGAGAAAATTTGTATTTTTCACTTCACCTGTCAGTGCATTTAATGTCATGCCTAAGTGTAAATGTTTAACAAAATCTAACCCTAACCCTGAAAATTATCTTTCAGTCCCCTCAGCTAGGTGCTAGAAAGCTAAACAAACAATGCCATATTTCTCACAATGCTTCCCCTTTTCTTCTTAAACACAGCCTCTCACACTGACATACATATCCAAAAAATAAATCAAGTTGTTGTTATCGCAGTGACAGTGCGTCTGCTTCCAAACTTTCATTGCTCAATAACATGAGCCACACTCTCACAGTCGAGACCTTTGAACTCACAATAGCATAGGGTTAGATGATCAGATTACAGTGAAAGACACATGGGCATTGTTAGGGGAGTTTGCAATTCCACCCGTGAGCATGGCTCCCGCCGTGCCCGAATATGGGAAATGTTTTTCAATCTGGAGAAACCGGCAAGGGAAAACAGAACCTGATGTGTCTCTGTGGTGAACCATCTCCTCAAGTCTCTGAGGGAAAATTAGATCTGTCTTTTTAGGACTGTCTCTGCTGAAAGGCTTTTGCATGGTTCCTTGCATTCAGTGCAGTTCTTAGAGAGGAAACTTAATCTCACTTGTAAGACAATTGAACAGAAAAAGACCTTTGCAATTTGATGTAAGCACCACCTTCTGCCATCAATATTTTGACAGATTTCATGACAGCATAATTATTTGTCAGAATCCCTGCCAGCAGTTTAATTGTTACATGCGTAATTACATGTTTAGTTGGAAAGATGTTTGAACACAGCATTGGTTGTACTATACAGTGCAAACAGTGTCAGCATCTTGACTCCTTTGTGAGTTGGTGGGGCAGCATAATTCCACCATGAAAGAGGATACCTTACAAACCCTTTGATGGCACTTCTCATAAATCAATTCATTACCCCATAATTTTGGCAGGCAAAGCACTTCATTCACAGATCAATTTATTATCCAACCTCTTGCAGCTGAAAGGCAGTGGTTGACCACAGCTTCAAAACTGATATCAGTTTTCTGTCTTTAGGAAGCTGACTGGAGAGTGGACAAGCTATGCCCCTCCATCAAAAAGAGCTTTTCAACAATGGAGAAACCACCACAATAATATTGGTGTTGGTTATATTTTCTTCCTATAAACGTCACAATCATTTATCCTGAGATTTATAACTATTATAAAGTGTAAAAAATGTGTTTTGTTGCATATCATTTTGGATCATAGATCGTGCATTGTTTTTTAAAGCTTTAATATTCAGCTACTATGTTCCAAGATGGAAAAAGAAATGGTAAAATGATATTTTTACCGACTCATCTTGGGTGTGTTTATGATAAAATAAACAAATGTGTTGCTTGAATTAAAGATTTTGTGCCACTTTGGTGGGTCTTGTTTATCGAATCTAAAGTAACTGGGTAAAAATCAACTTGTAGTGACTTGTAGTAACGGAAAGTTAAATGCTCATTACTGTTTTTAGTTAGGTATAAATAACATCCAATATGGCCAGATTGTATGAACTTGAAGTGACTTCATCTACCTAAATAATCCTATCTATATCTGCCAGAGTCCTGTACAACACCAGTAAAACAGATCATAAATCATGCCGCTCATTAAATCACTGCACTGGGTACCTGGTTGTAAATGGACAGATTTAAAAATGTTGTTGTTGATCTAAAACAAACTAAATAGTCTTTGGCCTAAATGTATTTCAGATATGCTTTTCAGGTATGAACTATTTAAATCCATTAGGTGATCAAAGACTGGTTCACTTATTGTTCCTAGGACCAGAACTTAATGAGACGAGGCTCTGGAACCAATTTCCTGAAAAGCTGAGATGCCCAGAAAGTGTTGACTCCTCCTTCAGAACAAAAATATTTTTTACTGTATCTTTTCCATAAAGCTTGAAGATCACTTAATGACTTCACTATCTTGTTTTAGCTACTTTTATGTTTTGCATTTGCATTTCAGTACTTTTTGTGATGCCTATTTAAACATAACATTCCTAATGAATTTTACATATTTCTACACATTTTTGTACAAATTTTAAAAAAATGTGGAAATCTCCTGCACTTCCTGCAACACAGGAGCTATCTTCAGGTGCTTCATACTGGCTTATGTTCCATAAGAAGATGCTTGTGTCGGCCGTTATAAGTAGTCATTAAACATTGCCCAGCATTGTCTGTAAGGCGGCACCCTTCACATTTTCCCTCCCAGCATACAGAAACCGGGGATGTGCTGTAATTACAAGCACACATATAAGAGGCAGGAATAAACCAATCAGAACAATCAGAAACGCAGGTGGGTGGTTTGAGGTTGAACGGGATCAGCATGACTCCAGTCAGCAAACTATGCATGTCCTGCTGCGGTCGAGTGATCAAGATCTCTAACAAAAATGGTCAAATACCACATGCCAGAGTGTGGATAGGGTGTGATACAAGTAAATGCTGGGTGAATCAATGTTTTGAAAAGCTTGATCAATGTTTCTATGAGGGATTCCAATTGACAGAAAAATGTGAGCAGGTCTGGAAAAAAATCTTTGTCCTGTTAAATGGCAAAGGTTTAGAGATTTAAAATTACAGTTAAATCACGGTTTTGTTGTTGAGAAAAACTGAAAATGGGTACTATTATTATTTTCAAAGAAATGTGTTTCTTAAACTAAAGAAAATGTGTATAATATATAGATATATAAAACCAGTTTGAATGAAGTGATGATAATCTTTTTATTACACATTAAATAGTAGTACTGTAGTTTTTAGCTGCTCGAGTTATAGTATCTCATAAAACATTAACTAGACTTGCTCTGAAATCAAAACTTCCTAAACACAGTTATGTAATTTTGTCACTGGTCAGGGAGCATTATTCATATAAAACATTGTGGGAATAATCAAAAGAAATGCCATATTTTACAGTGTATTTATTTGGGAAATAGCAAACACGGGGGATTAAGGTATTTGTTGACGAAATATGATGATGGTTTCAGTTAAATAAACTATGCACAAAATTTATACCTTTCATCATATTTTTGTATGTGACCTTATAACACTATTGTATCTTACTGAATACTCTTTGAAAAGCGTAAAGTCCACTACCACACATAGCCATGGCATAAATAGAATATTTGCATGGAAGGATTACTCCTTTATGGTTGCAGATCAAAGGGATTCATTGGATTTTGAAAGGATGATAATAAAAGAACGCCACAACATACCTCTACAAACGGTTCCATTTTCCACAACCTCATTCCCGGCTTTGCACATACAGCGCCCGATGGGTACCATCCATTCTCCATCTCCATTGCAGTAAAGCTTTATGGGCACATCCACCTCCTCTGCGTTAGGGATACAAACACCCCTTGCAGCCACCAGTGAGGTGCTCTCTGCCCCTGACAGAGTCTCCTGGAACAATGCCCCGTTAGTGATGATTCGAGGACACTTTCTATAGAAGACCCGGACTGCGATGAGTGACATGCAGCCGCCATAATCCTGAAAGGCCAAGTAAAAGCCATTTTTTGACACAGGGCCAAAACTTCGCACCTCAGTATTGATCTTCATCACTCTGCCTCCAAGATCCACCTGGGAGAAGCTCTCATCTGCCGCAATCGTGTCAACTTTAATCCACGGGTTCTCCATCCATGCCGGGGATGTTCTGGTGGCTGTGTCAGAATCTGATTCATAGTAATATAGATTAAAAGTTTCTTTACAGGAGCCCGGGACATTAGGGATGCTACTGCAGTCCCTTACAGAGAATTTCATTTCTACATGGATCCGCTGTGCACCACGACGCCTGATGTATTTTGTCCGTACCCAGTTGTTCTGATTGCTGTCAAAAACATTACAGACCTGGTACGTCCTGATGGTGTTCATGTGTTCATCGTAACCGCTCACCTCTTCCCACTGTTAAAGGACACAGAAAAACAGCAAATTAACATTTTTCTTGTGGGTAACTGGTGGACTGAGGCGCTGAACTTGTGGAAGACAAATCGTGCACTGTAATGAATGAAAACAGTTATTCTGATTAATTCAATTACCGATAGGTCCAATTGAGATGTAACGCAGTAACTGGGTTAAATTTTTCTTATTAATGCAAACTGTCTTAAAGTCCCAGTAATACAATTTCTCTAGTGATTAGGAAGTATGTTTTCCTGGAGACGATATTTGGCATTTGCTGGTAATCCTTTTGAGAAACCTGAAAATCTACGAAAAGTAATGAAATCTCACATTTAGGTAAAGTAAGATAGGACGAAAAAAAAATCATATTTCAAACTCTATTCTTAGCAGAATACAGTTTGGAGTAGTACAAAAAAACCTCAGCAAGGGGTAAGCAACACACACATAAGTAAAGATGTCATTATCAAGTGTACGGTGGAATCTTAAGGGAGCGAATGTATAAGTCTGAGTGTGTTTGCAAGAATTAGACTTTCAACACTGATAGAAGCACCTTGAGAAGAGAGGTGGAAGTTTTATCAATCGGCCGCATAGTCCTATCAACACACAGCTGGTAGGGGAGTGCTGGGGAAGAGCGTCGATATTTTGTCGATAGCCAGTTAGCAGCAGTTGCCAAGGCCACATTGGGGCGCCAGATTTAGAAAAACAATAAATGTTGTGGTTCAGGCAGTTGTGAATTTCCAACTACCTTAAGAGTTTTACTGGTATGTCTCAATTGCGAATCCAAATTTTTGGTACTTTCCGCAGATCTTGAGCGTACAACTTCTCCAAGATTATATCCTTTAACCTCTGAGTCCAACCGCTGCCAGGCTGTGATTCTGTTCAAGAATCATGTCAAGCTTGTGATTCTGCTCTTCAGGGGATATTTATGAGGTGTGTACTGTGGCTGTAGTCTGTGCTTCAAAAGCCACCACACATACATAGTCTATTACTGTCATATTGCTTGTAAAGGCACTGCTGAACCATTTTCCAAAATCGTTTTTTCAAATGAAAGTAAAATTTGGCAATTCATTGGGAAATCAAGGTCTTAGAGTCTGGAGGAAGTGTAGAGAAGCACAAAATCCTAGTTGCTTCATGTCCAGAATAAGGTTATTAATGACGGTGACGATATAACTGCTGGATTGTACAGCAAACTGGCCTGGCCTAAATTACCATAGAAAATCTATGCAGTATTGTCAAGAGGGAGATGAGACACCAGTACCAACAATACAGATGAGCTTAAAGCAGCTATTAAAGCAACCAGGGTTGATTACCACCTCAGCTTTGCCACAGCCTGACTGTTTCCATGCCATGCTGCATTCATGCAGTACTGATGCAAAATGAGCCCTCACAAGGATTGAATGGACATACTATAGTAGTGTGTAACATTGAGTGTAAAGACATAATATTTTCTCATAACCCTGTCCTGTCTGACCATTTCTTAATAACCTTTGAGTTTAATTTAACCAAGTACTCCACACCTGAAAGAAAATTTCATCACAGTAGATCATTATCAGACGATGCTGTAACAACCTTTAAAGAATCTGTTCCACTTTTAATCTCCTCATTATCACTGAAAAGCACAGTGGAAGGCAATAATTCTGTTTCTGCCCCTTCACAAATTGATTCTCTTGTTCATAGTGTTACTTCATCATAGCGTGGTGCATTAGACAATGCAGCCCCCTTGAAAAAGAAGGTAATTATTCATAGGAGGCAGGCTCCTTGGTTTAATTTAGATCTGTGTACTTTAAAGCACGGTGTTAGAAAATTGGAGAGAAAATGGCGCTCTACACAACTAGAGGATTCCTACTTAATCTGGAAAAATAGCCTACTGCTGTATAAAAAGACACTTCACCAAGCCAGAACAGCTTATTTCTCATCCTTAATAGAAGAGAACAAGAATAATCCTAGGTTTCTCTTTAGTACAGTTGCTAAACTTACACAAAGTCATAGCTCTGTTGAGCCATCCATTCCCTTAGCTCTTAGCAGTCATGACTTTATGGTATTCTTCCAAAATAAAATTGATTCTATTAAAAAGAAAATCTTTGACATACTCCCAAAGATGATTACTTCATCCTCAACAAGAGAGACAACATTGGAAGTAACTGTAGAACCTGATCTGTGTTTGGACTGTTTTGATCCTGTGGAGCTTCCTGAGTTATCAGAAATATTAGCTTCATCTAAACCTTCAACTTGTATGTTAGACCCAATCCCAACCAAATTATTTAAGGAAGTGTTCCCTCTGATTACCAGCCCCATTTTAGATATGATTAATTTATCTTTAGTAAATGGGTATGTACCTCAAGATTTTAAGGTAGCTGTAATTAAACCTTTGCTTAAGAAACCTTCGCTTGATCAAGATGACTTAATAAATTGCAGACCGATATCCAATCTTCCATTCTTATCTAAAATTCTTGAGAAAATAGTTGCTCATCAAATGTGTGAGCATTTACACAGCAATGACCTGTTTGAAGAGTTTCAGTCAGGTTTCAGAGCTCATCATAGCACTGAAACAGCACTGCTGAAAGTCACTAATGATATTCTTATTGCCTCAGATAATGGACTTGTGTCTGTACTGGTTCTGCTAGATCTCAGTGCTGCATTTGATACAGTCGATCATAATATTCTCTTAGAAAGGCTGGAATATGCTGTAGGGATCAGGGGAACAGCACTAGGCTGGTTTAAATCTTATTTGTCTGACAGATTCTAGTTTGTTCATGTAAATGATAAATCATCTTTAAACTCTAGGGTTAATTGTGGAGTACCACAGGGTTCAGTACTTGGGCCAATTCTCTTTACTATATATATGCTTCCAATAGGTAAAATTATCAGGCAGCATAGAATAAATTTTCACTGTTACGCTGATGACACTCAGCTTTACTTATCCATAAATCCTGATGAGCCCAACCAGTTAGACAGACTACAAGCATGTCTTGAAGACATAAAAGCTTGGATGACTTTAAATTTTCTGCTTCTAAATTCAGACAAGACAGAAGTTGTCGTCTTTGGACCGGAGTCTTTAAAAAAAAAACTGCTTAGTCAATCACTTAACCTGGATGGCATTAAATTGACCTCCGATAGTAAAGTAAAAAACCTTGGTGTTATTTTTGACCAGGACAGGTCATTTAAATCCCATATTAAACAGGTTTCTAGGATTTCCTTCTTTCATCTCCGGAACTTTGCCAAAATTAGAAATATCCTGTCCAGGAGTGATGCTGAAAAACTAGTCCATCCATTTGTTACTTCAAGGCTGGACTATTGTAATTCTTTACTATCTGGATGTCCACAAAATGCAGTTAAAAGCCTTCAGCTGATTGAAAATGCTGCAGCAAGAGTTCTGATGAAAATTAAAAAGAGAGATCATATTTCTCCTATTTTAGCTTCCCTTCATTGGCTCCCTGTTAAATCCAGAATAGAATTTAAAATTTTCCTCCTCACATATAAAGCCCTTAATGATCTAGCTCCATCATACATGAGAGATCTGATTCTTCCATATGTTCCTAACAGGGGACTTCGTTCTTAGACTGCAGGTTTACTGGTGGTTCCTAGAGTCTCTAGAAGTAGAATGGGAGGCAGATCCTTTAGTTATCAGGCTCCTCTCCTGTGGAACCAGCTCCCGGTTTTGGTCCGTGAGGCAGACACCCTGTCTACTTTTAAGGCTAGGCTTAAAACTTTCCTTTTTGATAAAGCTTATAGTTAGAGCCTTCCTCCCTCCCTGTTGGATGGAGTAAGGGGGAGTCAGGTTTAGCCTAAACCAGCTCAGTTATGGTTGAGGTGCAAACACACCCTCCATTTCTGCTACCTGTATGACCCCTTCTCTTTTCCAATGGTTATAATCAGTCTGACAGAGAGAGGTATCCTAATCCTTTTGGTTTTTAGTATAGCAATGACCATCAGTGGGACCCTTTTTGGGGTGCCTTGAAAGGACATTGTTGAAAATAAGCGCCGTTTAACTAAATAATCTGAACTGAAATTTTCTGTGTAGTTAGGCTGCTATAGGCTTAGGCTGCTGGAGGACATAATGACCACTTTCACCCTCTTCGCTACATTCTCACACTACTCTCCAATTTTGCATCATTTGCTGTTATTTCAGCTTTTAACTTTGTTCTCTCTCTTTTCTCATCCTAGAAGCTACACCTGGCCTGACTCTGTGTCTACCTGTGACACCTTTTTGGAGAGGGGCACCGTCCAAGCTTCTGCTGGCAACAACTTAATGCTCACCCTCTACCGATGATCCACATGGCCCTGTCTTTTAGTGTTTAACCCTTGCTCTCTCCTAGACATGGCGATTTCCTGACCTTTTACTGTAACTAATTATATGTGCTCTCTTTCAGACTCTAACCTTGAAAACTGGCTCAGAGAATGCTGCAAGTCACTGACTGGATGCAATCTGCTGGGTTTCCCTAGACAGAAAACCTTTTATCCAGTCAGTCAGTCATTTTCTACCGCTTATTCCATAGTGGGTCGCGGGGGAGCTGGTGCCTATCTCCAGCAGTCTATGGGCGAGAGGCAGGGTACACCCTGCACAGGTCGCCAGTCCATTGCAGAGCAACACACAAACAACCATGCACACACTCATTCATACACGTAAGGGCAATTTAGAGTGACCAATTAAGACTAACAGGCATGTCTTTGGACTGTGGGAGGAGCCGGAGTACCCGGTGAGAACCCACGCATGCACGGGAAGAACATGCAAACTTCATGCAGAAAGAGCCCCGGCCGGGAATCGAACCCAGGACCTTCTTGCTGCAAGGCAACAGTGCTACCAACTGTGACACTGTGCACCCCTGCAACTTTTTATCCAATTTGAATGAATAACTAACTCTGACTGCATTGTTCAATGGTTAGGACTAATTGGAATGTATGTACCTGACTTTTGTGAAGTGCCTTGAGGCGACATGTGTTGTGAACTGGCGCTATATAAATAAAACTGAATTGAATTGAATTGAATTAAGTGGTATAGTAAGTACATTGACATAGATTTCTGTAGTTTGATATTTCTTTTTGACAAATTCTTTTTTATTGGTCTTGTGTAATATTTAAAATTTCTGTGAATAATCATCAAAATTAACAGTAATAAATTTGTGTAATACAATACTTTAAAGATCAATAATAACAATTTGTACAGAATTAATATCTTATGAGTTTCACTTTTAGAACTGAATTGCTGAAATACATTAACATGTCAAGGATATTCTGAAGAGCTTTTCTATGGTGAGGCACTTTTTAAGAATATTCAAGAGACATTTTTCAGTATCACTTAGCTTCAAAGTCTTCATATACTGCAGGTCATTTTGAGTTCTCACTCTGACTATGCAGTCCAGACTAAACCTCTGCCTTGCCTGGCTCTTGGCCATGGATCAAAACAGCTTTAAACACTGTGCTCTCCAACCACCACTGCAAGTCCTGACCTCTACCTAAGTATCTCAGCCAAGTAAAGAAAAAAAAATCCAGTTGTTATTCGCTAAACCACTTTGCATCTGCAGTGCAGCCTCTACTTTCTCCACCCTTCACTCTTCACTTCACAGCTGATATAATTCCTCAAATTAGTGCACACTTAGTGAGGACTTTGACAGATTTTGACAGGCTGGGAGAAGAAAGTCACCCCTCTTGTTACCAACACGCATTTTATCAAACACTCTGACTAATTAGAACAGCTTTAGGTCTTAAATCCCATGTCCCTCTTAATTATGGCTAACGTGATGCTTGGTTTGACCCAGACCTTCACAACTGCCAGCCTAAACACAGATATCTCATGTAACAAAAGAAGAGAAAATTAAGTTTTTATGCCAAACTTCAGTCTTTTTACCTAATAAGAAAAAATTAAATGTGCATGAAATTTTAATACATTTTTATTTTAAGGTTTTGTTTATTTTAGAGAAACCTGATGTACATTATAAACACGTTGAAAACTATTTAGAGGATCTAAAGAGCAAAATGAATACAATTTTCAAATTAGATCAAAGAGAGCTTTTCCCTGAGACTCATTGCTGCAGACTTCAAGATAAAGACATAGTTGTATGTTTATTTTGTCAGTGTAGGATGTTGGGGTTTAAAGGTAAGGTTGTCTTTTGCCCACTAGTGACAGACACAATCGTCCCAGGTTATGAGCAGCCATTGACCTTCCTACTTGTTGAGGAGCAGTGGGGAAGCTGTGGGCCAATTAAATGAGAGCACACAACCTGTTGTGATGAGCACAAAGCGTTGAACAATCATGGTTTAATAAAACGAATGTGGAGAAAGGTGGGGGTGACAGCTAATGAGGGATGCAGGAGAGGGGAAACTCCAGAAAAAAAGTGTTGGCAGTAATGTGGGGGGAAGGGTTGAGTTGAACAAAAAAAAAGAGACCCCAAACAAAATGTGTTTTGATGAAGGGCCCCCTTTTGTCCTGTCATGGCCTTTTTGCCCTCCTTTCATCACAGCTAGTGGAGGGAAGCAAATGGGGCATAATGAGAGCCTAACGATCAAGCACAGAGTGTGAAATTAGAAGAAACGTCTTCATTTTCACAACTTTTTTACCCTGGCTCTTATCAAGAGGGCTCTAAAAGGGTGATCATGTGTTTTAACTGCAGCAGGTGGAGGTAACAGTGGTTGTGGATGTCGAGATAGATTAGCTAGATGGAAGGAGCTTGCCTCAGATAATGATGGACACAAAAACACAAGCTTATTGCACTGAGATCCTGTTATATTTGGCAAAATGCTTTTATCTCACTGTAAAGTCCAAACTCTAGAGGTCTATCGGCACACAATGGTTTATAACTATGGTACAATCAACAAAAAAGATGTATGTGATTGTACTAACATTGTGTTTTACCATTTTAGCCTATAGCACAAATGAAAAATGAGTTTGAGGAGTCCCAATATAATGTTTTTTGGAAACAGATTACAGAGTAAAAACAAATCTTAAAACGGTACACTTTTAAAGAACAAATTATGACCTGGACAGTAGAATGCAGGTTGCCCTCCATTTTAAATCTTTTAAATCTTGAATTGTTGTTTACAATTTATATATTTTTTTCTAATGTTTTTAATCACTTGAATAACTTTTAGAGATTATGGGGAACTTTCTTTAATTGTTGATATTTGTTTGTTGAATTGCACAATTTTTACTGTATCTACTTTTAGTGCAGCTTGACTTATCCAAAACAAGTTTCCTACGGTGACAATAAAAGTATATTGAATTGAATTGAATTGAATTGAACAAGCTATTCCGCCTCTTTGCAGTATTTGGTAGTTTGTACCAGCTTGCCCTCTACTGCAGCTTTAGTACCAACCTTGCATCAATTCATGCCCACTAAAGAGACGTTTCATATCTGCTTTGACAACTGACAATTTAAAGTAATTTTCCATATTCTGTTTATAGTTTATTAAAAGGAAATGTGGTTACATATGATTCCAATAAATAAGATCTAACAGGATGAGGTTGTTCAGGGTTTCTTTGGTTTGATAAGCATTCCTAATCTGTAAAATTTTAACTGGCCCAAACAGGGATCAGTACTAAAATAAATGGGCATAGAATGTAATATAATATTTTCAGACCATATCATACAATTGCATTTAGTTAAACATGAGATGTGGCATTTTTATGACTAGTCATCGCCACAAGTAAAAAATACTTTAAAATACTTAAGTATAATGAAATTTGTCATGTTTTAAGTACATAGGTACGAAATAGTTTGCTTACAGATACAAAATGGAAGTGGGAAGTGACGAATCACTGATTGTAATCACTGGAAATTTTTAATGGTCAAAACATAACAATATATTTGTTCAGAAAATAACTACTTCATCCAATACTTCTTCAAGCCTATCAACAAGCAAATGCGTGTTCATGTTGCACATGTTTTATTCAACAAGGGATCACACTCTTGTGATGAAAAACCAAATGGTGTGAAACAGAATGCCCGACTGACTCCAGACAAAAGCATAGTGTTTAGTGCTTTAATTGCTCTTGCATTTGATGTCCTGAGTCTGGACTGCATGGTTCAGAAATATAATCATAATACATGTTTGGATTTGGAAGATTTACCAATTTTACAACTGTTAGGTAGACCTACATCAATGTTACATTTATGATCCAGTTGGTAAATACATATCAAAAATAGGACCCTAGTTCTAAGGCAATGTATGCATTATTAACAAAACAATTTACAGGTTGCCTAAGAACCAGCAAAAACTTTTCCTTTGCATCAGCAATATAGAGTCTTAATTGACCAGAGAGAATAGGACTCTGACTGGAATATCGATTGAGGCGGATGGAAAATAACAGGACCTGTAAAGACAATGATCCTGGATGTAGAGCTGCTTTCATTTAGACCTACACGAGGTGGTACAGTTCAGTGATGATCACTAAGATTAAGGTTCAGAATCAATATCACTTGTTCTACTCTAGGAGAAAGTTAAACTGAGCTGCGATCTATATGTGCCAATGACAATGCTTCTCTTTCAGTGGCAAAGCTTAGAGGATTGCACTAACGTAGAGTTGCATCTACAGCACGTTTTAAGAAAAAAAACTTTCTCAATGCAAAACAGAAAAAAAATACTGTAAATGAAAGATTTATTATCTGGCTTTAACTAGTTACTGAGTAATTATCAAATTTTTAAAAATATTTTAGGTTAGAATTGTGGTTGCCTTAATATTTGCCAATTCACAACTAACTAACTCTGTTTAGAGCCTGTGTAGACACAAAGCATTTTGACCATATCGTTTTTATCCATATTTTCTGAATCCAATGTGTTTAAACTCAAATACTTAATTTATTTAAGCATATCAGGTGATATGCATTTTTGTAATGAGGTAGTGCGTGGGCTAAGGAGATCAACATATCAAGGTGTGTGTAATTATTGGGCAGCTTCTATTTTCCAAGCCAAATAGGCCAAAAAAGATATTTTACTGACTCCTGTAAAAGTATGATCACAAAACTATCAGATATGTTTTTGCAAATAGTCAATAGGATCACAAGAAATGTGTTGAGAAAAAAGATTAACTGCCAAAGATTTAAGAAGAATCAAATGTGAAGTTACCAGGAACCCATTCTCCTCCAGTGCAGTCATATTCCAAAACTGCAACCTACCTTGAGTGCCCAGAGGCACAAGGTGTTCAGTTTTCAAAATTAAGGCTGAGGTAAGGAAGGCTGAAACCAGACCTCTACTAAACAAGACACATACATTCACATGTCAAGACTGAGCCAAGAAATAACTGAAAACAGATTTGTTAAAGGTTTTATGGAGTGATGAGATGAGTTTGAGTCTTGACAGACCAAATGGATTGGGCATTTATTTATATCAGCAAGGGCCAGAACATCTGCACTTCAACTCAGATATCAGCAACGTTGAGGTGGGTTACTGATGTGGGTTGGTAGTATTAAAAATGGGCTAGGTGGACCATTTTAGGTTGAGGAGTGAATCAGGTCCCAAACCTACTGCAAGTTTTTAGAAGGCACTTTCTTCAAGAAGTGGTACAAGAAAATTCATGCAACTTTCAAGATGGCCATGATTTTTATGCAGGACAACACTCAGTCGCATGCATTGAAGTACTCCACTACATGGCTAGCCGGTAAAGTCTTTAAAGATGAAAAATAATGACATGGTCACCTTCCCCACCTGACCTAAACCCTTTAGAGAATTTGGGCCTTGTTAAATGGGAGATGCTGTGGTTGCTCCTTAGCATAAGTTGAATGTCAACAGACACATGACAGACATCATGAACGGAAGGCTTGTGACTGTTACTGAAAAGAAGGGTGGCCATACTGGTCACAGTTTTTTATTTTTATTTGAGATATTTATTATACTTTAACAAATAAAAAAAGGCAAGAGAGACAGTAAAAAATTCCGTTTAGTTGCTTAATAAGTCTGCACACCAATAGTACCCCAATAACTGAGCACACTTAGGTTTTCCCCTTAGAAAGCCGAAACTTATCTTTTACTTTTTTTTTTACTTTTGAGGTTTAGTAACATTAAGGATTGACAGACAGCAATGCAGTTCTTCAAAGATAAAATGAATCCTGAAAAAATGCAACTGATATTGTTGGCCAACTACATCTGCTGAAGTATCATAGATTACAGGATTCAACAAACCACCTAAAGCCAACCAAATGCATCAAATTCTTATTGAAAATCTCGCAAGGGGTGACAGCTTGAAGGAACAAACATACCATTGGGGGGTGGCAAAACAAGATATTTTTTTAATTTGGACAGGCTATATTTCTGTTAAACTTCCACATAAAATGAAAAAAAATGCCATTTAAAATGCTTTAAGTGTATCTTACATGTGAATATGATTTTGATAGTGTTGACTGAACATTTTGTATTCCTCATGTTGACAGTTTGGAACATGTTATTTTTTTTTATCTTAACAGATAACAATATAATGCTTTAGCTGGTTCATACATAAAAAAAGGATTCTAATTGGAAATATTTTTTTTCAGAAATGTCCCCAAACCTTTATTGTCAATGTGTACATTGCTTGATATATTTCAATAAGGCCCTTCATTATTTACTGCATTTTAGTCTTAAATATCCTAGGGTCTCTCTCTTTCTTTTTTCTATCACTGTCTTTGTTTATTATCACTAAGTCATTGTAATTAGTTAATGGTTTGTATAAGGGCTCACTACTGTTTTGTGTTTATGTCTAGAATATTGTATAGTTGCAAATAAAGTTTTGCAAAAGAAAAAGTTGGCTTGCAACTGACGCTGTGTCCAAGCCTCTACCTTTCATGGGCTGTTTCATTGGCTGTTGTTTGCAGTTGGGTCAGTAGTCACTTCACAGGGCCGACCGCGTCCAGATTCGACTTACAAAATTCTAACATGGTTGTTCGACTATGACTAAGGTCAGGTCTTGTCTGTTCCCTTCTCACTTTGCAGACACCAGTCTTTACACTAACGAATGTATGGGTCAACTCACCCTTCAGACTTTCCCTAAATGCTGCAGACTGACACAGAACTTTCCTGACTGGGAATCTGGGGTAAAATTGGGCAAAAAAAAACATGCCGTATGTCCACACCTTTAGACTGATACTGCTCCCGGACAGCAATTCTCAAGACAGACATTGCTCTGACAAGAAATATTTTGCTGTTCAAATATCATAAAAATCTTTTTACACCCCTTATATTTACATCGTGTCTGTTTTGATTTAATTCTTCCACATGAGCAAAGACATAACGATCTAATGCTCTGCTCAAGGATATATTGTACACATCAAGAACTTGTGTTAACTTTCATGGGATTAACACTGCCACAAAGGCAACCAAACCCTACATGAAAACAACGCCAAACCCCACAAATTGCGCAGTACTGATATCTCCTTTCAAGGATGGTCTGATCATAAAATAGGAGCAAAAAACTCAGTATCTGGTGGCATTACAAATGCCCTTGAAGAGATCCCATGCAGAAAGCAATGCCATTAAATTGTCAAAAGTTCATATTTTGTTACACATCTGGAAGACAGTAACAACCAACATGCAGACGGTCAGGAAGTTTGTTGGCTGCATCAAGTTGACCACAAATTTACTCTTCATGGACACTGTCAACAGCCAGTCAGACTTGTGATAAATACGTCATCCTTGTGAACAAACTAAAGAGCTGTTCTTTGCCATAGCATGTATTCAAAGCTTTGCAAATCACTTTAAAGTCTTATTTTATAGTTCTAAAACAGTTCAATGACCAAAAATATATTTTGGAAAAAAATAACAATAGTCAAGCAATGGAATGCATACACTGTCAGAACAATCAAACATTTAATGTTTTCATTGTTTTCACACAACATAAACCTTGTATTTATCACATCTTGTCATTACAGTGTTTGAATTAACCTGACCTAGCCTTACGATACCGAAACACATTTCATATCACCGCTCAATCACTGACAGAAGTAAATAAATTATTCACTCGAAAGCAGAGAGAGAAACCCAATGGAAAACTCTTGGGGCACATTCGCCCTGGTTGCAGTTGTGGGAAATCTGTCAGAGCTAGACTACCTTCCCTAGAGGGACAGCGGACAAATGACACCCACTGTCTGCATTCAATTACGACGAGCGAGGCCATGGGAGCCAAATCCTGAAGGAAAGTGGGCCTCACAGAGAGGAGAGACTTACCCACTCCAAGGCTTAAGTAGAACTGTCTGCTGTAGCCTGCCATGGTTTACATTGTCCACTACTAATGCACAACACATGAAGCAAGAAGAACAGTTCTATCTTTTTCTTCCCTTTCACAGTGCTACATGTGGATTATATTTGCAAGTATTTTTGAATCATTCTAAAAAACTAATTTCACAGACTTTAATTGTGAATCACAGCAAATTTGTGGTCTCCATTTAACTCCCGTTATCCAGTTTTTAATTGCTCTCAAGACAGAAGAAAAACTATAATAGAAAGAAGTCTTGATGGCTTGTTTCAATTATCCACATTTATTTGTACACAACCACAATACAATAGAGAATAGTTTTGACAAATCAAAACAGATTTCTTTAGCAAACATGACTTTAAGCATGCAGTCTACATCCTGTTACTGCAAAAGTCTGCAGTGTCTTGTGTCCCTAAGTGACACTAGATATACTGCGTCTTAGTACCGCACCACATTAAAACACATCCATAACGATAACCTAACCCATACACACCGCCTTATGTTCTCAGTCTGTGTAGGAGACCTCAGTTTTCCTTCCACAGTAGTTGTGTGTGCTCCCTGGGGCCATATGTCTATTTCTAAATGGCTGCAGTTGTCAGCTGAGAGAAAAACATTGACCACTTAACCCTGCACTGCTAGCCAGCTATATATCAGTTCACATAGTCATATAGAAGATATTCAGTGAGTCAAGTTCAAACTGTAGACAGTGTACTAGCTACAGTTGATCACTGTTGTCAGTTCAGTTCAATTTAGTTTCTTTAAATAGTGCCAAAGTGCCAATTCAGAAAAAGTAATTCCAGGGGACTGCACAGGAAAGGTAAACGGATGCAATTCAAATCAAACTGTCATCAAGTCCAGTGCATTCAGATTGTGTTTATTTAGAATTACAAAGCACCAATTTGTGGGGAAGAATGTCCAGAAAAAGTAGCTAGCAGATTCCATCAAATGTTGACGTTAATTAAATTTCCAATCCTGAGAACACAGTAGTCAGTGAAAAACACAGGAAAAAAAACTCCCCCAGCAGAATCTGGCATGCGCCTTAATCAGCTGGGGTGTGACACAAAAAGGACAGAAACAAAGAGACAAAAATTAAAAGCAGGGAAAGATGACTAATATACTGCTACAAACAAAGTTATGAACATGTATTCACCACTTATAAACCTGGGATTTAGTACAGTGGACACTCTGCATCTGAAAGAGTCCATCTGAAAGGGAATGTTTGTGAATGTCACATAAATGTCCAGAATGCAAATTTTCCCCTGTACACAAATATGCAGGATTGATGCGGATGAGCTAGACTGCTGATTTGTTTTGCAAACCTGTTTGTTTTATATGCTCCAAGTGTTGCTGCTACATGCTCGCTCTATGTCCGTGTTGCATGTTCTCTCCATTTTCTGTCCCTGCCACCATGTCTGCACATAGAGGCCATTGCGGTGGAGAGGCGTTCATTTCTGGTGCCATCAAAAAAAGGTGTGTAATGCAAGGGAAATGTACTAGGCTTCTGTGTGCATCATCACCTAAAAAAAGCTGCTGTCTTTTACAAAATAACTCTGTATAAAGACAATGTTTTGCCACATATTTGTGACATCTTTCAGTGCAGGCAGAAGCAAACGTCCATGAACTATATAACTATAACTATATAAATAAATTGAATTGAGAATTGATTATTTCACCATACAATGTTTCTAGCAATTGTACTATGTAAAAATAATGCCTCCATGACGCAGAAAGTGAATTGTGATTTTGAGTTATGAGCACATTTTGGGGGATTGTGGGTGGGGGTTCGAATAAATTCTTGTACTATATTTAATGAAAAAATGTATTTTCCCATTCAAACGTTCATTATGCAAATTGCCTTGGTGAAGGAAAATAAATGTGTTATCAGAGGTTCCACTGCACTCAGCTATGCCATTTTGGACACCATAATAATCATGGCTATGTTCAATGGAAAGCTCAGCTGTATCTCAAAATGGAGCTGTAATAAATACAACTGGTTATGCCCTGCATAAATGTGAGCTGTGATAGAAGCCTAGAAGAAAACAGCAGACATTAGGTGGAACTCGATGTGGTCAATATAAGGGTCTACATATTTAGGGATCCTCTTATGACCGATCGGTTATACAAACAAATCATCATCTGTACATCACAACCTCCACATGCTAAGTCCCCAATTCTGATGGAAGTTGACCTCAATTCCCCCAATTTACCTTGACCTTTCAGAAAAACCCACCAAGATGGCCAGAATGTGTCTCAGTCATGGCTTGAAGTAGGGGTGTCAAACTCCAGTTCTTGAGGGCTGGCGTCCTGCAGCTTTTGGATGTGTCCCAATCTGATGTGGTTCAGGTTTGCTGACACAGAGATACATCTAAAAGTTGCAGGACACCCTGAAGGACTGGAGTTTGATGCATGTAGCTTAAAATGTTTCGTAAAAAGATCCAGTCTGAGTCAGTCTCTAGTGACCATGCAAAGAATTGCAGTTTTTGGCCTTTGGGGTATCAGATGTTCATGTTACTTCACATGATTACATTGAAGAATACCATGATTAAACATGGGAAAGAATATACAATTTGAATTAAAATGCTTAAGTATAATTTTATCTCATACATAACCATTTCGAACAAATTTGTAGATATTTAAATGAATTTCTTCTTGATTTGACAAGCCATATTTAAAATAAGAATATAATTAAAAGACAGGGATAACATAGCTGACAACTTTTTGTTTGATTTTCCACTCGGTTGGAACATATTCACTTGTAAAGTTAGAAAATATTTCCTATAGCTATACAGACTAGTGAAAGCCACATATTGGTTGCATGCATTGCTTGAGGTTACTGATCCACTAGCTAAGCGCATAAGGCCATGCACTGTAGTATAAGTGTAAGACAATAGCTTCTGTAAGGCACCCCTTGCTGTTAAATTGAGAAGCTGGGCTAGTCCTGTTTCTACACCTGTTGCCTTGGGCCCTAAGGGACAAGCTATCTCCATCACTCTCGTTTTTCACCCTTCAGTAGACGGGCCTCTTAACAAGCTTGGATAAATAAATATAAAAACGTCAGTGTCCGCACTGATAAGGCTGATCTTTAACTGGATAAATCCAGAGGATTAGGGACTCAGCGGTATATGAAGGTTTTCATAAGACACAGCAAATTATCTGGAGTCAAAAGCAAACAATATGAGAACAAATGTAAAAGCCATCAGATACTATAAAAGGTTTTCAGTTATACTGAATGTTTTGATAGAACAGAACCCTTCTTAAAAAAACAGTTAAGTCAAACATTTCTACAGAACACCAAACTAGAACAGAGGTGATCAACTAAGGCTACGTTCACACTGCAGGTCTTAATGCTCAAATCCAATTTTTTCAGGAATCAGATTTTTTTGTGTGGTCGTTCCCATTACTTTGAAAATGTTGCGGCTCCAAACTGACCCGCATGCGCATAAGAACATTACCAGCATCGACAGGCGCAGCACGACAGTAAACACAGAGAAATAGGTGGTATGGTTTAGGTGCACAACAGAAGCCATTTATTGTCAGCGGGTGCTGTGTGGGAAACACGTGAATAAAAGGAGAATCCAACTCTTTATTTTTCTGTTTTAGGGAGATCTGACTGCCAATTCAGCACAACAAACTGTTTGGATGCTGAGACACAGCCAGCAATGGTGGGCCAGGGATGTTAACAACTTTCCAGAGACCGAGTTTATTCAGAACTTTATCATGTCGAGAGCAACTTTTAATCATATATGTCAGCACCTCTCCTCTCAACTCCACAGGCAGAACACTTGATGCAATCCAGCGTATCAGACTGCAGCAGGGGCAGATCATCACATGCTCGGTAACCTCGATAGCATTTTAAAGTCCTCTGTTTGAAAGGTTGTATACGAATTTTATGATACAAACTACGTCCCATATCCAGACAGTTCCTATGAGACTTTCAATTAGGCTTGAATAAAGTTTTATCTCTTTATTAACAATCTCTAACTTCTCGCTGTCTCCGCTGTGCAGTACTATTCCCCCAGTCTGTTTTGCTAACTGCTACCGTTTCCTGCTGGGAGACGCAAAATTGTGATGATTGCGATGGAAAGTGACGTCAAAGTCACATCTGATGCGCCTTGGTCGTTCCCACTGGAGTCACATTCCAAAAGATCAGATACAAGTCGGATTTAGGACCACAAATGAATGTGACTCAAATGTGACTCGAAAAAGTCAGATACGGGCCAGATATGAGCATTCACATTGTTCTAAAAAGTCTGACCTGGTCACTTGACCCCAAAAAAATCTGATATGGGCCACATTTGCCTGCAGCATAAATGGGGCCTATGAGCTTCAGCCTGTGGTTCTCAAACTGACATATTTACCACTGGTTATACTTGGGCTGACTTTAACGCTACCCAGAAGAAAGTTTGGTACAAATATCTTGTGGTCCACATGAACAAATGTACTTTGTTGTTGAAAGTTTGTTGAAAGTTATTTAAAAACCTTGATGTTTGCTTGATCAAAAACGACTCATAATGAAAGTGCAGAGGAGAAAATTTCAAGTACAAGCTGAAGCTGATAATCAGGGCCAGATTTAGGAGTATGCAGTTCCCTCAGCTGCACCAAGCTTTGTTGATCTACCCCCCCCCCCTTTCTTTAATGCATGCAAATTTAAAAAAACATCAATAGAATAGAACAGAATCGAATAGAACATCAGCTGTTTTTTAGCAGCAAAGTGAACGGCAAATGAAAGCATGCAAAAATGTAAACAACATAAAAAAAGATAATAAGAGACTGCACAGCAAGGAAAAAATGTCCAACATAAGAAAAAAATACTGTAGCTATTAAAAAATAGCACACAGTTAATTAGGTGGATCAGGTTTAAGGTTTATAGGCCTTGTCCACAAGAAAACAAAACATGTACAACCTTTCTTTTTGTCTTATCTTAAAATTGTCCTGTAAACATGACATCATACCTATGTCTTCCTACACCCATAACAAAAAAAGGACCCAAAATGTCATAATAACTATACCAGGCATATTTGTGGTAATGTAAGACGGCCAGTGAAAGAGATAAAGTTATAAAAAAGGCATGTAGCATGTGACTACAACTTTCAGGTTTCAGTGAGAGGTGGGCTTATTAAAGTATTTTTTAAATAGTAAAAACAGGTACTGACCTGAAAATCCAACAAATTAAAAACAGTTAAGTGGGCCGAGTAGCAAATGTATAAAATAGTATAGTGGGGAAACATCCATTCATTATAAAAAGCAATAAAAAACGGCTCACAGGGGCAGTGGCCATGTGCCCTAAAGTAGCGGCCGAAAAAAGTTAACCAGGAAGAAGTGCTGGTAGCCATTTATGTTGTGTTCCATTTACCTTTGAAACTGCAATGTCAATCTGAGAATGACATTGAACCAAATTTAACCATGTTACAGGTTTGAAAATAACTGGGATTTTCTAATTGATATGCTGAGTGCCCAGGCAAACCATTACAAGTATTTCTTTGCATTTCTTACTTTCATATACTTACACAAATGTTTAAAAGGACTTTACACAGTACTGTATACGTGAAAGATCTAAGATAGAAATCCTAAAATATGTAAATAGGCAGTTTTCTTTTTACTTGGGCTATCTGTATTTTATTATGAAAGGCAGCCAATTTTGAGGTTAGGGTAGGTTGGAAACTTTCAACATTCCACCAAAATTCCGACTTCTGAATTTAAAAAATGAAATGAATTAGAATTCATTTTCCCCCTTCATAAACTATCACCCTATCATAAAGTGCAAATGGATAAGAATGCTATTTTGTGTTTGTTTTTCACTTAACAATAGTAAAACAGTCATAGACAATCCATCAGTTTGATGGTACTATGAAAATTTAGTATTTACTGTGATGGTAAAAAGTTTGAGAACCACTTTAGGTTCAAAGCATTTCACTGCATCATTTCCACTTGGACAAACTAGCAAAGTAAATTAGTTAGTGCATGGTTTCCTTGATCTAACATTTTTCATATATGAAAGGAAGGTGTGTTGTAAACGGTCTTAGCTGTGACTAAAATCCCTGTGAGCAGATTTAGGTGAGAATTGGCAAGACAAAAGGAAAGCTGGGTGTTGCTACTCACTATAAAAATTAGCAAGGTGTGGGCTCCCTGCAATGTGCGTTCAACTAAAAAAAGAGAAGATAAACAACTTTAAAGATGTATGATGAAACTGCTGAGAGGCCTTTCTTGTTGGTGCAAAACAACCCAATATATTAGTTATATTTAACTCAACAGTAAACCACAGATAACTAAAAAATGTAATAGAATTTGCAGAGGATTTTGAAATGCTCCAGGAAATGTCTACTGTGCTTTTTTGTCTTTTCTGGGCTTATTCTAAGAGGTCTAAATCTTGTGGTGAGGTAAAAAGTGAAGGGTACAGAGATGCTGGTTTTGGCTGCTTTAAGTAAGGCCTGGCTTGCATGTGGCTAGGAGCAACCACTGCCCTGGCAAAACATTTGGAAATACCGTGCATCAGTAATAGGTAATAGGAGCCATATAACACATTACTTCCAGTCTGGAAGTTTATTATTCTTTATGTTCCTGATATGTTCGTCTAAAACAAATTTTTATGACTAAAAAACCAAAGGGAGTTTATAACTATTCAAATCTATAAGTTTCTTTTGTTTTTTTTTTTTTGAGAGAAAAAAATTCTAGATCACTCAGCAGCCATGCTGGGTCTCTGATTAATCTTTTGACCTCAAAGTGGGAAACCAAAACATTGCCTACCAACAGATGATAGGTTTTTATTGGGGACTGTGCTAATTTACACATTAACTACGCAATTAGTGAAGAATAAATTACCTCACACTTTGTCATAAAAATGGCTTTTCCCTCTGTTTTTTATGCTGGCCATTTGTGTCCACTTAAAAAGAAAAACAAAAGCCTGAAAGTTAACTATTTTTGTTGAGTTAATGATGTAGAATAAAATTTCCCAGGAGTATAGATTTGTTTCAGATTTTGTACCAGTTAACTTTGTGGCCGTTTTTGGCCAATTAAAATGCAATAAAATGCTTCATTCTTGGTCCCTTGGTATTAACAGTATTAAATCATACCACTTAGGAAAAACAACCTTATACTAAACCCAACACTTAAAATGTTTTGTTTCTATTATCTTTTATTTTACCAGATCATTTTGTGCTATTCTAAATTTCCAATCGTGGACAACGATTGTTTACTGGACTTCAACCAAGTGAATTAATTGCACAATTTGGACATAGATGTAAATTCAGAAAATGATTCAAGTCGGTGAATTGTATTGCCTGTGCTTGAAATTGCAGCATAATTATGTATCTCCAATTTCCTGTAATTTTTTTTTTAATGCAGCCTGTTAAGCATTGAGTTTAGAAGGTAAATTTTAAGTTACACATCCTGGTGCTGGCCAATTACCAGCACCAGTTATACAAGTATTACTCAGAATATTAACAAGTATTTTAATGTTGTGTTAAAATGTGACCAATGTGCAAACAAATTAGCAGTTAAAGGGTTAAAAAAGTAAAGTGAATTATGTTTTATATCAGCCATGTTACTCATATGGTTTGGGCAGTATATTTAGCAGAAAATATAAAACAAACAATTAAATACTACCTTTGTTTGTGGCTGTTTTTGCATAGTGATTTTGAGCAAAGTCAAAGGGTAAAAACACATTGCAAATGCAATATTTGGAGTAAAGTCACATACGCTATTGTCACTTGACCCCGACACAGGATAGACTGTCCAGCCAAGCTCCGCCGTGGCTGTGGTGGAATCCATGAGCGTCTCTGTGGGGAAATGGGAGAAGAGATGGGGGTCAGATAATCGGCTGCTGTGAATGCAAGACTATTAGAGTAACATAATGAGTCAAAAAAAGATTTATCTGCATGTCTGTTCATAATCCATCTTGAACAACCTGAATATAATCCAGTGACATTTAAGAGCTTAAATTGTACCGTTTCAGACTTTTGGTTGAACAGAAGAACAGTTAAGATGTCATTTTTTGTATCAGCGTTTATTTGAAATAGATTTTGGTGGTTTCATAACAGGTGAAACACATCCAGGTCAGCAGAACAAAGCCATTATTCCTATGTCTTTCAGGAAAATAAATGGCTTGAAAAGTAAGTCTGTCAGGGTCCGTGAAGCAACCATCTTTTCTAAACTAGATCTTAGGAATGCCTATCACTTAGAATCCGCATTCAAGACACCACTAGGACATTTTGAGTATTTCGTAATGCCTTTCGGCCTTTGTAATGCCCCCGCAGTGTTCCAGTCACTAGTGAATGACGTTCTCAGAAAATTTTTAAATGTTTTTGTTTATCTAGGTGATATTTTGATTTACTCACGGGACTGATGGAACATCGACAACATGTCCATTTGGTTCTCCAGAGACTTTTGGAAAATCGACTATATGTGAAGGCCGAAAAGTGCGAATTTTGTAAGACTTCAGTCACTTTCCTGGGATTCATTCTCGAGGGTGGACAGGTTGACCCGGAGAAGGTCAAGGCGGTCCTAGAGTGGCCAGTTCCTGATTCACGGAAGCAGTTGCAGCAGTTCCTGGGGTTTGTCAATTTTTACCGCAGGTTTATTAAGAACTACAGCCAGACGGCGGCCCCACTGACGGCACTAACCTCCACTAAGACCACCTTTAGTTGGACCCCTGAAGCTGATCAGGCCTTCCTCAACCTCAAGGAGAAGTTTGCTCAGGCCCCCATTTTAGTTCACCCTGATTCTTCCAGACAATATGTTCTAGAGGTCGACGCCTCTGACACTGGGGTTGGGGCCGTACTATCACAACAATCAGGGGAAGACGGCAAACGCCATCCGTGTGGGGGGGGTTTTGTCATTGCCTTAGTAGCGTAATTATGATGTGGGAGACAGAGACCTGTTAGCAATCAAATTGGCAATAGAGGAATGGTGGCACTGGGTAGAGGGTGCTGTGCATTCCATTTTGGTTTGGATTGATCACAGGAACGAGGCATATTTACAGTCAGCTAAGAGATTGAATTCACGACAGGCACGCTGGTTCCTTTTCTTTTCTCGCTTCAACCTATCTATCTCGTTTAGACCAGGCACTAAGAATACCAAGCCTGACGCACTTTCCCGGCAGTTCTCGCCCGACAGTTTCGAGAAAAGACCAGAACCTACAATACCTCCCAATTGGACCGCTGGGTCTCTGTCCTGGGAGATCGAAGACCAGTTAGCCCAGGCCCTGCAGACTGACCCAGACCCAGGAACAGGGCCCGTCAACCGGACCTACGTCCCGTCCGCTGTGCGAACACGGCTAATCCAGTGGTTCCACACCACCACGTTTCTGGCTCATCCAGGAGTGAGCTGGACCATAGCTTTAGTCAGTAGACGATTCTGGTGGCCATCCCTGCACAGCGAGATAAGAGAATATGTACTTGCCTGTGCAGTTTGTGCAAGAAATAAACACAGTACTCAACCCCCGTCAGGCCTCCTGCAACCCCTTAGTGTCCTGAGACATCCCTGGTCACACATCGCGCTTTATTCTGTGACCGGGTTACCGGTGTCTAATGGCATGGCTACTATATTTACTGTTGTAGATTGTTTTTCTAAAGTTTGCCACTTAATACCACTGAGACGACTTCCTTCTGCTTTTCAGACAGCTCAGCTTTTAGTTAAACATGTTTTCAAACTGCACGGTATACCTCAGGACATTTTGTCAGATCGCAGGCCCCAATTCATCTCCCAGGTAAGGAGGCAGTTTTGTTCACCTCTCGGAGCCAAGGTGTCCCTGACTTCGGGTTACCACCCCAGTCTAATGGACAGACAGAGAGGTTGAATCAACAGCTCGAATCGGCGCTCAGATGCTTGACCTCATCCAACCCCCTGGACTGATGTAAACACCTACCGTGGGTTGAGTACGCCATCAATTCTCAAATTTCTTCGGCTAGCAGTGTCGCCCCATTGCAGGCCTCTATAGGCTACCAGCCTCCTCTGTTTGCGGTGGACGAATATGACATTGCTGTCACCTCCGTCCGTCACCATATCCGCCGTTGTAGACAGCTTTGGGGTGAAACGGTTCGGGCCCTTCACCATAGGGCGGCCCAGAACAAGAAGAACGCAAGCGGCGGCCTGCCCCGGTCTACCGACCTGGTCAAAAGGTTTGGCTGTCCTCTCGGGATATTCCCCTCAAGGCCATGTTCAAAAAGTTGTCTCCTCGTTTCATCGGTCCTTATGTCATTGAGTACGTCATCGGCCCCTCTGCTGTCCGCCTCCGTCTACCTTCCTCCCTTCGTGTTCATCCCACATTTCATGCGTCTCAGGTCAAGCCCGTCATTGTCAGTGGCTCTTGTCCTCCGGCCGATCCCCCTCCGCTTGTCCTGGACCAGCTGGGGCACCATGTCTGGAGACCGTGGTGTAAGGAGACAGGTGTACCCCGTTCGTGATGATTATTCCTGGAGTATTTAAGCAGGAAGCGGCCAGCATCTAATTGCTCGAGTGTTAGCCTACAGTGGTATAAGCTCAAGCCAAACATCTTAGTAAAGATTTAGAAGTTCTCGTTAAACTTCGTCTAACCTGCCTTGTGTCCTCTTCTTTAGTACTATGCCGGAGACGACCTGGTCTGTACCCAGTCATGCCTCTGGCTGACTACCTCTCAGGGCTACTTCGTTCCCGGACTACAAGGGATTCCTGACTGCCTACAAGACGCTACCGAGCCGTGGTTCAACCGGATCAATCACCAGCTGGCCGCTACCTGGCTTCCACCACCACGTTCCTCACCCAGCGAACCCTGTCCACCCTCCACCTCACTCCACGACCTACGCCAAGTACAAGCACTGCAAAGCCAAGCCCCGGATACCAAGGTCTAGTGACTGAGAAATCCTACGAACCTACCTTCGCTGTTCTACGTCGTGTCTGCTTCCAGTCCCCATATACCTCTTCTCCTGGCGGTCAACATCCCCAACCTAGTAAGATACAGTATTCCATCAGTCTCTACCCCTTATCAGTACCATTACTCACGGTTTGTTTCTTTCCATACAGTTGGCGGTTGTTCCCAACCAGTACTTACCTGGTTCTGCCTTGGTTGACAATAAAACCTGTTAAACCGTTCAGATTCTCTTCAGCGTTTTCTGCATGTGGGTCAAGTCGGTTCCTAAAACAAAGACAATGTCTCTACGGAACACTTGAGGCGACACCATATATGCCATGGATTAGCTGATGAAAAAAAAAATACTTCTAGTAATCGAGGTCAAAGAGGATGTGCCTCCTGCCTGTCAGGAGGCAATCTCTGGCACATATTCCTTTATGTCCATCATATGTATAGTGAGACATTCATATGATCACCTTCTTTGCCTCTTTTCCCTAAACTTTGCACCCATGCCCTCATGCCTGGGTTCCCACCCAAGATGTGTCAGATCCACTGCCCTTTGTCTGTCACAGTCAGCAGGTCTTATACATTTTTCCAGCGTGTGTCAGTCCTGTGCTCTAGGAGTTGAGCTGCCACAGATGGAGACACCATTCATCAGTTTGGAGGCGTCAGAGGCAACTGTGAAATGCCACAGAGGTATTTAGAAACTCCCTTGACAAAAATGACAACCAATCTTAACATAAGTCAGAGCTTGGGACCATGATCTAGGTCTGCTAAACAAATGCACACGGTGGCACTTTCTCTTAAGACAAAACTGACATAACTGAATAAAAGCTAAGTATGTAGATGTAAGTCAGGGTTTGTCACCTGTCACTGGTTACCAAATTGCATTGTTTCTGCCTTCTTATAGCAAGTCATGTGACTTCCTGTTTCCTCACTTCCTCTGTCAGTCTGATACCGAGCTGTTGGAGCTGTTGGAGTGTCAAAAAACTTCACACACACAATCAGCGGTGACTTCAATATGTTCAGTAGTATTTAACAAAGCATCTCACTGACTTGACCATTTTAAACAATTTCATACATTTGATTTACAAACTTTTCTGTTACCTATAAAGCTACCTGTGACAGCCCATTGATGTCACTTATACCAGAGACCCAGAAAAAAAAAACAAGCTTTGGACCAATTAACCCTTTAAAACCAAGGTCTGTTAAGTGTAATAATTTTGTGTGTTTTGTATTGTTAAGATGGAAACAAATTGTTGTTTCAACATATTTATTATTGATGTTTTTATTTGTTTTGTTACTTTTTTGAATAAATAATCATATGTTTATTGTTTGTTTTGGCCTCTTCATAGGTCAATGTTTTTGATGCTTTAATTTTGCTCATTCTGGAAATCTGGGTTCTTAAATTTCTGAAGTTTTTTGAAGATATTTGGAACTGAAAAAAAAACTAAACGGAAAGGATTTTTTTATATAACAAATTGTTGTATTTCTTTGTTTGTTACCGCTGATAATTTGAATACAGTTCTTTTTTTTCTCTTAAAACATGTGTTTGTGGCCAGTAGCATACCAGTCTGATATTGGACTATTTGACTTTCCTATTTGACAAGGAAAGTCAGCAGAGTGGTTACATGGACTTTCTGAAAAATCTTTGTCAATCAAAGAAAACAAATAAAATATGATTAAATGTCAGTTCTATATAGACGTAATGACTGAGCAGAATCAAAGACAGAGGAATTAAAGTTATGACCAACACGATTCGGTTTTCTCCTGACATTTTCAGTTCCGTACGAGTTTGGATAATGTTTCAAACAATTTAGTTTTTTTAATAACCTTGGGTTTTCTCTGATTTATATTGTGGAGAAAGCCACAGATTTTAATTAACAGCCTTGAAAAGGATTGGCTTATTTCAGAGCCTTTTGCTGACTTTCAGACTCTCACCAATACCAAAGGACATAATACATGATTTCACATCCTATTCAGTTATCACAAAGCCCAAATCTTATAATTAAGCAGATGAGACTGCAATTGAGCAGATATTGATAACCTTCTGAGTGACTCAGAGTTGAGCAGTCTCCATGGCTGTTAGGCAGTGAAATGATAATTATACCCCATAATGATAATGATAATTAGAGGGGGAGAAAAGTGAGAATAATGAACCCCCTCTGCGGTGGTTAAGAGAGTGTTGAGGGGGAACAGGGAGCATGTTTCCGCAGGAATGTTAACACTGGCTGGATGACACGTCATTCTCTTCCCCCAAATCCGACTCTTTCCCTCTGGAGCCAAACATTTGTTTTGTGTGTTTCTATTCTGACCCACTCTATTTCTTGCTATTTAATCATTTTTCCTTCGCAGTGTTTTGCTACTTCTCACATTTTTATTCACTTTCTCTCAGGCAAGCCTCCTCCCCCTTTCTTTGCTCTTGTTTTATGTCTATCTCACTACTGCTATCAGTGATCCACAAGTACTACCTCCCCATGAAAGACTGATCACTTTTCTTCCTGCTGCAGTCTACACTAGAGTCTCGGCAGCCACACAGATTCATTACCTCCCGTGAGGCAGAGCTCATAGCACATAGTTCACCCCTGTCGGCCACAGCTCCGTTCTCAGTCCCAGCCGGGACAGAGCGTGAGTGCTCAGCAAGACGTGCTGGGTATTAGTCAGGAAGACGACATGACACATAGGTACTCAAGGGAATGCGTACGACTCATTTTTAATTTTCCCCTGCGAGGACATGTTTACGTATGATCATTTGAATTTTATCACTCACAGGAATGGCATGAAGGCATGCTGAAAACTGGTAACCAACAATATTCTTTAGGCACTCTTACAGAGTACTTGAAAAATATATTGAAGCTCTTTAATTAGAGTTGGGTATCATGTGGGTTTCACTGTAGGATGCCTCATAGACTTCACATAATGTCTATCAGTTTTTTAATTAAAAGCAAAAAAGATTCATGAAAAATTGCTTTACATTCTAATTAGACAGAGAGTTTGGGGAACTGGGAGTATTCTGGCTGTCAACCAAATAAATCAGTGTTTGAAGTAGTTCTCAATTGAAACAGGTGTATGTAATACACATTTTACATCTCCAAGAGCACACAAATACAGACCAATTATATTAAATATATGCAAAGTTCTTGAAATTTGTACTTTTTTAAACTTATATGGTTTGCAATTAGATCTTTTGTTACTTTCTGCTTGATTTCAACACCTATGATGCCCTCTTTTAATTAACAAAAACTAGTGATTAAAGGCAAATTGGAACCAAAAAATCTAGTATTTTTCATATCAGTGAATGCACTACACCTAAGTAGCAGGTAGCAGTGACAAAACCTCTGTAGTTTGGATGCTGTTAATGAATGAAGAAGACTCAAGGTAAACTATTTTCAGTTTCAAATGTTCGAAATGAATTCAAGGGAATCAGAAGTTTAAATTTACTCCTACTTGCAAAGACATGTCTACAGTTCATTCAGGCTGCAAGAGAAAGTGAGCCTAAAAGATTTTCACACAGAGATATAAACATAAACCTCATTTAGACATGGTTCAATGATACTTCTATACGCAGTCCTGATGTAGAGCGTCCATGCAAACCTGCCTGGCCAAAAAGTTGTCACACAAGTGGCATAACATTGCCACTGCTTTTAATAAAAATAAATAACTGCTCACGCTACAAAGCGGGAGAAAACGTTTTGTATCTTCTTAAAGTTCCTTCTTATAAATCCTAAAGAGAAAATCTGGTTGATGCCCCTCTCACAAAAATAAGAGCATTGCAAAAGCAATGATATAATTAACAGACACCACACTAAAAACTAGAATGTTTACTCTATCCCCCTATTTGATAAACCAACCTTATTTGAATTGTATTGCACAATTATGGGCAGTTTGCTGTGTAATATTTTTAGCCTGCACAATATTTAGTCTTGAAGGATCTATTAGTGTTGCCCAACATCTGATGACAAACTGCAGTCTCTCAATTTCCCATCACAGCAGTAGCTGTATTTGCATGATTTGTGTGGCAATTAAGTGATCCACAAAAGTGTTTTAATAGTCTGAGCTCATCAGAAAATGATCTCTATGTTGGCAGGTAGAGACGGGATATATACTTAACTCACAACGAAAGAAGCATCTTGACAATATGACAGTGAATAATTAAAACCTTTTTTGTATTTTTATTTTCGCAAATCTAGAAGTAGCTATGAATATGCAATGAGCCCTAGGAGGCTAAGAAAAGCCCACTATGAGGAGAATGCTTCCTCTAACACTTCCTGAGACTAAGGAGAGAGTTTAGTGCTGATCTTAGAGAGGACTCTCAAGTGAGAGGCTGTCTAAAGTGACAGGCGAGTGCAATGGAAAAAGGGGTGCGCGGTACTACAACAATACTCTTCTCCTCTAAGAGGGGTCAACGCTTCGTCACTGCTTTCTAAAGAAAGCCGCAGAATTTCCAATGAGGGATACAGAGGGGATGTGTTCACTGCAGAAAATAATGTTTCATGCACAACCAGCTGCTTTAAGTCAGAAAATAAACAACAAATGCCTACGGACAAGAATTTTTAAAACTGTTAGCCATTGTGCAAATGTCTCTCAATATGGACTGGATAATTATTCTATATGGAATTTGTTCATGTATCGGTTTTATTATTATTTTTTTCTGTCAGCCTGTTTCTCAATGTTTGTCCTTGGTTTACCATGGTGACTGCCACTTCATGATTTGGCCAAAGGGCAAAACTCCTACTTCGGCAGCAGGATGACCAATTAGGATGGAGAGATAGACAGATTCCTCCAGTCTAGGTGATGGTTGTCTCCTCTGTCTCCTCTTTTTCTCAGGGCAGGCAACACAAGCACAGGTTTCAAAGCCGCACATAGATGATAATGTGCAACTAAGACCTGATATGTTTCTCTGCCTTTTTTCCTAGCATGATGAACTCCTTTTGACAAATTGCCTTGCATGTTACTGCATCATAGAAAAAAAACTTGCATATAAATGACTATGACATGGTAGTTTAACCAGGAATCAAAGAGAATGAACCAATTTTCTAACAAAGCAGCGGATATTTAGGTCCTGTGCTTTAACAAGGGTATTTGAAGAAAGCAATTGACCTCCAAAACAGCATGAAGAAGCTTGGAGACGTGATTTCCATTTCATCTTTCTTGCCAACAGAACTGTAGCCTCTTTACTCTATGGAGCAAATCCCTCAGCATTTAATTCAAAAAAGACATAAACCCACATATGGTGCTTTCTGATGCTACGATAATGTCAATGAACAGAGCTGAAAAACAGCTTCAACATTCTGCCATAAAATCCATGTTTTGTTAAGTTCAGTTAAACCATAAATGCAAGACAAATGTGTATGACTGAATACCTGAAACTATGTAATTTCAAGGCAAATGTGAGAAGACAGTTGTATGCACTACAGTTGGAGGGTAGCAGCTGGTCATTGAGCTAAAAACAGAATTCTATATAGTCAACCAAGCATGCAAATCTAGCAGATTAAGGGGAAAGGGAATGGCATACCCCTGAGAAGACCAGAGACTTGATTTATAGCTTTAGTGATAGACAGAGCTACTGTATGGCCAGTTGGAAATAATAACATGTTTTATTTACATTGAAGGAGTGAGAGGAGCCCCTAGCCTCGAGAAACTTGACTTAATTTATCTGTCATCACAAACTGGGCTCATTAAGGTGCACAAGAACTTTCTTGTGTGTTAGATTAATCCCTAATGCTTTCTGGACACTGAGGTATTGGCCAAGACCTCAGGAGAAGTTCTGTTTTTTCAAAAGCAAATTGAGAGAAGCAATTAAGTAGATTTACATGACCTAAAGGTTTGTATTGAATTCCACTAGTTTACAGTTAAGATGTTGATGGTGTTTCAGATAATTTGAATATAGCTCAAGGTTCAGTCTCACCTCAATAAGACTGCACAGTGCAGAGACTTTCCAAGGCATAGAAAGATGAGCAAGGAAGTTGGGCAGTTGATTTTGGCAGAGTCTAGTGGAGTGTGAAATATTGTACTGCACACACAAACACGCAGAAAGTGGAGCACTCGCAGAGCACTGGCTGTTGACAGAATGATACAGTATGGTGTTCCCAAGGGCCCCAAGCAGGATGTAAGACGGTAATCTCTACACAGCCAAGCTGCGTTATCAGTCAGTATGACTGAACTTGTCAACAAAGCATGTGTACTTGAGCAAAAACCAAAAGCAAGAAATGCAAAGTGTAAGTTATATGGACCTGAAACAACGTCAGGTCCCACCTGAGTGCCAGTTGTGCCATGGATTGTACATTGTGTGATGGGAGATAACCAATATACAGCTGAAGTAAGATTACAATGTATTTCATCATCGTGAAAAGTAAAATACACCTCTGCGATATGATGTCAGACAAAGACAGTTGCTTTCCTTTCGAGCACATAAAGTTAAAAATATGCTAACATTAGAATGTAAATTGTGTGGCTCCAACTCAAGGTTATCAAAAGACACAAGATGAATTATATTTTAACACAGATTTGTACATTAAAGCTAAATATTTTCTATGCCTATATGTTAAAAAATTGTTATTGGGCTAACTTTGGCCAGTACATGTTTCAGAATTCACAGAAGCAGATTTTATTTTTAGTCCAAGTCAGTCAAGAGTTTTATAGAATCTTACTCTGAATAAACTACCTTATCTAAACTATCAATCTGAACAAGCAACATAAAAAATGGGCACAGATATTGAGGGTCAGTCATACCAAACATCTGAAATATTGTTATTTTTTTTATTTTCTTACGTGCGTCAAGATGTTTTATTTCTTAGCAATATTTGTAGGTGTAATATCAGTGTACATTCAACATTAAAATATTTCAGGTCTAAGTGACACCATATTTCATGGCAGAAAGACGTCAACTTTAGCAATAAATTGCAAGCTGGAACACTCACAGACCCAGTCAACTGCAGTGTGAAAGAAACCTGGCCACTGTCAAAAGCCTAAGGATTTATAAGTACGCTTTCCATATTTCCCAAACCGCTGAAACCTACATAGAACTGTTTAACAGATCAGTACATTTTAAATTTTGCTGAGGAAAATTCTGTAAAACGGATGCCAATATTTTTATAAGCTGCAGCTGAAGAGAACATGAGTGTGACTCGAGCATAGTGAGGCCATACAAGTGACATCCATCCATCACTCCAATCATTCAAGTGTTTTATGAGTACTCTGATATGACTGAGTGCAGCTGAAATACCTGAGGCAAACTTTGACAGGGATTGTTTTTTTATCAAAGTGACAGCTTTCCAGATACCACTCCTAATTGATTTGATGGAATTCAGAAGCCTCCCACGCCTTGCCTACTAGCCATCAGTTGAAAATGAATGATGAAAAATGCATGTAGACCATGAAGAAATCATTTACTTCACAGATGTTTGCAGATATGTGTTTTATATGGACTGTTCTCTCTCTCTCTCTCTCTCACTCTCTCCATGTTCCTCTTTTTTATTTTTTTCTTGACTTCATATGGGAGCCTTCAGACTGTAATATGCACATAGTAAACCAATGGACTGCTGCTCTAGGGTGTTATCTTGTATTCTCTTCACCCTTTATTCTTTTCTCCTTCTCTCCCTTTTTCCTTTTTGCGCGACCTCTCTCTCCCTTCCTTTCTTGCTTCCTTTTTTTCCCTTTTCGTTTCCGTCTCCGTGTCCATTGCAATCAAAATAATCCCAAAGCAGCTTCTAAGAAAGTATATATATATATATATATATAATATATATATATATATATACATATATATATATGTATATATATAAATATATAAAATATATATAAATATATATATATTATATATATATTATATTATATTGGGTGTGTGTGTGTGTGTGTGTGTGTGAGCATTAATGTATTAGCCGTAATGCTCCACTTGTGAAAGTAAATCTGTTGGGGCTTCTTCTGAGTAGCACTCAGAATTGTTGTCTGAGTGCTACTCTGCCGAACAGGACACGTTAAAAAGTAGAAGAAAAAGTAGAAGAAATGGTAGAAGAAAAAAAAGAAAGGGTAAGATTTTACTTAGGCTTTAAATGCACAAAACTGAATGAGGGGCAATACATGAGATGATATCTACATTAGTCAAGGGAGCAGGTATCTCCATGCAACCAATTTGATTGGCACCTAAGGCAAATTTTGTGTAAGTACATAAATTGGGTGACTCCTGATACAAAATTTGATGTGTAAGGCAAAAAGATAAAACAGGATGGTTTTGGAGAAACTCTGGGAATTATGGCCTCTGTTAAAAATGAGAATGTGCCGTCCTGGCCACATTAAATGGCACCCCTGATAAGGATGTGCAAAAAGCCTTAACCCAAATTCATCCTAAATCTCACACTAAACATTTGGGAAAAAATCCAACCTTTGATCTGAGTACATTGGAAAAAATGATCAAGAAGTAATTGTTTTTGACAAAATCACAAGAGGCAAAACTATTTGTCCCGCTAACAATCAATTTCAAACAAACATACTTATTTAAGTTGAACAGAGTTTATAGGAAGGTTTAATTAGTAATTCAGCTATTTCCCTCTGATATATAAATATAAGACTAACAAGGCCAATTCCTTGCAGCAAGAAGGTCCTGGTTTCAACTCCCGGCCGGGGGTCTTTCTGTGTGGAGCTTGCATGTTCTCCCCGTGCATGCTTTGGTTCTCTCCGGGTACTCAGGTTTCCTCCCACAGTCCAAAAACATGACTGTTTGGTTAATTGGTCTCTCTACATTGCCCTTTGGTGTGAATGAGTGTGTGCATGGTTGTTTGTCCTGTGTATGTCTGTGTTGCCCTGCGATGGACTGGCGACCTGTCCAGGGTGTACCCCGCCTCCTGCCCCTAGACTGCTGGAGATAGGCACAAGCCTCCCCGCAACCCACTATGGAAGAAGCGGTAGAAAAAGATGACTGACTGAAAAATGAAGACCAATTCCTTTAAGCCATTGGTCTTAGGTCTCCACAACAACAATTACAGATTATCTACAAGACATCTGTTATTTGGGAATTGATGACTGGAAAACCTCTCTTTCTATGCTACCATCACATACATAAACATGTTGCATTTGATAAACTTCACAGGGACTTTATTTGAACTATGTGCTTTAGTCAGAAGATGTTGCTGTCCTATTGGCAAAAGGGGGTTGTTCAAAGTATTGACAGCAGTGAAACCAATATCTGCTTTACAGGGATTCTGTTATAAACTAATATTTCTTAACATAAGATATTTTTCCTAAACTGAAAAAAATCTACTCTAACTAGGTAAATTCTTCAGTTTAATCAGTGTGAAGTTATGCTGCTGCAGAAAAAGACTAATTTAGTTTAAGACCTTTCACACATGTTTACCTGGGGTGGCAATAAATGTTGCCTGCACTGTATATACTTAAACATATTGATTTGTGAATTTGTTTAAATGATAGGTACTTCTTTTTATTGTAACAGCTTGTTTTTGTTTGACTGATAAAAGGATTCCTCCACATATTAGGAGCCATCACAGACTAGCAAACCTATCTAGTTTATGGCCTATTCTATGAGCTTTTAAAACCCTTTCATCCTCTGAAAGATGCTTTAAAAGCTGTTGTAAATTCCAGTCCAGGAGTTCTGGCTCCTTATCATTTAAAGTGTGGTGATAAGGTTCAGATTTTAAGGTTAAGAGCTGGCTTTTTGACAAAGACTAATAAACATTTTTCAGTAATACATCAATCACTGTTAGTCCCACAGTTAATTTCTACCAAGGGAAACAGGAGTAAAATAATACTTATAAAACCTAATTGTGTCTTGTGTCTTGTTTGCATAGCTAAACTTGACATGTCTATGCGTTTTAAATATGAGACTTCTCAGAAAGAAAAATGTATGCATATCACCAGACTAAAAAGATATTTACAACACCTTTAAACCTATAGTGGATGACAAATTATTAGCCATTCCATGTAAATGTTATTGTTTTAAAGGTACTGCTGGTCAACAGAGGAAATATTTTTTAAAACACCTCATTAAAATATCCAAAGTTTGTAAGTCAGTATGAATGATTGCATTATGTTATATCAGAAATGAAATTATTTTACAAAACAGTTTGTGGAAGGTAAAACTTTCACAACCTTTATTTTCTAATTTTCAAAAAAAGTATAAGGACCTTAGTAAGGGCTTAAGTCGTCAATTAAGAAAGCATCTTTCGAAAAAAAATCTGTTTACACTTAGACAAAATATTGATGCTCACAAAGCAGATGTTGGATAACAAAGTTAACACAGCATTTCCAAATGAAGGGAAAATTATCATCCAAAAATGTTGAAGAGCCTGTCAGAAGGTAAGAAAAGAAAGATTTCAAAGACAGTAGAAGGAAACCGATGCTAGATTTCTCTAAAAACCCTAAAACAAAACTGCAAAAGACAATTATAAATGACTTAGCCAAGTCAAGAAGAATAAAGGCACCACGGTTCTGCACATGAATGGACTGCAAGGTTGCAGACCAAAAAAAAACTACACACTTCTACAGAACAGACACCTTCATTCCAGACTGAAGTATGCTAAGGACAGCCTAGAGAAAGATTATGCTTACTAGAGGCATGTTCTATGGTGAGATGAGATTAACCTAGAGCCCTTTGGCTTATATTTTGAGAAAGGTTAGAGGCCTATAACTCAAAAAACTGTGAAGCATGGTTTTGATTTCCCTGCGGCAATAATTCAGGATTTTGTCAAGAAGGAAGAAGAAAGAAAGATGGATACATAAAGATTTAGAAAGAAACCCTAAATAAGTCAGCAGCCAAACAGGGTACTTGTCGTTGCTTTGTCTTCCAGTATGACAATAACCCAAAACACGGATTATTGCTGGTAAAGAACTACTTCCAAAAGACCAAAGTGTATACAACTGATTCACCTGCACAAAGCCTTGACTGGACTCCGAGTGAAAATCTGTGGGCTGAACTAAGGACGATGGTCCATGCTAAAAGGCCAATCTGAAGCAGCTTGATAGATTTTCTAAAGAAGAATGGGCTAGAAATTCTCTGGAGATGTTTTGAAAACTAAACAAATGACTGCAGACTGTTATGCAGCAAAATTGATACACAAATGAATAATGGCAATGGAGGGCCAATAATTCTGGCCTAGGTAGTTTTAGTTTTTTGTGGACTACTTTGATTCTGAGTAAACTGCAAAATATTATGATCATTCAAAATAAAACTAGGATGTTTGAAAAACATATTGAAAATCTTTGCTCGGTTTAACAGCACCTTGGAAATACCAGGAATGCTAATAACTTTGTCCTGATCTGTAGCCTTTCAGTTACTCAATTTAGCTATATTTACACATTTAGCTGTATTGTATTTAAAGCCGGAGTTCTAGGGGCCTATTTGCGACATTTGAGGTTTACCAACACCCCCCACTACCAATATCATGACAACTTAACACTGCAGCAAAGGCTTGACATTAGTTTTGCATGTCATCATATATCAAAGAAATGTGTCTCAAAACCATGTAACATGCCATATATTTCTTTTTTTTGGTGTGCATTTGGTTTCTGGGTCAAGTACTGGGGGAAAAAGTAATACGATCCTAAGACCTTCTCATGTTTAATGATAAATCTTACTCATCTGGGGCTGTAAATGTTTCATGAAGTCTAAATAAATGAATAGCTTGTTCCTGCTGCAAAGCTGTCTATTTGCTGAAGGCTAACTTGCTCTAACAAGCTAAGGTGTAAACAAACTAAACACCCTGTATTTATAATTAAACTTAGTTCAAAAAAGTTAAGATATTTTAAAATGTGCAGACAAGAGTACGTAAATATCAAAACTCATAATTATCTTAAGCCAGTAGGGTGGAATTTTTTTTGGCATCAAACTACCGCTTATGTAAACACACTAGAGGTTAACATTTGGTGGGAGTTCTGTGTGAATTCTGCTTGTCTGTTTAAATTCCCTCAAGAATACACTTTGCACATTAGTTAAGCAACAATAAACAGCTCTTCCTCTTGCTCTTTAATTTTGCAAGATGTTCAAACTAGTAATATCTCAGGTTGCAGGCTTTTACTGTCTTTACTGGCTCTTACTGGCTTTAACTGGCTTATACAATAGCGGACAAACTGCCCATTCTGGTCTTTTCAGAACAGCACATTTAAAACTTTTCTATTCAATCACTCAAGGTGTGCAAGGTGTGTGTCTGTTCACAAACACTCATTTCCATAGTGCCATTTACGCAACTGTGCTCTAGTTACATAAGTAGGAGGGTTTGTGAATCCGTAGTAGTTATCGAAGAGGTGTGTAAAAGTGTTATAAACACTCGAATTCACTATATTATAACACAGGAACTCGTGATATTAGAAGCGGTGTGATGGAAAGAGAGAGGGATTAAAGGAAATAAAATATGCGTAAGGCAGAGTGTGCATCTGCAGATATATAATTATATTTTGTCTGGATAATACGTACATATATTCTCCACGTGTCCTATAGATGTGTCGTGAGATAGTTAAGGGAACACAAAGTGTGGTAGAATCTACGCGAAAGTGAGCGTGTGCGTGGCGGGGGAGGGGTCGAACAACTGGCACTCAGTCAATAAAGAGATACTTCGGCATCGCGCAACAGGTTGTAAGTATGGAGATGGTCAACGGCCCGATTTTGCAATGTGTCTTTCTAAATAAGGTGGGGACTTCATTCAAGGTCAGTTGATATAACTATGTTTTTTACCAACAAACAGGTCAAATCCATATCTAGAAAGGTATAATCACATCAATACATTGCAATACTATCACAGGTGGAATCATAAATTCAATGGCATATAAATATTTCTGATTTTAGTGTTAAAAACACAGGTCAGTCTAAATCAGTTTTAGTTGTCATAATTTGTTCTAAACAGTTCTATATTTTTGAAAGAAGCCAGCCAATTGCATCAAGTCATTTGCTTGGCGCAGGGGCCTCCCCTCCTTTACGCATGGCGTGGTGTTGACATGGCAAGCGGTCTAATATAGATATTCAGCTGTGGTGTACACAAAGTAAAATGTTAACTTTATATCAAAGGAACACATATTATCATCACAGATACTTATTTTGATTTATGGAACACACCGATATTATTTGATATTATTTAACAATTGTTTAATGTGCAAAATAAATGCAAATCTTGACTTTACTGTAAAAAAAAAAAAACTTTTTAAGCACCCATCCCTACGAGTAGAAGCAGGTCTACTCATCTATCAATATTATTTTTCCAGGTTGTGCAAAACATATTTGAGACCCACGATGATAAATTAACCTGAAAAAACATTTGATTGGCAGCGCTTCCACATAAATTCACCATGTTCTCAAGAATAAATCAAATCAGATAAATAAGTAACACCCTTGATAGCATTCCATTCATGATAGCTTATGAGTCCTGAGTTTTCACACAGTCTTGTTAGTCCAATTCACGCACACGTGCGTGGGGGATAAAAGTCACTCTATGACAAGAAATGATACCGCTACACCTGACGCACACCTATCTTTGTGCAACTTCTCGACCTGGGGGTGTGTCGCTGTATAGAAATTTGAACAGTGATATTAATGTGTGTGATATCAAGCTGGGAGAGTTGATCTCTTGCCAGTCGATACAACCTGTCTGCCAACAAAGTCATCAGATCAGAGCTGTTTTTCTGTCAAGGCAGGATCCTGCAGTCTACACCCCCACTTCCTTACTTCACACACACAAAGACATACACAGACCAGTCTATCCACCTTTCAGACCTTGTGGTAATTAATCAATGGTACAGTAAACTAAACATGTATCTTCCCCGTGTTTGGGATGAATAACACTGTGGATAAGAGGTTTTATACAATTTAAATCTAGTGAAGCAGAAGGTAAAAATGTGTAGCAAAGCAACCTCAGCACGTTGCCTGTCAAAAATTATATTATATACCAGAAACTTAAAGTAGTAGGATAGATGTAAGGGTGTAATTATATGTATTAATGGATGTTTTACTTGTGCTTTACATACCTTGAGTCATGTGGGAACTGCAGTAATGATTTATTCTCATCTAGCAGCACACCAAAGACACCTAGTCTGAACTCTTGTTCTCTTTGCCTCTTTCTTCCTTCTCTCCTTTCTTCCTGTTTCCTACAGACCATCCCTCCTCACGTGTTTTTTCCCCATCTAATAATTGTAGTTTATAGGCATGTTGTTTATTTCTCTTGCACCTGAGATTCCTTCATTTCACCCAAAACAAACACCTCATTTTCAAAAGTAATACCATTAAACGTCATGGGGTACATGGGAGCTGCCCATGTACCCCAAAGCAGCAATGGCTGTTTAACCATCACCACCCCATCTGCTTTTACTGATGTGGACCACACATTTCATGGAAAAGAGAAGCCAAAGGGATCACACGGGAGGTAAGGCATCTTGGTGGATTCCAGGCCTGTGAGCTAGTTCCTACCCCATTCTCACTTTGGAAGAGTTATGGTTGGGTCACGACCCCCTAGAGGTCTATAAAGCAGAGCAAAGGGAGGTAGTGGAAGACAGTTCTTGAGCCATATGCTTTACCAACTGCCTGGTTTTACTTCTGGCACCATTAATGCATTTAATTACTCAAACAGAGAGAAACAACATGCCACAGAATAACCCAAATATCACTTTCAGTACAGGCACCCCTAAAGCCCTCACAATCAACATCCTCTTAATCAACGACAACAAGGCACAATGGAAATTGGGTTAGCCTGCCATTAGGGCACTGTAAGGACTTAGTGTTAGTCAAACTAACATACACTTGGAGATATCGGATACTGGCGCTGCACAAACACCGAGCTAATGGTTTCATGGTGGTCAACTGTAAAACAAAACAGAAAGGAATAATGATAGAGGAGTGAAAATGAGAAAAAGACTTAATAGGAGCAAAGCAGCATTAACACAGAGAGAGTTTGCAGTATGTGAGGGGAAAAACACAAAGCTCAATAAAACTATGAATTGCATCCATCTTTCCTGTTTACCCTTTATCTTATGACATGAAGAGACAGAGGACAGCAACTTTTTTAAAATCTATTTTGAAACATAACAGGGTCATCTGCTGTTTTATAGAAATGTTGTTCAATCAGTGATGACTAGAATTACACAACTAATGCATTACTTTTACGTTTGACTAGTCATCAAGGAAAAATAAAAATACTTTCACCAAAAAAGCATATATCTTGAACACAGAACATTGCATAAATGTCTGTCTTTAGAAAATTCCTATGTACCAGCCAAATTTCCTTTAGGGTTTTACAGATCACCTTCAGCAGGTAAAATAAACTGCTGCAGAGCATGTATATAGGAAATCAAAGGAGACTAAAACATTGAAAAAAGTTTTCTTCAAATATTCAAAATACAAATATTCAAAATCATATAATGTAACTAGAAAGTACAGTTTAACTAAATGAAAGTTTAAAAAAATGCAAATTTGCCAGACAATGAAGGCTTCCACAGAGGTCTCCTTTTCCATCATCTTCTCAGAGTCCGACTCTAATAATAAGTACATTAACACTAGGAACTTGCTGTTTTTTTGGATGGATATCTCAGTTGGACCTTTCTACTAAAGCAAAAATTTGGACAATAGTTAAGGCAAAGCTTTTATAATATCGTGCACACACATTGTGGCATGTTCGAATGTTGCTGCTCTTTTTTTTTTTAATCATGCAGTCTCCGCTGGGCCTAAAACACAATATTTGAGTTCTAAAATATCCTTTGGCCTAACAGTTTTCGTAGTAACTAGTAAATATCTTTGTTTGTCTATCTGCCATTGGGCATTTTGACAGGAAGTGTAGAGTGTAGACTAGATTTGGTCCTTAGCTGTCCAAACCTGAACATCCTTTTGAATTGCAACCTGCAAGGTAAACAATTAGTACCTTCCTGAAGTTATGCTCAAACGTGCTTAGTGGTTCTCCTCTGTGGTATGTGCAGTCTTTCACACCCTAAAGAAGCAAGCTCCACTTCTGTTTGTTTTGTAGCCATTACTGTCATTTAGCCTGACAGAGTACTTTGTTTCCCTTATCTCTCAAATAGCTGAAACATTTAAGTGTCCTCAGTGTCCATTCAGCTTTGGGTTTAACTCCAGACACCATGTTTACCAGTGACACCGAAGAAAGACAAATTGCTCTTGAGGTACCAGCCATAAAATGGACTGCAAATCTCTGTCTGTGACTTTGTGGTTTCACTGCAATAGGAAAAAGACAAAAGGCATATGTCAGCTCCATGAGCTGCCTGTAACAGTTGAGCACAGAGTAACAACATCCAAACAAAGCTCAGTGAGAACCCGGGACAGATATCTGTTGTCCAGAAGTAGGAAAGGCATATATCCTGAGGCTTGAAGTCTCCCATCCAAGCAACTGTTGTTACTACGGCAACAGGTTAGTGGTGATGAACAGGATGTAACTTCTATTACCAGGATAATACTGATGTATAGAGAAGTAATAACATAAAAACAGAATGTGTGAATTGATAAAAACCTGTTAAGTGGTATAGAAAGTTGTCTCATCTTTGTAACTATACACAACAGTTGAAATGTGTTTCAAAAAAACATCGCCAAATGTCTGGCAAAGCTGAAAATAGATGCAGCTAATCAAGAAGATGGGTTGTTTCTGCTGTAGCAATTAATATAAACATCAAAATGCATTTTTTTAAAACTTCAAATACATAAAAAAAACTTTAAATGCAGGGTAAACTATTTTCTTAAAGCATACAAAGCCTGGTAAACCTCTTCTTAATTGCTTGTTTTGCTCTTGGAGCCACTTTCCTTAAATCACAGGATTAACCACTAAAATTGCCACTATGCTTCTCATTCTTAGGAAATACCCATACATTACTCAGGAGACTTTTGTTCATCTTTGACTAATATTAACAGATGAGAGAGTCCAGAGTTTACATACAAACCAAGAAAAGAAATTATGTTTGTAGGTAAAATATAGATGGTTGTTTCTAAGTGCATGAAAAGTAAATGTCTTAACTTGCTGTCAATAACTGTGTGAAACCTAATATGCTCCTATATGCATATAGCATTCATAATCATGCTGGCATGTTCATCATTAAAATAAAATGACTAAAAACTGATAAATACAAAAATACTAAAAATGTGTGTTGTGTTTGTTGTTCCCTCCCTAAATAATCGGATACTTTATGCATTTTTAAATAAAACTGGAATGAAATATAAAAAGTGTGAACACAATCTAAGCAGTTTATTCAGAAATGCATCAACAAGTGGCAAAGAGGAACTAAAAGATAAAACAATAGTGCTGCCAAGAAAACATTGATTATTAGGCACAGACATGGGAATCAGGAGAAACAACACCTTATAGATAAACCATAATGTGAAGGACTAAGCCAGCTCAAGCACAGAGTGACTGATTCACAAGCCCAGTGAGCGGCTGGCATGCAAATCAACCCTGTATGGGGTTAAAGGCAGGATGAGAAGCGGGTGCATGAAGAGGCTTCACAGGCATCATTTGCCAGTATTCAGCTCCCATCAATATCAGGACCGATTAATGAGGTGCTGGGGGGGAGTGCAAGGAGAGGGCAGGGAGGACGGCAGGGGGGCAACGACCAGGTGTTGGAGGAGACACAGAATGGAAATAAAGAGGGCGCAAGCAGTGATCCGTGAGGAATTTCAGCAGAACAGCAACTAGAGCGTTAGAGGAAATAAGGGGAGTCACTGATAGTTGTGTACTGCAGAAATTTGTACTTAAAAAAGTTGCTTTTCTATTAGGATTTTGTACCTATCACAGTAATAATGAAAGAGGATGGTAACACAAACATTCAAACAAAAATAAATCTCTCACTCAAAAAGCATCACACACTTGTCCTGTTGGTAGAAATACCAAGGAAAAAAATCACACCTGACAGATGATAGCTGACTGCTGAAAATAAAGTACTTTTATTTACTCCAAAGTACTTTTATATATTTCAAAATTAAATGGATCAAAGAAAAATAAAGTTGAACTTGGTAATAAAGATGTAATTTTATAATTTGTCAGAAAAAGGAGTCAGAATTGGACTACGTTATTACAAGTTTCTACAGTATGGAATAAAAGAAAGATCAAATTAAGCTTGATTTCTCTTACTGAGCATATGTAAAAGGCCTTTTAGGAAAGAGCTTTAAAGATTAAAATCAAAGTTGGGTAGTGCTCCTCCCCAAAGGAAAAGGGTCCCAGTATAGATGACAAAGGGCCGTGCTTCTTTAGGCATCTGTGAGCACAAAGCTGTGTTATATTTTCCGTTGTGCCTGTTGTCCATGTGGGTGGCCCTGCATCTGTGTGTGCTTGTGTTTATGAGTGGAGTGTGTGTGTGTGTATGCATCCGGGTCATGCATGAGTGATCCTGTATGTCGGTGTAGTGATTGAATCTGTGTGTTGAGCTTATGTGTGTGTGCCTCAATAAACTTCTGCTGGCACAACACAAAGGCGATAGAGGTTTAGCATGTGTTTTTACGCTCTGCCCCTGGGGGAGTGTGGATTTTGGGGAGATGGTGGGGTAATGAGGTGGCTCAGTCTGGTTGTGGCCCTGTGGTCCTGTGATGGCCCAGGTCATGTGACCATGGGTTCTCACAGAACAAATTAAGCAGTCAGAAACAAGGGGTAACGTGTTAGGGCCGCATGCCTGTTTCATTGTTAGAGCGAGGTGCCTCTCTGCTGAATGCGACAAATCAATCCTGAAACATCAGCATCACTTGCCAAACTGGACCAGACGAGGCTGGACAGAGGAAGTACTGTGCTGACTAGTCCATGGGAACTAAATGCTCTTCATCTTTCTTTGTGTGTGCCTCCACTGTCTCTTAACTCATCATTTTCTGTATCTGTGTCTGGTTCTTGTGGCAGGAAGACAAAGGCAAATATGTCTTCTATGTTACATTTGAGCCTCTGCATATTTTACTAGCTCTATAGTGAAAATAAACATAAGACATGACAGACTGGCAAGATTAACACATCATTCCATGTATGTTATTTGTGTTAAGCCAGAAGTTAAAGAAAGCTCAAGAGTCAGGGTAATTTCCTGATGCAGTTCTTGCCTGCCATCACAGCCGTCATGTTATGTTCCTTTTATTTCTGTTACTGTATTCATACAGTAAAGGTGTGGTAGCTTACATTACTTTTACAACTTCTTTTTGGTTGTGCAGCTGTGAGTGTTCATTCTAGTTAAAACTGCTGGTATGGCAAAGAACATTTTTTTTTGTAAGTGAAGGACTGCAATAATAGTACGAGGTGCAGCTAACTAGGAGGGGTGATAATGGATTTATTTTTATAAAAAGTGAATGCTAACCAAATAAAATGATTGCAAAAAAGGAAGGCCAATAACAGGAGAACAGTTCAGCTGTAGATGCAACGGCCACAAAGTTTGCTTTTCTTCTGGAAACAGCGTTTTTCTCTGCAGTGGTAGTTTTCAATTCAAGGAACGCTGATAAAATTCTGGTTTACAAATAAGACAGGAGCTGGATTTATAATACCAGTCAAGAAATAGTGTAAAATTATTCTTTTACATTATCAATATGCGTGGTTCCCAGTGTCAACCAGTCAACCTAATGCGGAGTTGTTCACAGGTCATTCTTTTAAACTCCAAATTAGAGTCTAGATTCTTTCCTCCCACGTCACAAGTCTCTGAGACAATTCCAAGAAAGGTCTCAAGTCTTTTGCCCTAAGTCTCAAGTCACCAAGTCATGTTTCAAGTTTCCAGTGACTGAAATGAATGTTCTCTCAGATGCATTCCATCTGGTCAGCCTATGATACTGGAATGCTGCAGATTATGAATTCAACACATTCAACACATCTATGCTGTCTCTATTATTCTTAACCTCACATAAACTATTATTATTTAGTAGTTCTTTACTTTTAGAACATTTAATTCAATCCATAATTATAGTTATAAATAATTTTAAAAATTAATAAGATCAGTTGTTTACCTCACCATAAAATTAAACATGCATTTAATGTATGGGTAAATGTAAGGGAAAGCGCTTTTATTTCAAGTTCTAGAATTGTCTTTGTGAATATGTTAGATTAACAGCAGGGCAATACATTCCATAGTCAAGTTAAGTTTAATAAACATTTCAGTTTCAGAAACTTCTGTGTGGTCATTATTATGAAGCTACAGCTAAAATTAACAGATTTTGCTTTGAACCATTACTCCCCCACACATCCCTGATAAAGCAAATGCACTATTTCACAGGAGAATATTTGCATCCCAGTCAGACCTCAGGTCTGCAGCATACATACAGGCTTACTTCATCCCTAAATAAATGGTAGATTCTTTGCTTTAGGAAGAAATTTCACCTGTTCTTCAAAAATGCTCTCCAGTTCTTAAGATAGCCTTGCGAATCCTCAATAGTGGATAGTTACTATGTAGAGTCAACTGAATGTGTTGATGGGTGTGCAAAGTCTACTTCAAACTTAGGCCAAAATTAAACACTATTATTGTGGAAATTTGGGTAAAACACCTCAGGAAAATGTAATTGCAGCTGTTAGAAGAGTTATTTCGAGATAGCAACATTATTGCTAAACTGTCCAGGTGAGGACAACTTGTAAAGACAAGTGGGGAGAGGGGTGTAGAGAGAGAATGAGTGTTAGATTGTGAAAACCCTTTAGTGGGACCAGTGGCTTTACATCCCTGATGACCTAAGATTGTGGAATCCTTGAATGAATAACCACCCCTATAAGCCACATTCAGACAAGGGCTAGAAGGTTAATTGAACCTCTGTGCTTATCCTTCCTTAGTGTAATTTACTCTAATTAATGCTCAGAGGTTTTTGTCATACTATTTGCTAATTGTCCAAAGTAGTATGTAATTAACCACATCTGTATAAATGTGTCTGCAACTGTACAAGTCTGGGCAGAAGATCATTGTTGTCTGGAAGGCATCCAGACAACAATGTGCCACTTACGTGGGATAGAGCAATTCCAAAACATAAGCTTTCTCCTTCCTTTCCCTAAAAAGATTTGAAGAGTCAAGCAGGAACCAAGAGAGTCACTGAAGTCAATGAGATTACAGAATTATGTCACACACTGGGTTTCTGAACGTTGGGTCTGCTTTCTTTCGCTATCATTTCTAAATATTTTTTCCCCAAAGAGTTATTTTATGTAAATGCAGAAATCTCTAAATGATAAGCCAGAACTGCTGTGTTCTTATCCTCAGATGTAAATCTGTAATACATTAGCATCAGAAATTAATGTGCTCAGAAAGTCACCATAATTGCCATTTGAATGTGACATATGAATTCTAGAAATTCTAAATATCAGGTCTTAAACTATAATCCTAAGCACTTGTGCTTTTTTCCCCTAATGGAGCCTTTTTTGATAATATATGTGGCATAATTCCCCAGACAACACGCTGCCACAGCTTATCTTTGGCAAAGAGTGTGTGTGTGTGCATTAATTTTCCTGTGTATTCTATCTGCTGAGTGTGTGCCTGCATATATTGAGAATATTCTGTCAGTCCAGTGCTGAGACCCGACGTTTCTGTGAGTATGTGTGTGTGTGAGAGGAAGTGTGTGTGTTCAGTTCCCTCTGTTAAGGTTGTCAATACCTAGGCGATGCTAGTGTAAAGGTAGCAAATTCACACTGTAGTAAGCTGCAGAAAGCACTGAGGAATAGTGGGTTGTAATTAATTTACTGCTAGATAACACTGGATAATGCCCGTATCATTATGAAATTAGATTGACTTTGAGGTTGAGTTGTCTTAGCATAGATGGTATATCAATACACAAAAAGAGGACATATACATGTTTGTAGAAGCTACTATGCTCAGTATGAGGGATTGCTGCAAAGTCAACTCCAGTGACTGTCCACTGTCTCTACATGCTCATCCAGAAGGAGTGACTGCTACAAATCTCTGACTCGATGCAATCTGCTGGGTTTCCTTAGATAGAAAAACGTTTTATCCAATTTGAATAAATAACTGAATCTGACTGCACTGTTCAATGATTAGGATTAATTGGAATGTATGTACCTGACTTTTGTGAAGTGCCTTGAGACGACATGTGTTGTTATTTGGTGCTATATAAATAAAACTGAATTGAACTGAATTAAAACCAGGTGTTTCAGTTTCATTGTCCAACCCCTGTACTTCTCTAGTGTAGAGAGATAGCCTTCTAAGGGTTTTAATCCTGAAAGGGCAAGACAAATAAGATGGGCTCTAAGTGAAAGTGCTTTAAACTGTAAACTGTATTAACTTTACCTGTTTGAACTTGTTATCTATATAAAAGACACCTGTCCACACACTCAATCAAACAAACTCCAACCTCTCCATAATGGCCAAGATCAGAGAGCTGCATGAGGACATCAGGGATAAAATAGTAGACCTGCACAAGGCTGGGATGGGCTACAGGAAAATAGCCAAGATGCTTGTTGAGAAGGCAACAACTGTTGGCGCAGTTATAAGGAAATGGAAGAAGTTGACATTCAATCTCCCTCGGTCTGGGGCTCCATGCAAGATCTCACCTTGTGGGGCATGATCATGAGAAAGGTGTGGGATCAGCCCAGAACTACACGGCAGGACCTAGCCAATGACCTAAAGAGAGCTGGGACCACATTCTCAAAGAAGACCATTAGTAACACACTACGCCGCCATGGATTATAATCCTGCAGCACACGAAAGGTCCCCCTGCTCAAGCCACCATATGTCCAGGCCCTTCTGAAGTTTGCCAGTGACCATCCAGATGATCCACAGGGGAAATGGGAGATGGTCATGTGGTCTGATGTGACAAAAATAGAGCTTGTTGGTATTAACTCCACTCCGCATGTTTGGAGGAAGAATAAGGATGAGTACAACCCCAAGAACACCATCCCTACCGTGAAGCACAGAGGTGGAAACATCATTCTTTGGGGATACTTTCCTGCAAAGGGGACAGGATGACTGCACCATATTAAGGATAGATGGGGCCATGTATCGGGAGATCTTAGCCAACAACCTCCTTCCCTTATAAAGGGCATTGAAGATGGGTCGTGGTTGGGTCTTCCAGCATGATAATGACCCGAAGCACACAGCCAGGGCAACTGAGGAGTGGCTCCAAAAGAAGCATCTAATGGTCCTGGAGTGACCTAGCCAGTCTCCAGACCTGAACCCAATTGAAAATCTTTGGAGGGAGCTGAAAGTCCGTATTACCCAGCGACAGCCCCGAAACCTGAAGGATCTGGAGATGATCTGTATGGAGGAGTGGTCCAAAATCACTGCTGCAGTGTGCAAACCTCGTCAACAACTACAGGAAACATTTGATATCTGTAATTGCAAATCTGTACCAAATATTACCAAATACTTATGTCATGCAATGATATGCTAATTAATTACTTAAAAATCACACAATGTGATTTTCTGGATTTTTGTTTAAGATTCAGTCACTCACAGTTGAAGAGTATGGTAAAAATTAAAGACTTTTACATGCAAGTGGGAAAACCTGTAAAATCGACCGTGTATCAAATACTTGTTCTCCCCACTGTAAAAGTTTATTTTTTCATGTAACAATTGTGTAACTTGCATTTATGGTGTTACTTCTTTCTGTATGACTATCACTAAGATGTTTCCATTTTTTCAGATACATCCTGAAGAAAAATCTATTAGAAACATGTGCACATTCAAAGGATGCACAACACAGGACCGTGGCTCTGCATCTCTGCCATTGAAAAAATAATTCAAGACAAGCCTCCAGAAAACTTGGATGATTCTCCCTCTTGTCTTAATCTTCCACTATTCTTTCATTTGAACATGCAGAAAGGCAGTCAAAATGGAAAAATGTTTGACCATTCCACAGGCGTTCTCTATCCACATAAACTTCTCCTTTGCCCCTTTGTGTGATTAATACCTTCATGTCTTTCATAGTCTTTCTCCCACTACCCCATCCCCACATAGCCATCCCAGACAAACTTTAGTCCTCATTATACACAGCTTCCACTCTAGTTCCCAAGATTAGGCAAATGAGCTCACAAGCGTAGTCTATAGAAAGAAACCCAGACTATGCTCTCTTTTCATAATCAATCTCCACATTCACTTAAAAGCTAGAGGCAGCTAATAACTATTTTGCTTCGAAGTGTAAAATTCTGTTTTGGCTGAACATGATCAATAATAAAAGTTCATTTAATTAATATGTATCTCTTATTTTCTTTTACAATCTCATTATTCTTTCAAAATGAGTATTGCAGTTATTGACAGTACCACATTCTTCAAATGAGGAGCAAATTCCCCCCCCCCATAACAAAATATCACATAAGCTAGTATAATTCAAATTCCACTGAATTACTTCCTGTCATTTCAAAAGAAGCAAGCAGCGTTGCAGTATTGCTCACTTAATATTTAATGAATTCTAACAATTTATGTTTGAAAATACTTCAGTTCATAAGATTACAGGTTGGAATTGCTCTGTGGAACTGTGGGAAGATTTAGCTTGTTTATAGTTTAATTTATTCATTTAAATGTCTGGAAAATCAGTGCAACAAAATGTCATGGGTCAGGATATATTGGAAACTTGGTTCTTTTTTGGTTTAGCTATTTTATAGAGTTAGTTCGCCATGTGGTATTTGTTTGGGTAGGTGACAGTAATGCAGGGTGTTTAACTCAAGCACAGAAGCAATGTCAGCAGGGTAGTTGTTTTTTCACGGTGTTGAAAGGGTATAGTGATATATCTATATGATATATAATATCGGTAAAATCAGCCATAACAGCAATATTAATATTGGATACACCTGTCATTTTAGTGTGGGAGGTTTCATGGCTAAATTGGACCAGCCTGGTAGCCAGTCTTCATTGATTGCACATTGCACCAGTAAGAGCAGAGTGTGAAGGTTCAATTAGCAGGGTAAGAGCACAGTTTGCTCAAAATATTGAAATGCACACAACATTATGGGTGACATACCAGAGTTCAAAAGAGGACAAATTGTTGGTGCACGTCTTGCTGGCGCATCTGTGACCAAGACAGCAAGTCTTTGTGATGTATCAAGAGCCACGGTATCCAGGGTAATGTCAGCATATCACCAAGAAGGACGAACCACATCCAACAGGATTAACTGTGGACGCAAGAGGAAGCTGTCTGAAAGGGATGTTCAGGTGCTAACCCGGATTGTATCCAAGAAACATAAAACCACGGCTGCCCAAATCACGGCAGAATTAAATGTGCACCTCAACTCTCCTGTTTCCACCAGAGCTGTCCGTCGGAGCTCCACAGGGTCAATATACACGGCCGGGCTGCTATAGACAAACCTTTGGTCACTCATGCCAATGCCAAACGTCGGTTTCAATGGTGCAAGGAGCGCAAATCTTGGGCTGTGGACAATGTGAAACATGTATTGTTCTCTGATGAGTTCACCTTTACTGTTTTCCCCACATCCGGGAGAGTTACGGTGTGGAGAAGCCCCAAAGAAGCGTACCACCCAGACTGTTGCATGCCCAGAGTGAAGCATGGGGGTGGATCAGTGATGGTTTGGGCTGCCATATCATGGCATTCCCTTGGCCCAATACTTGTGCTCAATGGGTGCGTCACTGCCAAGGACTACCGAACCATTCTTGAGGACCATGTGCATCCAATGGTTCAAACATTGTATCCTGAAGGCGGTGCCATGTATCAGGATGACAATGCACCAATACACACAGCAAGACTGGTGAAAGATTGGTTTGATGAACATGAAAGTGAAGTTGAACATCTCCCATGGCCTGCACAGTCACCAGATTGAGCCACTTTGGGGTGTTTTGGAGGAGCGAGTCAGGAAACGTTTTCCTCCACCAGTATCACGTAGTGACCTGGCCACTATTCTGCAAGAAGAATGGCTTAAAATCCCTCTGACCACTGTGCAGGACTTGTATATATCATTCCCAAGACGAACAACCAAAGAAGACCAGGAAAGACAGTTTCGGTTTCAAAGCAATAGGTTAGAATAGGCACAAGGAGCACAATTTGAAATGGCTTGCCCTATTGAATACAGTCATTCTTTTCCTGAGTACAATAAATATCTTAACAGAGTGACTCCAAGCTTTCTTTATCAGAAAATGAAATCTCATCCCTTATCCAAGGTTGGACTGTATCCAAGCTATGTGCATTTCAGCCTGCCAACAACACAAGGCAGTTAAACAAGAACACAGTATTACATTAAGCACATGTTGCCCTTGAATCTTTATGCACATCTTCCATAACATACAAAAACACTAAACTGAAAAGTAGTTTATGAACAAAAACAAGCAACCCCCTTATGACTGCCTTCTTCTTACTGACAAAAACAGATGTTTTTAAAATGTTAAACCCTAACCCAACCCTAACTTTTTTTAAGGTATGGCAATTGGTGTTGACTTTTTCTCCAATTTTAAATAGCTAATTTTAGGCTAATGTGTATTTGTTTTTACTGTAAAAAAATATTAGATGTTATTTTTAGTCTAAGAGACAAACTACTGAGACAGACCAGTAACACACACTGCATGAGTTTACACACACTGACAGGAGCCAATTTATGTTGTACTTTTCTCCCTTATCTATAACTTAGAGCACAGAATGGCAGAGCAGTAGGAGAGCTTACTCACAGCCTCTGAGGGGGAGAAATTACACACAGCAGAACATCTCTACTATGAAGAGATGTTGCTGATGAATTGCAATTGTGAATGGGACCATTTGTGCGCATTCTATTATTCATGCCTAGTCCACTACATGTTAACAGATCTGCTTTTACTACAATAGTGGAGAAAATGTAAACAAAGTAAAAATAAAACAGGATAAAAAAATCTGTGGACGCCACTAACGCACCACAGCAAATAAAAGAGTATCGGCCATCGACCCCCCCTGAATTTTAAATATCTGTATTAGCAATTTCAGTCTCTTTGTAAGGGGTTAGAAATGTGTGTACTTATAACTTTATTACCTAAAAAATTAAAAACTAGCCACCTGATCAAATAGCTGGTCGTGATTGGTCATTGCCTAATGCAAAGTCACTATTTCAGTTACTTACAGATTCATACTTGAGAGAAGCAATGTTTAAACAAGCTGCAGTTTATATAAAAGAAAAGTCTACATCCCTTTGACATTAAACTTGATGTATGAGCCTTTGACCTCTTTTTCACTTGAGAAGACCAAGATCAAAACTCGATGACGACACACAGACACCCACACACACAATTCTCAGTCTTGACATTTGCTCATGGTTTATGTTACTTTTGTGTGCGCTAATTTGTCAATTTAAAATAAGTTGGGGAGCGCTCTATGTTTAACGGCTACAGGAACTATTTTTGTTGTTGTTAGATTTCAACAGCCACAAATAAAAAGAAATGCAACAGAGGCTTAAGAGAGTAAAGATAAGCAGTACAAGCTGCTGAATGATTTCCAAGATGTAGCTAAATTGTTCGGTTTACATTTCTCTAGTTTCATTTAAGTAGAGTAAAACATAAATTATACATGTAGCTGAAAGGTAAAATATGCCTCAGTGTTGATTGATGCAAGAGGATCTTGCTGCCTGTTCAAACTTACAGAAAAGTGTGAATCCTAAAGCAAGGAGCCAAGATAATAGCAATTCATCATGCTATTGGTTCCATCTCAGCTGGAAGACAGCCAAAACTGCACTTTCAAGTGAGCAAAGACACCTTTGCCTCATACAGAGCCATAAATCTCATTGATTGGACTTAAATGCTTTCATTCTGTGAATACTGACTATTACACCAAGTAGCGTGTAAAAAGGGGAGAGAGATCATTCACAAACAGCAAGATACTCAACTAACATTCACTTTAAATTAAGTCAATGTTAGACTAGATGTGTGCATATACTGCTGCAGGTCTGAGGTTTGAGAAACCTCTGGACATGAGTATGCATATTTTCAAGTATCTTGAGGAGACTGCGGAGGCCAAGTACATGACATCACCTATTTTTTCAGTAGTAATCACTGTATCTTTTGCCAAATGACCACTGACTATTATCCCATATACAGTACTAAACCAACATTTGCAGATATACTTTACATTATCTTTCCATCTATATTAACCATGGTTTATAAAATGTAGGTAATCTCAGCATGCAACAACATCAGGTAACTCCACCATCCAACAACTCTCTGTGTTTTAATGATGAAAGGAAGAAAAAGACAAGACAAGACCATCTCACTGCAGTGTTTCTTGGATGGACTGCTGTGGTTATTTTTAGCATTACTGCAGCACTCAAAAACCGGTTTAACTCAAAAAAATGCAGTTTTACCATGTTGGCGCCAACATTTACAAATCAAATTATTGATTTTTATTGTAAGCAAGTTAACATACTATTGGTTATGACTGAAATAACATTTCACCATATATAAATATAAATGTATTTACAAACTAGTCATTGATCTCGAGAGTGTAAAAATCACAAACTAGGTAATATGTTAAGTATTTTCTCTTTCAGTAATGGAACATGTAGATTATGTGTCTCTCAAGCATCAAATGGATAGATGTATAACAGTAAAAGAATACTAGTCAAGTAAGATTTTTTTATTAAAGCACATCGAGCCATAAAATCTATAAGTATGCCTGTTAAAAACAACAATGTGTTATGTGTAATCTGGATCTGCAGCACAGTCTGATGGACTATTGTTGTACATAAGACACAGTCTGTTTTTTTTTATAAAAATTCTTTCTTAATGGGAATATGTTTAATGGATGTGTGGATGCTTGTTGACAACACAGAGCAAACATGCAGTAAGAAAACAGGTGAATAGAACGTATTTCTCGTCACCTACCAAAAACAGGCTCTTTGATAGCTGTTGAGCTCCAGGATTAGGAAACAACTGGAATCTTTGACTTATGTGATGGAAAAATCCAAACCAAAGAGAAATGGACACAGCACAGTTCTTGCCATGGCTAGGACAGACAACTCAAGAAAGGAGTCAGGGACATTACGAAAGCTTGAATTTGAATTTCTGGAATTTCTCCACTGAAAGATGAATGATTGTTATAATAGATAAACAGTTATTTAGGTGCTGAAGTAAAGCAAAACATAGGAATACATTCCACATTTAGGTAGTCAACCTAAATGATAAATGATTACCCCAAGTTGCCATGCAGCATCTTCATACTAGTACTGTAAGTTTAAGACTCAAGTGATGTGATGTGATAATTGCAGGATTTACGTTTAAAATGATCACTTGGAAACAACAGCATGTTTCCCTTATTTACACTCTCACTAAGTGAACAGCCTTCCTCTAAGTATCAAACCACAAGAACAGCACAGTGTATGTGCAGATAGCTCTTTCGCTGGTGCAGCTGCTCACTTCTCTGCCACTAAGCTGCTGAAGCAGAAAGAGGTATACCTGCAGTAGAAGGAAAATTGTACAGGGCAGTGTTGTCAGTGGTCTTTGCATAAAAGTAACCTGGTTTGGTTATCTATCTATATTGTGGCAGATGTAGTCTATAGTTTTACAGGCCACATATCCCTTAAGAGCTCAAAAATAGCTACTCTAGCCCTCCCCCCACTTTAGTGCTCCCCATTGTACATCTGATGCTTGGCTCTCATATATATTCTTCGTTGAAACCTACTGAATACTTAATCATGGTCAGCTGTGCCATGCATGCGAATGCGCTGCTTATCTCTTTAAAATAATTATAGATAGAAGCAGATGATATGTTGATGAAGTGTGAGAACCCACATCTGCTTTTAGTCTCTCACATATGGGTTTATATTTGTGTCACCACCCTGAGCGCACAGTAAGACCCGTGAGCGCATATATCTACGTGAACAAAAAAAAGTTTGTGGTATGTTCTTTCAAATCTGGATGCTGGACTGCAGTGTTCAGTGGTTAGGACTAATTGGAATGTATGTATCTGACTTTTGTGAAGTACCTTGAGACAACATGTGTGAATTGGCGCTATATATATAAAACTGAATTGAATTGAATTGAAAAATCTCACTTATGCTCACTCAATACGTGTCCTGTGCACATGCTTAACTTTGTGATCGCGCTCGGCTCTTTCTCTGTGCTCGCAACTTAACAAAGTGTATGTAGATGAACCACACCCCCAGCCAATCACAGACAGATCTTTTTCATCCAGAGTATTCCCTGCAAATATTGCATCTGGTAGGGTGAAAACAACCAATCGCAGCCAGCTAATAAAAAAAGCAAGAGCAAGCAGCAAAAATTACACAATAAAACTCACAGAGATCAAAAGTCTAACCCAACTAAAAAATGTTCTGCTGGCTTTTGTTATAAGCACTCACATAGTGGCAAAAATTACATGCCTACTTCTGAAATCTCATAGAGGAGATTAGGAATGATTTTCCTTCTTCACTACTCAATAAAACTTCATCACATTTGTGTAATATATTACTCTGAATACATCTTGCCAAACCATGCTTCAGTAATCTGCACATTAAATAAGTCCCTGATGAGGAAAAGATAATTTGTTGCAGTCAATTCAGGATCTAGCAGTCCAAAAAAAATATGTGAATATTGTTTATAGTAAGTCCCCAGCTCTCCACACCTAAGTCAAGTATGTGCAATCAGCTTGAGTCCATTGACCAGTGAGCTAAAAAGGAACCAATGACTCATGCCTTGCTGATGGATCTCTTCTTTATGTATGTGAGAATATTTGAGGAGTGGTTTTAAAATGTAACTCTCAATTGCTAAGTAGTCTTGAACAAGGAATGTATCTAGGCAGGTTAATTCAGTGAATGCATGGGCATATTTCCCTGCACTGGTGACTATACTGAGTTATGTAGTGTGGTTTCTGTGCAGGAACCTGTTCCAGAAACCAGGAAAGATTTCTGAGGTCATTCTTCTACCTCTGCAGGAACCAGAGCCAAATCGGTGCACCAGGGTACAAATGTTCCACAGAAACAAACACTGGTAGGGAGGTAGTAGTTTTGGGGTGGGGGCTTTCAAGTTCAGGAGCATTGACTACCACTATACTATGCCTGTATCAAGCAAGATGCCATAGCACAAGAAACATGTTGTATAAGATCTGCTACTGTAAAGGTAATACTGATACCAAAGATCCAACTAAAAACACGCATCTTTAAAGCTTCTATCTGAAAGACCAACCTCATTCAGTTGAGGAACTAAGGCAAGCTGGATGTCGATCTGAAAGCTCTTAACACTGTCTTCTTAGCGTTAAGACATTGAACTGCAACTGGTTGATTTAAAATCAGTACATTCTCATCCATCCTTTTTCTGTGTAATCCTCTTTTCCTCTCCACTTATGAACGTATCTGAAAAGATGCTGGTTACATTTTAAACAAGTTATACAAAAGCATGTCCCCTGTATATATCTTTATGCTGCAGAAACAGTTTTTCCTGACTTGCCATGTATGTTGGCATATTAAAATCGGGGTATTGCATGTGCCTTAATTTGAAGAAATGAAATGCATTTTGTTGAACATCAAGTCGTTACGTTATTGAAGTGTGTGTGTCACTTTTGAAGCACCTGTTTTGTACAGTGCATGTGTATTGGTATGAAGGATTTAAATACAATATTTTACTTCATCAACTGTGGGTATGTTACTATTGCTGACATTACCATTCCACTTTCTTTCTCAGATTTATGGATCAACAGACCACTTAGGGTTAGGGTTAGGTTTAGGAACTGGAACTGGAACACTATTTACCTCATGCAGTGTTCCTTCACTATTGAAATGCAAGGCAGATACACAATAACATGTAGAGCACAGTTTATTCAAAGTATTTTATATCTATGTACCCAAAAAAAGGACAGCATCATGTCAGACTGAACAAAGTGTTTGGTGTTTAACCAGTGTACTATGTTAGAAATTGACCAGCTATAGTTTGTGTACAAAGATGTTACAACTCTACAATCAAACAAAATGGCAAACTAAGATTTAAAATTTTGAACCTCGTATAGTATCAAAAGTCCACTTTTTATTTATCTAGCCATCATTTGCACACAGTTCCTTTGAAGAGCTCCACCACAGGACTAACCATGGCTGTTGGGAAATATGCAACCCAGCTGTAAAGCCTTGGTATAATGACTGTTCACTAAACCTGACCTTGCGTTGCCTCTGACACAACCTCCCACCTTTCCCAAAGTAAATCCCTGAGGAACATTTCATTGTGTCAGTTATGTTTAAAATAACAAAATCACCAACCCACCTGTTTGACATATCCCCAGTCATTCCTACACTTGCACTCCTAAACTCAAACAAGTCATTTATAGCCACATGGCAAGAACACAGAGTTAAACTAAATGTAGAAAGTTTGTTTTCTATCCTGTATCTGCTGAGATGCCCTTGAGCTAGAAAGGTATTCCTAACTCCCCAGGAGCTGCTGAATGTAACTAATATGTCACTATAACAGCTTTTGATTGAAATGTTTTTATGTCTGAGCAGTGCATAAAACCTTCTCCTCATCAAGCATGCTTTTCGTTGGAACTGAGAGTCAAGCTGCGATCTGACCTGTGGGTGCAGTGGGAGAGACAGAGATAGAGCCTGGAAGAAATCTATTGCTGGGATCACAGCCAGGCAAAGCTGACTGGGACTGTGGAGGGATGTGGTTGGGTTAGGCTTGAAGCAAAGTAAGACTGGGATAATAACCAAAAGTATTCTTATTTATCAATGTATTTAGTATACGTTTAGCAAAGAAATAAAAAGTTTTTTTCAAGGTGACAATTATCCAATATTCATTTCTACAGCGAATTTCACCTTTAAAAAAAAAAAAAACATTAGGAGAGAAATTGCCAATTTATTTATTTTACTATTATAATACTTCAGAATCACAGTAACAATAAGCAAACAAAATCATTTTCTAACCAATATTTTTTTATGAGGAACATTTCATTTGAGATATGAAGGCTAGTTAAAATGGACATTTTGCCAATTTAGAAATTGCTTGAACAAACACAGAAAGGTTCTTTAGAGGGGACCAAACTAAATGTTCATCTGCTCCACAAACATTTCACATCTGCTTTGAGAGATTCAAGTATGTCAATATTCATAAAGCAATGTTTGCATATTTAAAAATTTGCTGTCTCGACCAACAGCCTCTCTTTGTGTACGACCTGTTAAATCGGATACAATTCAACGATGATGAGCTTCTCCATGTGCAGAGTCGGGTAGGATGAGTGTTTCAGACAGCCTATTAAGTGCTTCAATTAGACCTGCTGGTTCTCACCACCTCGTCACTCCACGTGAAAGAGACTTAACTCTTCCTTCATGAAGCTGTACACAATGGCAGACCCAGGCTCATGTGAGAAAAAAAAAATAACACCATTCACAGCACACATCTGGTGCCAATTGCTTGAAGCCTTCAAAAAAACTAACATGTGTTTCTTTATGGCCACGGGCACAATCATGTCTCTTCTGACAACCTAGCAAAGGGCCCTTAAATCTTTTGGCAGCAGAGAAGTCCAAATTCAGAGACAAGGTGACAGGTAATGTATTTCTACAAAGTGATGGGTTTTTATCCAGCCTCCTGTTAACGTTTCACATTAGCATTGGGATGACAGGTGGTGCCTGGTCAGAGAAAAGAGGATTTTTTTTCAAGGGAAAGGCCCAAAACAGGACAAAGGAGATAAAGATGGCTGAAAATGAGTTGTTCTGAAATGAGGCTTTGGGATTGAGCTGTTGAGAAGTGCCCTCTGCCTACCTAACACAAGTGTAATTGTGTAAGAAGTGTGTAGGGACTTTAGCACACTTCTTTTGTCAGCTGAAGGATTAAGCATTGTGATTTCTTAGTGCTGATGTCTTGCTACAATTGAAAGGCAAGTCTTTGAAAAATAATGCTTCCTTTTGTTGAAGCAGACACTTTCTAAAATGTGAGATCTGGTTTAAACACGAATAAATGACTATTTAAATAAATGACTATGTAGGTTAAGAGTAACAATTGAACAAGATCCTTCATGTCCAACTAAATGCATTATGGGGGATGGCTAAAGGGAAAAGTGTCATGAATACTGTGTTTCAAGGTTAAACCATTTGATCTTTTAGGGCAATAGGTTTTCATCGACATCAAAGTGTCCTGACTCAAAGATCATTCCATCCAATCAGTGATTTTAAACCTATAGTGGGAACAATTTACCCAGTATGTGATAATCATTACACAAACACTTCATTCCCTTCTTCAGTTCCTTCTCTAGAAGCAGTTTCTTTTGTATGTAAAACAGCATACATCTTTTTTTTCTGTGTGAGTGTTTGTGATGTTCCTATTTGCACAGTTTTTCGTGGAGCAGCTTAATCTTCAGCTCTGTCAAGCCAGTATTTGCCTAATGCCATAATTTGTTACCAGTGTGCGGCAAAGGGATGTTAGCATGTGGGCTGAACTGATTTTTGCATTTTATTAACTTTTAGTAGGAGTAAAAAGTTCCTCAGGTGCTGAATTGAGTAAATGTATTCTGAAGAGCAGTGAAAGCTTAAAGATGGATCTATAACTTTTGTGAAATCCTCCTATAAATTATTAGCAGGGTTTGGTATGTTTCTCCTGTTGGAAACATAAAAAATTACCACTTCAGTACCAGTTATCCTTAAATTCCAAGTCAACTAAATCATTCATAAATATGCTTGTATCATTTGAATATTACTTTAAGTTGTGTGCCAAAGTTTACTTGTGCTGTGTTGAAGGAAACTAAAGTGTTGGAAAGCACTTTTTATTTTTAGTTCACCTATTGAACTTTTGACCCTATTTCATTTTATCATGTTAGAACTCCATCTTTGCAAGTAAATAAATGAACAGTGTGGCATGCACATTTATTTATTCCTAATTTTTCTAATACCCCTAAATAAAATCCAATGAATCTAATCTAAGAAACTATAAGAGGTTCAATTTGCAATGTGACCCAAGCCATGTGAGGGACATCTGAGAGAAGGTGCTCTCGTCAAATGAAGCTATGTGTAGAGGAAAACTACCACCTTACCCCAAACACAACCTGTCCACTGTCAAACAGGCTGGTAGTAGCATCAAGCTGTGAGGATGTTTCTCTTCAGCAGATGACAGAGAAGCAGAGGTTCACCTCCCAGCAGGCCAAATACCCGAAACATACAGTCTGAGCTAAAATTAACTGGCTTAGATCAAAGCACGTTTATTGCCCCTTTTCCAGTGACTCTATTTAGGCTGGCTTTACTCCACTAGCATTTTTTCCATACCCGTACCTACTTTTCCGTCCCTGCAGCAGGTACGGGGTTGAGTAGGGACTACATGTGACTTGTCTGCTGTTCACTGATTGGCCATGGGACCAGAAGAAATGAGAAGGTTTTCACTGAGGTAGTGCATGATAAAGTTAACAAAACTGAAGAGCAACCACAATAATATTAAGGACCACATGGGATCAAATCGAAATATAACTTTACTATTTAAATTTACTACTTAAATTTTGTTTTCAACTTTATAGTGATGTGCTACTTTGTGTTGGCCTATCAAATAAAATCCCAATAAAGACCATTGAGCAGATATGAGAAATGAGAAAAATTTCAAGGTGTATGAATACTGACCAGAGTCCAAAGTTTGAGAGAGGGAAAAAAATAATTTCCTTATTTTTGTAACAGCTTTGTAAAGGTTCCTGGAAAGACATCCAGGAGTGAAGTGTGGCTACAAAATATTGACAGAAATGCCATCTTTGCTCCAACCTGTATTCACACCTCCTAGTGACTGATCCAGCTTCAAGCTTCTGGTTTCCAAGTTAATCCTATAATTCCAAAAATGCAAGACTGCCTGACACTGCAGGTGCTGAATTTGAAACAGTGTACACAGAAGTGTTCATACGTTTGTGTGTCTGTGAGGTACATAAAAAGGCCGGGATGCAGAAAATAACCATGCCGGTATCTGTGAAATAGAGATTAGGATGTGCCCATGCCAAAAATTTGTCTGGGAGGAGAAAAGCCACTAAACAGGAACGGTCTCAGTTTCATGTTTCTCAGAAATGGGACATATTACAGTAGGCGCAGAGATCAAAGGAAATTATTTTCTGCATACTGTTCTGTTTTACTGGCTCTTACAAAAGGAAGAAAAGTTAGGTCACATGGTGAAATGACACAAAGCCTTTTTTACTCTGTTCAGTGAGGCAAACTGAAACTATAAATCAAAACAATAGCCTTTTGTGTTAAAATTACTGAATTCAGCTTTGCCACGGATCATTTGGAGGAAGGCTTTCTATAATTTCTTCTCCGTTTTCTCCTAATTTGCAGCAAACATGCATAATGCAGCTGTTTCTGAATGTACATATTATATAACATTTTCTTAATTTTGTTAGGGATTCACCCATTTAAAGGCTTTGTGACAGCAGTGAGGGCAGACCAGTCTTAGAAAGCGATCAAACTCCTGTTTGATGGTCTCTAAAAGCAGAACATACTATGAATCCCAGGCATGTATTTTCAATCAATCAAATCTTTAAGAGGGACTGTCCATGACAGCACCAGTTTCACTCCTACAGGCGTTACATGCATGCACTATGTGTTCCAGACCACTACAAAGTGGCAAACAATTTTTATAGGAGAACAACTTTAAACTGCTTAGATTAGGTGCAATGAAATCTGGGCATTGGTGCAGTACACACATAACTCAAGAATCAGTACACTCTTTTCAGGTTTCTGAATTGCAGAGCCTATAACTGCTACATTTGTTGATCTTAATTTTACTGTAGTGCACTTTGGCTAAAAGCATCTACCTAAAAAAAGATGTATGTTTTGAATGTAAATTCAAAACATACATCTAATATAAAAAGAGATAGGAACAAGTGTTTATTTTGGACAATTCTGGTCCACATGTTAAAACAGTCCGGAGCATCAAGAACCTGCTTTGTTGCAAGAAAGACAAAGGAAACTGCGAAGTAAAGACAAATCAGACAAAATAATTAAAAAGTTTAAAATGTTTTGACCATTTAAAAAGGGAAAATACTTTACAAGGCCAAATTTAAACTAAATTAATTCAACCAGTGCATACATTATTGCATAAATTGTGCCATGCTCGAGCCTCTCCTGTTGCCCCACACAAAACCAAATACACTCCTCCAACAAAAACCATTCTGCTAAAAGAATTCTAATCATGTAGCTTATCAAAAACATTAAAAACTAAAAATATCAATCTAAAAACTGATCTAGATTGATAAAAAAATGGATAGACTAATTTAAAAAAATATTTCTAAAAAACTTCATAATTTTAGGGATTTCCTGAACTGTATTTTTATGTCATCTATACCCACTGTCGAATAATTCAGTCACAATTCACAGTAAGGGGTACAAATGTGTGTGTGTTTTACAAACAAAATAAAGGCTTTATTAACTAAAATGTTTTTTGTAGATTTATTCAATTGAGTTCTGACCAGTCTAAGCCGCTGTGATTTTGAATTAGATATGTTCAAATGCTTTTCAAACTCCTTAAAAACAGTTAACTTGAACTTTTTTATAGATTTAATCATGTATACCCAAACATTTATGTATTTGTCCATTGTCTCCTTATCATGTTATAAAATCACTTAAAACAATCTTGTGTATATGTTGTATTGTAAAGTACTTGATGCATACAGGACAGCCTGTGGCTTTATTGATGTTCAGATCTGCTTGTATGGTTTGCAGATAAAAAGCCTATTTAGGCCCTACGATAATAATATTCTGCATGTTTAACTTTATCATAGAGCAGTCTTTTCATTTAATGGTCTCGGCTGGATCACTGTATTGATTTCACAGACACAGCAGGTCTCCTGAGATTCTCTATAGATTTCCCAGCTGCCGTCCCAAATGATCCATTGTGATTCCTTCCAAAGGCCCCTGCCAGGGGACAGCATGGAAAACAGTCATCATTTCACCATCTCCTTATATACCTGAGCTCTGTTATGTCAGCCACATTACCTCAATGCTGCTTTGTGATTCCGGACACTATTTTATTGACCCAAAAGGACATTTATTGGTCTTTCACTGGCCGCTTAACAGAATGCTGGGCATGTGTTTCAAAGATAGTATTTCCTGCTCAATCTCTTTTATAAGGGTTTAAAATTACAATAAACTAACAATGAATAGCTTGTTAGAATAAGAGGGTACAAGATGTTATTAAAATAAGGGTTGCTCTTAAGTGAGTGTGGTTAGATTGCTTCCTCTCGTAGATCCAGTCAAGATCTCGTAGTTTTCCAGTCAAGTGATTATGTAAATTTAGATCGCTTTCTCTGCCCAAACAGAGCATTTATCATCAGCTTTGCTGAATATGAAACAACTTCAATGAAGTGTCAATTGATAGAGCTCCATAAACATAATCATGAAGTCTAATCTTTGCTGAGTCTGGGCTATTGATTTTGTTGCTTTTTTTCAGAAGTTGACTGATGGGACAGATACTGTATTGAGTCAAAGAAGAAAAAGATGCAATGCATTTGAGGAAATCCCGCTATGCTTTTATTTAAATCTATAACATGATTTTACACTTTTAAGAGCTCTAGACATTTTTTAATAACCAAACATATGCTGAAAGCAGTGTAGTTGAGGAAGACGCTTAATCGCAGGCTAGCAGCAACATTGAGGACGAGCAGTAACATGAGGCCAATGAGAAGGAACGCCCTGCTAACACGGGTCTGATACTGAAGGAGTTACGTAACTTCAGAAAAGGAATGAATAAACAGTTTTTTGCAATGAGGATGACATGAAGGCTGTTGTCAAAAGGCTAGACGAAGCAAAGGAATGCATAGGAGAGGAGACTCGAATCCAGGCATTGGCGGAGCTGCTAATGAAGGTAGCAGAACTTCAGATGCGATATGGAGCCCCACCTCTCTAATTTGTGGTCAACTTTGCAAGTTATCATACTAAGGAAGGTATACTCAAGCGGGCTTGGGATGCAAACGCCATGGACTTTCAAGGAAATAAGATACACTTGGACAGCGACTAGCTATGTCTCAGAAATACAACAGAGAAGAAGAGAAGACATGGCAGCGAGACAGTGCTGAAGGAAAACAACATCCCTTTTCAGTCGTCATTCTTGGGCCAGGCTGAGGGCGTATTACAGTAACGGCACAGTGATGTATAACACAGCAAATAAGTCAACAGCGGACATGGTAAAGAAGGGATTGTCAGTAAGGTGGTAAAGAACCTGGGCACTCTCCTAGACCAAATTAAGCAACAGACTTGGAAAACTAGGGCAAAGAGGAAGCACCAAGGGAGAAGCACGGACCAAAAGTATGGCTTCAAGGAGTGACTCCAGGCATTTAGACACCAGGATGAATGTGGGTAAATAGGGTGCTGCTTGCAAGGGAGAATCACACCAGAGGTAAATTTAGGATTATGGAGCTTCTAAGAGTAATAAGGAAAACAGTTTTTACCTGATTAAAAGGTATCATGTTGACTTACACAGTAGTGTAAATCAACATGATAGTGTGTTTTTGTTTTACATTGTCCATTCTTACATATGCTGATGGTTTTGTTTTCTTATTTTTCAGGGGTGTACTTTTTAATTTTGCTTTCATATGTACAGAGGTACAGGGGTTGGACAATGAAACTGAAACACCTGGTTTTAGACCACAATAATTTATTAGTATGGTGTAGGGCCTCCTTTTGTGGCCAATACAGCATCAATTCTTCTTGGGAATGACGGATACAAGTCCTGCACAGTGGTCAGAGGCATTTTAAGCCATTCTTCTTGCAGGATAGTGGCCAGGTCACTATGTGATACTGGTGGAGGAAAACATTTCCTGACTCGCTCCTCCAAAACACCCCAAAGTGGCTCAATAATATTAAGATCTGGTGACTGTGCAGGCCATGGGAGATGTTCAACTTCACTTTCATGTTCATCAAAACAATCTTTCACCAGTCTTGCTGTGTGTATTGGTGCATTGTCATCCTGATACACGGCACCGCCTTCAGGATGCAATGTTTGAACCATTGGATGCACATGGTCCTCAAGAATGGTTCGGTAGTCCTTGGCAGTGACGCGCCCATCTAGCACAAGTACTGGGCCAAGGGAATGAAAATGATATGGCAGCCCAAACCATCACTGATCCACCCCCATGCTTCACTCTTGGCATGCAACAGTCTGGGTGGTACGCTTCTTTGGGGCTTCTCCACACCGTAACTCTCCCGGATGTGGGGAAAACAGTAAAGGTGGACTCATCAGAGAACAATACATGTTTCACATTGTCCACCGCCCAATATTTGTGCTCCTTGCACCATTGAAACCAACGTTTGGCATTGGCATGATTGACCAAAGGTTTGGCTATAGCAGCCCAGCCGTGTATATTGACCCTGTGGAGCTCCCGACGGACAGTTCTGGTGGAAACAGGAGAGTTGAGGTGCACATTTAATTCTGCCGTGATTTGGGCAGCCGTGGTTTTATGTTTTTTGGATACAATCCGGGTTAGCACCCGAACATCCCTTTCAGACAGCTTCCTCTTGCGTCCACAGTTAATCCTATTGGATGTGGTTCGTCCTTCTTGGTGGTATGCTGACATTACCCTGGATACCGTGGCTCTTGATACATCACAAAGACTTGCTGTCTTAGTCACAGATGCGCCAGCAAGACGTGCACCAACAATTTGTCCTCTTTTGAACTCTGGTATGTCACCCATAATGTTGTGTGCATTTCAATATTTTGAGCAAAACTGTGCTCTTACCCTGCTAATTGAACCTTCACACTCTGTTCTTACTGGTGCAATGTGCAATCAATGAAGACTGGCTACCAGGCTGGTCCAATTTAGCCATGAAACCTCCCACACTAAAATGACAGGTGTTTCAATTTCATTGTCTAACCCCTGTACATATTACGTTTGTATAATGCAGAGTGCAAAGTCAACTAAGGTAGTATTTTATAATGTGAATAGGTTGGGGAAAACCATTAAGAGAAGCAAAATTATGTCTAAATTAAACAAAGAAGAAATAGAAGTGGCCCTTCTACAGCTAGTCCATTTATCAGAGTCAGAACATGCAAAACATAGGAATTGGAGTTTTCATCCTCTCATACTCAGGGATCTGAGAGAGGTTGTAGCAATTCTAATTTCAAACAGTAAACTGATGAAGCCTACAGTTCTTTGGGGCTACAACAAGACCTGTTATTGTAACACCACTTTTACATATCTTTGTTGTAATTTCATCTTAATTAACCAAGAATTTCATCAGAAGTCTATAATGCAGTCACAGTGTAATTTATTCACCATTTCACTGAATTACAACAAGTTTCAGAGCCTTGCATTTTAGGGTTGACAAGGTTTTGCTAATAGGATTGCAATTTCCAAATTAATTTGGGAAAACAGAAGATGAACTCCACCTCTCCAAAACCAGCGAGTCACTGCCAAAGGCCAAATAATTAATTGCCTTGTGATCATTTTCTATTCTCAGTGCTAATGCAATTACTAAAGTGAATAGAAACTATCACACTTGAGGACACAAAAAAGTAATTCTCTCTGTTGCTATGCCTCGATCTGAACTTCAAATGTCGGTCCATTTTAATTTTATTCAACATTAGTGATAAAGACCTACATTTCTGGAAAAAAACGGTATTCTTTAACCTCCTTCAACAACAATCACATACAGGAAAGCACATTAGGATATGACACACGTATATGTTTACAAACATAAACAGATAATCAAAAGACAGAGGCTTTATCTGAGCCTGTTATGGTTACTGAAACCAGTCAGGTCACGAACACAGGACCACAGTCATCACTTACAGAAAACCAGGGCCTGCCTGGCAACTACACTAATCAGTTAAAACACATCTAGCCGCTGGCAGCACCTCAGCTGCAGTGTCTCTATCCGATTGAAGCTGATAGACCTGTTAGGGTCAGACAGTGAAAGACTGAGCTTTTGTTCTTATCATGCTGTCTGGCAGACCTGAGATACAGCCAGCACGCCAGGCCCAGAGGGGAATAGGAGAAGATAAAAAAAATGTTTTACTGGCTTTGTGTAGTGAGGCAGGGTGATGCACATTGTGTTAAATACATAACCACCAGCAGAATCAGAAAGGGGCAGTGCTGTTGCACACTAAGACAGGGATGGGGAAGGGGGGGCAAGAATAGAAAGGAATGGACAAAGATGGACAAAAAACAAAAGACAGATGTCACGTGGGTCCAGAGTTGCTGATATATGCGATGTGCAGTTCGGCACACAGGCAGCGGTTCAGGTAGAAAAGACTTCCCTTTGTGATGCAGATGACAACGCAATCAGCCTCGCTTTGTCTCTGACGATGGGCTCCGCTCCCAGGCACATTGAGAGACAGACACTAATCCAGCGGGTTTGTGTTCACCAGGCGCACTCATAAAGGCAGTGTCACAGTACCTGGGGTGTATGTGGATGAGGATCTCTGAAACAAGGTCTGACCTCTCTCAGGCTATGCTCTCCCTCCTCCTCTTCCTCCTGTCTCTCTTTCTCCCCACATCCTAGCCCCGAGGAGCCTGCTTTGGTAAGTTGAAAATTAGAAGCACTACATTGTCACTCACACAGAGAAAGTGACAAGAGTAAGGGCTGAACAAATCGGTCCTGCTCTGGTTTTAGATAAAACTCCGCAATTATTTTGAAACTTTAGTACCTTAAAAGCGGTTAAATGTAAAACATCAAGGACAGAACGTTTTCTTCCTAAAATGGATAAGGCCTCAATCCAAATAAGCACATTGTGCAATGAATTTACTTTGGCAAGTAGGCCAAGATCTTGCAAGGCCATTTTGACACTGACGCTTTACACATTTTGTGTGTCTAAAAATACAATTCACTGTCCCCTAATAACTCTGACTCCCAGCGGGTTAGGATGAATCAGGCCCTTCCTAATAAATATGACTTACCCAGAGACTGTGCAATGCCAATTAACATGTGCTAATTAAGATAACAGGATATACACACATCCTTGATCTAGATTCCTGTGTGAGATATATTAAAGGTTACAGAGAGGTAAAAGCAAGTTTCTTCCTGAACTATTCAATACTCATCCCTGTTAGTGAGCAAGAAGACAGCACAAGCCCTATTTCTGTTATGTGACAGATGTATTTCTCATATTTATTTATTAATGTTGCCATTTAGTTTAAAAGTATGTATGTACAATAATTTTAGTGACTCAAAACTGAGACCTGAAACACATAATGAAAACATAACAAAGGCATAGAGTTTAAAAAGACATACCAGAGCTAAGAGAGACTTAAACAGAATGGCTCAGCGAACAATATGTGAATATATGAAAGGAGAAAGTCAAGTAAGTTTTATCTTGGTTGTTAAAGATCAAGACGGCAAAATTCAGTGATATGACTCATTCAGAATAAATAGAACATTGTTTAACACTATTTACAAAAAGAAAAGTCACTGATTAAATCTGAAAGGGAATCAAAGGAGAATCATATTTTCCTTTTTTGTCTATTTAAGTATTTCAAGTGCATGCTTTTATGTGATCCCTATGCTTTATTATCTTGTACAGTTCTTTCTGGGTTTATCTGTTAAAAGAACTTTGTAAATAATTCATTTATTCAACTAACAGAAAAATTAATTTGTTAGGTTTTTTAATATGTAGCATCTAATATTACCTGAAGAATATTTTTGAATAACTGATTAATCAAATTGAGGATGGAATTTTTTTTGTTTGTGGATAAAGTAGACGTGATCGCACATATTCAGCCATTCCAAAAATTTAGTGGATTTGTTTGTTTTTTTTTATTAATTTTTCAATTTGAGATATTTGGAATTCCTCGATTCACGTTTTGCAGTCAGGTCAGATTTTTTTTGACACGTTTATTGAAGAGACATTTCATCCAGATTTTTTTTTACTGCTGCTATGTAATTGGCAGAAACACCAAGGATCACGAATGTAAATGAGTCACTTACTCATGTGCAGTATTGTTCTATTTCTTCATTGAGGCTGTAGTTTCATGAGAGATAGAAAAGTAGGTAAAAAGTGATAAATCTGTGCATGATCAATTTTCCTATAATTAATTTCTGTAAATCTAAATTGTAGCAGACCAAATCTAAATTATAGAATAAAATGCATAATTTAAACAGGAAAAACGAATCTGGTTTGTTAATGTTCGACCTGCCATCACTGATCAAAGTGGATAAAGACAAAATAGGCTGATTCACATGTTTGGTCAGTTGATTGGTGCTGACGATCTATAACACATACAAACTCATTTCTATAAACTGCATTATTTCCACAAATAAATCTTAGAAACATCAACCATAAAACAGCTTCGTTGATAGAGGTAGTTTTGAAACTATTAGAAAATTACGACAATATCAAATCTATTTATGCATCCAAGCATAATTTTTTAACTCTAAACAAAGTGCATTATAGAAAAAGGTGTTTGTTGATGTGTTTAAACACTATAAAGTGGAGATCTTCAGTTTTGATGCATGCATTTGAGTCACTGATGACCAGTTGGAACCAATCAAGAGAATATTGTTTGATTGCGATCACTCTCCAACTGATTGGGTCTGTCATAATGCAGCAATCAGCCTCCACCTATCTGCAGCAAACTCTTAAGTAAGGCTCAAGTGACATCTGGAAAAAAAACACAGCTTTGATAAAGGGTCTTTCAAAAATATGCTTGTACATACAGTGCACACAGAAATATACAGGGGTTGGACAATGAAACTGAAACACCTGTCATTTTAGTGTGGGAGGTTTCATGGCTAAATTGGACCAGCCTGGTAGCCAGTCTTCACTGATTGGACATTGCACCAGTAAGAGCAGAGTGTGAAGGTTCAATTAGCAGGATAAGAGCACAGTTTTGCTCAAAATATTGAAATGCACCCAACATTATGGGTGACATACCAGAGTTCAAAAGAGGACAAATTGTTGGTGCTCGTCTTGCTAGCGCATCTGTGACCAAGACAGCAAGTCTTTGTGATGTATCAAGAGCCACGGTATCCAGGGTAATGTCAGCATACCACCAAGAAGGACGAACCACATCCAACAGGATTAACTGTGGATGCAAGAGGAAGCTGTCTGAAAGGAATGTTCGGGTGCTAACCCGGATTGTATCCAAAAAACATAAAACCACGGCTGCCCAAATCACAGCAGAATTAAATGTGCACCTCAACTCTCCTGTTTCCACCAGAACTGTCCGTCGGGAGCTCCACAGGGTCAATATACACGGCCGGGCTGCTACAGCCAAACCTTTGGTCACTCATGCCAATGCCAAACGTCGGTTTCAATGGTGCAAGGAGCAGAAATCTTGGGCTGTGGACAATGTGAAACATGTATTGTTCTCTGATGAGTCCACCTTTACTGTTTTCCCCACATCCGGGAGAGTTACGGTGTGGAGAAGCCCCAAAGAAGCGTACCACCCAGACTGTTGCATGCCCAGAGTAAAGCATGAGGATGGATCAGTGATGGTTTGGGCTGCCATATCATGGCATTCCCTTGGCCCAATACTTGTGCTAGATGGGTGCGTCACTGCCAAGGACTACCGAACCTTCTTGAGGACCATGTGCATCCAATGGTTCAAACATTGTATCCTGAAGGCGGTGCCGTGTATCAGGATGACAATGCACCAATACACACAGCAAGACTGGTGAAAGATTGGTTTGATGAACATGAAAGTTAAGTTGAACATCTCCCATGGCCTGCACAGTCACCAGATCTAAATATTATTGAGCCACTTTGGGGGGTTTTGGAGGAGCGAGTCAGGAAACGTTTTCCTCCACCAGTATCACGTAGTGACCTGGCCACTATCCTGCAAGGAGAATGGCTTAAAATCCCTCTGACCACTGTGCAGGACTTGTATATGTCATTCCCAAGACGAATTGATGCTGTATTGGCCGCAAAAGGAGGCCATATACCATACTAATAAATTATTGTGGTCTAAAACCAGGTGTTTCAGTTTCATTGTCCAACCCCTGTAGAATAATCCACAGGTATGTAACCACTGTTCATTTAAGCGTCGAGATACCAAAATAAACCCGACCTGCTTTGGAAAACTAAAATCAATGCTGTAAAATTGATTTTAACTATTTTATTTACAATGCATGCCATGTTCATTTTTAAATAACTCCATTTCAGCTTCCAGCCAGGCTCAGGCAGCGTGCTGTAGCATATTAAAGGATTTCAAACACCTGTTGATGATATTTTCATTCAAGATAGCATCATGAAGGAACCATATATGACCATCCGGGCTTTGGAAACTTGCTAAGCTGTAGACTATGGTGACACCTGTTCTTCTTTGAAGGAGATAAGAAAATAATTAAAAGCAAAAGGTTCTCCTTGCTTAAGTAGACCCCAAAAACAGAATCCATTTTAACATATGTATGTGAAAGGTTTATTGCAATACTGGCTGTATGGGGAAAAAATAAAACCTGTGAGGTAATGAGCTTGATTGAAATATAACAGTAACAGAACTCACGGATCATGTGGGAGTAATGCAAGTACAACAGTGCTGTGATGTTTAAAGGTTTATTGTGTTCTGCATTATAGCCATTTCTCATATCTCCTTTGGTTTTAGCTTAGTCTGAGTACAGTTCATGAGATTCCCTTCAGTCATCTTATCATTGTTTCTGTTTAAAGCAATATTTTGCAAGGATAAATAGTAGAACAAACTAAAAGTCCCCTACGAGATCATTGATTTATAAAGTGTTTCCAGTTCCAAAACTGTGGCAACTTGAAGCCTTTTCAACACCAATTCAATACTGTTCATCACATACATTCCTTAAGTTAAAATGCTATTTTATCTTAAAATCCACTTGGGCACAAGTCTGTTAATAAAGGGACTAAAAGGAGACTTGGCTCACGAAAGTTAACCCAAGCAATCTGATCCAAACAGATGAAGCCATGGAAACAATGTCAAGCTATCCATCACAAGTTGGAATGAAACTTTGGTTAAAATGCTTGAAAAGGCTGATGCCAGGAGCGATGTGCTCAAGCCAGCAGGGACCAGGAACTGATCAAACAGAAATTCCCTTTGTTAAGAGTTTTAGAACCCCTGACCTACACAACCCACAGGCCTTCAATTGGTTCTCAACAAATTTTTACATAGTAAATTGTGAATATGTATCACAGTTATTTTTTTAACTATTGCATTTAAAGTCTATATGTAATGCAGTACATACAGTGGCCACAATAAAGCTAAGTTGTTCAGTCACAGTGAATAAAAGCTTATTGAATACAGGGAGGAACATTTTTCTTAAGTAAATTAGTGATACTGCCTTAATCTCACCCTAGAGGTAGCCCTAGATGTCTCAGAAATGCGACACCCCCTTCAAGTGAAACAACTGGTACCAGCACTAATTGAAATTTTGCATGCAAAGTGACAATGCCTGGGCCCTCGGCAGCATGGATTAGGGCTTGAATAGAGACAGATTCTTTGTGAAAGCCTACTGTGGCGGTTGGCGTACAGGCCAGCTCCATGCATCTGCTCACTGGGTGGACAGAGAAAACACCGGACTATAAGGTCATTCATTTTACCTTCATCAATCCCAATTTCAAAAACCTACCTTTTTTAACTCTGTCAAAAACAAAATGCCGTCTTATTTATACTCCTGAATATATTCTTTATTAACGGTTAAGCTCAGAAGGAGCAGTTACTAAATTTACACTAAAAACGTATCGACTAAACTTGGCAAATTTTGAAACCTATTACGTTCATACAGTTTGTTCAGTTGTCTAACTGTTCCATAGTGTTCGATTATGTAGAACTGAAAGTAAAATTTGGCACAAAAATGAATGTAATATGAAATATTAAAGCAACTAGAATTGTAAAACGTCAACTTGGCACATGTTTGCCAATGTTCAGCTGTGTGGTGTCTAGTCCTGAATGCAGAGCTAAAGGAATGCAGCGCATACTGAAATGCAATCAAATCTGTGAGACATTTTTTAAAGACTCCATGCTGTGATCTCATTCTACCCCACTTCACCATCTTCTGCTGTGGTTTCCCTCCCATTATATTTCCTTCAAAGAACGACAGATAAAAAATGCTGTATCAAAGTGATATATCATCCCACTCACACCAACAATGACATGCATACAAGTCTGGTAGAGAGTGTTGTTGCAACATAGCAACACCAACCCTCCCAGAAAAACATTTGGACAGTACAAACTCAAACATCACAATAGAAAAGAAGGGAGAGGGGGGTGTGTGTGGTGGCTCGGGAGCGGAAAAAGCCCAATAATCCATCTAATAAAACTCATCTCCTGCTAACAATACAGGCTACAACAATTTTATGGCTGAGAATGAATCTAAGAAATTTCCACTCAACAGAATTAGATTGGTGTCTTCGTTGTTAGTGGGGCTGTCAACTTAACGCTGATGACAATGAATGGGTAAGTTAATAAAGGGGATAAATCCACAGTGTGTTTTCATAGACATGTTTGACAGAGTTAGGCTAATTCCTTGGCAGTAGTACGTCAATTAATTTCCGAAAAGAGCCCGTCCCTCGCTGTTAACTAAACCAATAGGACATGGCATCAGCTTATATCAACACTAATCAACAATTTAAAGTTGTTTTCCATTCTGCACCATGAGTAATTGCTTTGGCTGAATGCAAAGGATGAATGAACTCAATGTACAGCTTGTGGGACATACTGTTAAGCAGCAGTTTGAAAAGAAATGAGACGTTGGGGAGAACAGAAATTGTCTAAATGGAAACAATGATCCTGTAGTGCCAGCTTACAGTATTGTCGCTTTAACATGGTTGACAGGTTTAACGTACTATTTGTAAAATGGACACTTGGGGCACAGCTGGGATTTTGTTAAGTTCAGACACAGTTTTAATCCTCTTAGCCCTCCTAACATGGTCCCTGCTCGATTCATTGATTATTTATATAACAAATAGCTCTTTTATGTCTGTTAGCTTCCCTGGAAATACGGGTTATGATATACGCGAGTTTTGAGATTCCTTGCATATTTACTTTAAGTTATATTGTAAATTACCTTAACCCAAACTTTTCTGACAGTATAGCATTTTATTCTGCCAATGCATAAAAAAATTTAAAATAATAGCTATTTAATTAGCAACGGTTATAGCCAGAACTATGTAAAGATGTCTTCAACTACTAAGAATGAAAAAGGATGAAATGTCTCTTCAATAAACGTGTCAAAAAAATCCACCGGAGGGCTCTTTTACTGTTGAATGCTGGGATAGACTTTTTTTTCAGATTAGAGCTGCAGTGACCTCTTTTTCAACTCTTAATTTTTCCTACGCAAGTCAGTCTTGCAATTTCATTGGACGGTGAAGCAGGGTGAGTCACAGGGTAGAATTGAGATGTGGGACGACATTCATTCGACGACGGGCTTAGTTGGGTTTCGAATCATAAAGTGGTGCTACAACAACCGACCAAAAAGTCCTTGAAATATGCACGCTGCATTTTGATTCCTGAACACATCATTGCCATTAAACCAGAAGGAATTGTAGTATGACACAGAAATGTCTGCTTAAGGATTTTGTCCAGCGCTTTCTGAGGTGATGTATGATTGCAGTTTGAACTGAAAAATAAGAAACTAGTGGCTCTGATTGCATTTGAAAGAGAGAGAAAAACACAAGTGGAAGTGGAACACTAAGTAGTGTGAAACTGTTGTTATTTTTGGCAGTTTTCATATCCTGTGCTTCCCCTGAACTTGAAGAGACCGGCAAAATCAAATTTAGGTCAGAAAAATAAACTGTTACTCCAACAGCAAATAAAGAAAAAAATATCAAAACTGAAATCCAAATAAATTGTTGTGATAACGCATATACAAAGGATAATATTACACAGAAACCTTAACATTTTTTTTACTTAATGCAATTTTTACTTAATTTAAAAACTGTTTACATTCAGACATAAAATAGTATTTATCTCTGTAAAATTAATTGAAAGATTTAATCTAAAATATTTACACTTGTTTTATAGGGCCATTGGAAGTTGACCAAAAATAAAAAATATGCTATAATTATGTTATTGTAAAATAATATGTTGTAGTTTTTTTTTTTTCTCCATATATGATCATCTAAAAAATAATCTGTCTAGGACCAGGACTTTCCTATTCAGCCTTTACAAATATATTAAAGGTATAAAGCAAATGTTAAACCTGTAGGTGTATACTGTGGTGTGTGCCACTGCAATTGATATTTAACTGAACCATGCAGTAAGTTGTGGCCGTAAATATGGATGGTGGTTGCCAGAGTCTGTGCCAGTCCTGACAGTAGATGGAGTCCAGGTCTTTAACCTGCAGGACAAATCTGCATATGCGACACATACAAATTGTGAAAATTAAGTTTTAGTTTGTTTCTGTTGTTTTTATGCTGTTTTTTTTTTTGGTACTTTATCCTGCAGTTTCTTAGGGTCTGGTTTGGAATAGTTTCTTTGCTCCACCTGTAATTATGAGGTTTAGTTAAACTGACCAGAGGAAGGAGGACACATTTGTGTTCTGAACGCATCCTCAAAATAGTCTGTATAAATTACTAGGGTGACACTTTCCACTGTTCGGTGTGGTGTGTCCTGACCTGTCAGAGGACTAACTCATACTAGCTACTCAAAATCTGCAAACGCGCAAATGCAATTAGGCCTTTTTTTCCATTATAAAAAGAAAACTGCAATAAAAAAAATACTGTTTTTTTTTTCTTTAAAAAGCCTTTAAAATATTTTTTGAGTAATAATCTCTGCATATGTGCACACTAATGTCCCATGCCCTAATAGAAAAAGACTTGCGTGTAGAAAGCCCTGCTGAGTTACTTTCAAGCACAATGAATAGATTCCTGTAAACACCTGAAAGCTTATGAAAGCTCTGTTTTTACCATTCAACCTGTTTCATTGTGCGCTGAGCCACGCTGACTGATGCCCTTACTGCTTTGCTAAGCTCCCAGTACAACTGACTGCACAATGATCTGAAAAAACAGGCTTTTACGGGTCAGACTGGCTGATGTTTCGTTTGTATATATTTGTACAATAAAACACGTGAAAAAACATACAAGGTATAAAAAGAGGTTGTTGGGTTGTTTATTCCCCAGTGAAAACCGAGAGCGACACACCTCCACGGACAGGGACGCGCCTGCCACATATAACGTTTGTCGTCCTGATGTAGGTAAATGCATCACACAAAAGCCTGTAGTTTATTCGGCAGATAAGGTTATAAAAGGTTATTAGCTGCAGTGTGCTGCGAGAGCATGTGTTATTGTGACCCATTGTCATCCAGCCGTTCCTGAGCAGACTCTATATGCAACATTTCGGTATTGTAAAAAAAAGAAGAAAAAAAAAACACCGACGGGATTATTAAAAACGACGAGATTAGAAATTTTACACCAAAAATAATAAAATGTGCATTTTGTGCACGCGCTTTGTTTCAAAGTCGAGCCGGTACGATGATGAGCGTGCAGCCGTCGGGATGCGAACAGGGTCTTACCTTCAACAGCTATCACGGCCGGTATGCTCCATAACATCCATAGAATATCCATTATTGGTGTTAAAAAGGCCAGACATTCAAATAACATAAGTCCAGAAAGCCATTGACGACAAACACAGAGAGGGGACTGGCGGTCCTTCACCTCCAATTGAGCTATCCCAGATAGCGGAGCAAAACGAACTCAAATCTGGACCAAGTTTGGGCGAAACCATGAAAGGGCAGACAGGGGGGAGCACCGAGTAACACAGGCGCACGGCATACATATTTAACCCTGCTTTACTCAAGTCCCTTTCACGTCAGATAGAAATAATATCTACATATACATTAATGGCGATAAATTACTTTAATTATTCGTGTTGTTAGTTTAGACTATCTTAAAAGGAAATATGCATCCCCTTCATTTCCACTTCAGTTCACCCTGCTGTCAATCATAGGCAGACTGAGAATCCTCAGAGCCTCACCTTGCGATAATGAAGAGTTGAGGGACTGTGTATAAAAGGTGGAGCAACTTATTCTCAGTCCCACACTGCTCAAATTGAAATTACAGGTTATTCTTTTATTAAACAAAGCTCCAGTGTCTCTTTGCGCTTTACTGTGAAGCTCCAGCAGCTCATATTAACATCCCAGCGCTGATTGTAACAGGTGACAACCCAGGACAAAAGCTGAAGTAAGTTTTCAATCTACCTTTACGTTTTCTCTTAACCTCTTTATTGTTTACTTGATGGACACTGTTTTATGTCGACCACACTGTTATATGATGCGTTTTTATTTGTTTTTGGTCTTCGAAAATGTAATTATTATTTTTTTTTTGCCAGTGTGTAAACAATAGTATTTCTACAAGTTTTGCTTCTATGTGTAGCTCTCCAATTAATACAAAAAATATATTTTTTAGCATAGATAGATGGATAGATACGTAATGCTTTTTTGTAGTACATTATGAGGAAGGTCTTGTTTTAGGGTCAGGGTCCCGTTTCCACAGTAATATTCGAGTCTCCTTTACTCTCAGCATTCAGTCACTCATACATCTCTCGGGTCTTTCGCTCGATATCTGCAATAAATAAAGAGGGAAACACGGTAAAGTCTAAAGGGTGAATGCATTATAGTTCAATCAATGATTCGGTGTCTGCACTGTGGCTAGGTTGGGATCAACTACATCTGGAGCTTTTATAACTCTACCGGTACATTTTTGGACCTATATCTGAAGGAGTAGCATTAAAACCTGGATAAAAGAAAATTATTTTCATATACCAGTAGAAGCTATAGCAAAATCGTGCTTGCATTGTTTATAATGATTTTTTGTATTCACAGAGGTGCTAAATAAACATTCATTTTTACTTTTTAACCTTTTACAGGTGAAATGAGATGATATTTCATGTTTGAAATATCTCTAAGCGGGTATCTTTTATTAGTGTGTTTCACCCAAAAGTAAACAGAAGCAAAACTGAAGTGTAAAAATGTGGATTAGCTAATATAGAAAGCACAACTTTTATTCTTGCACAAGAAACAGTATAAAACCTAAGTTAATGTAATATTTTATGACGATATATAAATTGTAAGAGTATGAACTGTCTTCCACATGTTTTAATATTGAACTAATTTACACAAAATTGACTCCAGACGTCTTAAAGTACTCTGGCATCACTATTATGGATAATAATTTTCCAACCAGCGATTACAATGCTAAATGTAAAATGCACATGCACATTTAACTTTTTTGAATTACACTTTGCTTTAATGAAATGACTCTTAACAATTCAGTGATTCTCAAACAGTTTTTCAATCAAAAGTGATATTTTTGAGATGTTTTACAACTTTGTAAAACATGTTTCCTGCTCTAAAATTATTGGTAAGATTTCATCATCTTAAAAACGAACCATTTAAAACCAACATAAACCAAAATGGACAGTTTGATATGACAGAGACTTTATTCATTTTAAAGCATTATATTTTTCTGTCTAATGCAAAGTAGTCATATGCAACTGAATTACGCATAGTATGATACCCAGAGAGAATACATGATTAACAAAATGACTTAGAGATGTCATTTTGTTCAAAGAGAGCATCAGACATAATCGCAAAACTAATGAAACAGTAAAAAGATTAAATATTTGATCATCTGCAAGTTTTAATGTATTCCGGCATTAGTGTCAGGGGTAATAGTTTTCTAACAACAGATTAAAATGCTTTGTGTAAAATACACATTTTTATAAATAGTCCTAAAACATTTCACTATTATGAGTTACACACTGCTTGAATATGATTACTGTTTACCAAAGAGTCAGGGATTCTTGGAGTAGTTTGTAATTAGAATGTTTTTCACAACTCTGTAAAATATATTCCAAGCTTTAAAATATTTGGTAAAATTATAGTGTCATTAAAAAAAACGATTAAATTAAAATTTTATGATCGAGACTGCATATACTTAAGGGTGTAAGCAGTTGTGGAAATGATCAGTTTAAAATAATATTTGCTTCCTGTCTAATGCAAAGCAGTTACATGCATATATGTTATATATAAGACACCCAGAGAGAATGTGTGATGAAAATACCAATTTACACAAAGATTTCGGATTACCTTTTGTTCAAAGGTAGCAACAGACATAACTCCACAACACATGTGCTCATGACAGTCCACCATGTACCAGAAAGTAAATAGCAATATGCCTCATGGATACAAAGTCTGAAATTACTGAAGCTGAATGAGAAACAAGAATTTGAAATAATCAGTTTATCATCAAACATGCCTTTCTTATTTCAAGCCGTGGTGCTGTAGCTGTGCGGCAGAACTCTCATAGGTTAAATGAAGCAGGCTGATTTATTTGCCTCCACTGGGCCGGACTGTATTGATTCCAGGTCACTTGACTGGCTGGCTTCAGATCATGTTCAGGTGACTTCTAAACAGATGGAACAAAATGGCAAGGCACTGAGAAAGCAGCTTTTCCCTCACTATAATGAGTTCCATACAAGCTCAGTATTGACTTGAGCCAGAAGTAAAGTGAAAGACGTTGAAGAAATGATATTAATTCTCCTTGAATAAAGCTGACAGTGATCTCTCTGCCACGCTATGTTATAATGGATACAGTATCTGCTATAGCTGTAATGAAACATTTGAAGAATTCGAAATGTGGCATTAATCCTCTCATGTTTCCCTGCATGTCTGTAATTCATTAAAGGCAAAACATACAGCAGTAAAACTGTATATTGTGAACGGTCTAAAGCAGTAAACATAAAGGTGCACAAAAGGAATTTTTTTTTTTACAAACTTGAACAAGTTTACAAGCATAATCAATGTGTAAATGGTGTGACCACATGCATTGTGTAGTGTAAAGCAATATCATAACATTAACACCAAGCTATGCTAATAGAAATACAAAATGTTGCAATGAATCGTTTAATTTTAGTTTTTCTGATAGGAACAGAAAAATATATATTTTTTAATTTGATCTGGATAAACATAAAATGTGTGCAAAGATCAGTACAAAAACTAGAATAAAAAATAACTAAGTAATTAATTAAATTTATAATTTTAGTAATTTATTCACAATTATTTGATATAGTTCAAACTACTTTGGAAAAGTTATTATTAGCATTTAAATTGATGTTATATTGGCTTATTAAAACAAGTCATATTTATCTGATTTCCTAATAACCATTAAACCCAGTATGTATTATATGCTGATAAGTGTATAAAAGTGGATTTGTATATTATGTCTGGATAGATGCTAATTGTTATGAAGCTGCTCATACTTATTACAAGTTAAAACAAATGTCATCACAATTTAATGCTATTGCACAAACTTGATTGCAACGGTTTAGAATAAAGAACTTCAATGTTTAAGATAACTTTATGATGAGATGTATAAATAAGCATCGGCAATACAAACCTGGTATCTACAGTGGATGTGCTTGTGAAAGCCGTGTTAGGACGGGTTGTATCAACAGTGCCACCTAGAGATTAAAAGATGAACATTCACAGACCGCATCATTTAAGGCAGGAAATGTATAAGAAATATTCTAATTTGCATATTTCATTAACATTCTACTGCAGGAGACAGAAAGTGAAACACAACAATATTGATGTTACAGTTTTAAAAATGTGTGCTGGTCCAGAAACAATCACATACAATTCAAATTGACTTAACTGTTGTTAAAGGTCTTCTGATTGGACCTCTGATTGCCAAAACCGTTCTTCAGCCTTAAAACTGAAATAAATGTACTTCAGTCCATCATTGGATCACATTCATGTAGAACTTTCTTGGGCTTCTAGTGAAGTATAGTGCTCAGTCAGCTTCAGCAGCAGATTTTAGTGTCAGAAATGAAAGAAAATGGCCTATTTGCTAAAAATGATGGCATTGCTGATTCCTGGCCCAGGTCGAGGAAAAAAGCTAAAGACTCATCATCATATTAAACCGCCTAATACAGAGGATTCCTTCAGATTCTTTGTGGTTTAAAAAAAAAGAACAAAAAAAAAAAGGGGACTCTCACCCCATTGCACTCCACGCGACCCCCACAACCTTCCATATTGGAAGCATATTGGTTTACCACTGCCAAAAATTTAATTCAATTCCACTAAGTTGCTTGAGCTTTAATTAAATAGACCAAGAGTCTTGGCAGGCATTTATTTATTGTCCTGTTAAGGTAAGTTTACAGACACTGTAGAAGCTTTACCAGTAAACCACCAGGACCTGAAAGAAGTCACTCGAATTGAAGTAAATTCACTTCTGCACAATGAAGCCTCCTTTTCAAGTTCAAATACGTGTTTTCTCCAACCAAATAAGATGATAAAGAGGAGGACTGCAGTCAATGCTGTCTTTGGTTTACATGGGTCCACTGGCACAGTTAAATGGAAATTCTTTCAGAGGACAGGCAACATTTTTTATCATCACAATAAATCCAGGCAAGATTGCTGTAAAAATGAAGTCTTGTAAAAAATAATTCATCTGACAGTCATGACAAAATAAATGCTTTGATTAAATGACGGATATTAATCATGGCTTTGGTTTTAGATGCAGACGTGTCTTTAAGCTCTCTCCTAAATTATATAAACAGTTATGAACATAGGAGCATAAATCTACTGCTGTGTGATGATGCAGCATGCTGTTGACATTGTGGCTTTCATCTCTAAACCATAGCTAATTTTTTCTGTGTTGCAGCCAACATGTGTTACATTCTTCATATTATAATGTACAAGCTATCACAGGCTTCTTTAATGTTAATGAGAACAACTTCAGTTTATAGAAGCTTCGCCGTGTGACACTAAATATCATTCAGCTTTTCATGTTTTAGGTCAGTTAGGATTACCAAATAAATTTTTTTTTTGTGGCTTTGTAAGTTCCTGTTTAGTTCATAACATTTCAGTTAATTGGAGCCACACCTGTAGATATGTTTAAAATCAGCACCTCAAACACGCTGCTTTGTTGTGCAACATCATGGAAGAATTTAAGGAAATCAGCAAAACCATCAGGAAGAAAATTATGGACCCTCACAAGTCTGGTTCATCCTTGGGGGCAATTTCCACATACCAGGTGCCCCGTGTATCTGTTCAAACAATTTTGCGCATGTATAAACACTATAGGAATGTCCAACCATCATACTTTTAAGGAAGCGGACAGCCTTTGGAACCCAGAAATGAACATGTTTGGTGTGAAATGTGCGTATGCGTGTATAGACCTTGTGCAGAAGTTCACTGATTCTGGTAAGAAAGTGTAAATGGCTATAAACAAAACAGTGTACGACTCCTGTACTAACACGAGCTAACAGGTCACTCAGAGAGAAAGAAGCCATTACTCCAAAAGTGACATAACAAGACAGATTACTTACTGTTAGCAAATTCACACATTTTTTGAGACATTTCATGTGGTGTTTGGCCAAAATGCCCATGATTACATTTGGAAGAAAAAATAGGGAGGTTATTAAACTTGAGACTGCAAAATATAGCTTTCATCTTGTGGAAAGAACATTGTTAAAATATTGATGCAACATCTCCAAACATCAGCCAGGAAAATAAAGCTTATAGATCAACAGACGTTCTAAACAGACAATAACACAAAGCATATGACCACATTAGCAGCAAAGTGTCTCAGGGACTCAAGGACAACAAAGTCAATGTTTTGGAGTGGACATCACAAAGCCCAGATCTCGGTCCCATCGACAATGTGTTGGTAGAGCTTAAAAGGTTTTTAAGCAAAGCAGTCCACAAACCTGACCAGTTCTGTCTGGAGGAATTGCCCAAAATTCTAATAAATCACTATTAAAAACTTGCCGAAAAATATTCAAAATGTTTCACGTAAGTCATATAATATAAAAGGCCGTTACACTAAATAATAAGGAAATGTAAACTTAGGAATTAAAAACAAATCTCTGTGTATTTAAATATCTTTCTTTCAGCACTTGTGGCCGTTATTGAGTGAAGGGGGTGATGTCGGTAATCGTACCCAGGACGGCTTCGTCCAGGACTATAGATTCTGTATATGAAGTGCCTGCTCTAATTACACCACGCAACAAACCGTATATATTTTGTTTTAATTGTTTTAATTATATATTCTTCACTGGCCTATGTGAAATAAATAATTACAGAGGCAAAAAATGTTTGGGCAATCTAACTGAATGCATAAAAAGTACAAAAGGGATCAGTATTAAATACTTCAAATGTATGCAAGATATTGTAGATCTATCCTGATTGTTTCAAACAAAGCTGAACTCAAGCATGGTTAAGCACAGAACAACACCAGACTACTAAAGAGAACATGCATCCTTATCTTTTTTTCTTGCCTCTCCATTCAGACTGCCGGCCATCACAGAGCAACAGATGGAGGAGCACAACAGGACATTCCCACTAAGAGGATTCCTGTTTTTTGCCTGTCGCTGTGAACTTTTTTTCAGGCACAACGTCTTTCATCATAACCCAGCTCGACTGGCTCACTGGACCTGATGTAGAGTTGCTGGATAAGCCCTGCGAAACCCGCTAGTATGCATGTTGACCTGCTTGGCAAACGGAGAACCCTGACAAAGTCTACTGTGAATAACACTGAATTAATGACTCAGGTGGGATTAGAAAGTCCTGGTAGTATCTTAAGTCTCTTAACTGCAATCTCTTACAACTCAAAGGTATGTGCCAGGTCTCTGTATTTGAGTGGCCAGGTGTCAGATTTCATTCTAGCATTACTCTTACAGAGGTAGTTTGTGTTCAATTGAGAAAGGTTTTACAAAAGTTAAATAATTTTTACAGTTATTATATGGCTCGACTCAAGACTTGTTTTCCTTCTTTTGCTTAAAATTATTTGAATACTGTATGAGTCAGTAGCTTGCAGTTTGGAATACAAAGTATATTTTTCATGTTTGTTCAAGGATGAAATGCCTTTCATTTAAACAGATTTTCAGAATCTCTGCTCGGTTTCAGGATTTTATGCTATCCCATTCATTGATTAGCATGTTGCATCATTTCAAATAGAAGTTTCATATTTTGGTTTGTCTGGTTTTAGGATCTACATTTGCCAAATGTACTTGACTGAACTGAATGAATTTTATTCATTGTTAAAAATGTGTTCATGCTTTCACACAAAAAACAGCTTTAAACGTAAATGTAAATGTGTTGGCTTGCAGAAACCAGTAAGGAGCTAATAAAAAACCCTGCATCTGTTTAATGGCTTCACGCTGTGAGGAATCTGGGAAAATAAAAAAAAAAAAGTCTTCATTTAACTTGGTTTCTGCTTTACAGGATTTTAGCTCTTTCTTGTGGTTTCTTTGTGTTTAACCTTGTCCTTGGGAGGAAGCACTGTGAGAAACTGTGAAGCTCAGAGGAAGCACTTATAGTTTCCCTTGTAGTCTTTGCAATGAAATGAAATTGCAACACGATCTTTTTCAGTCTTTTTTTCTTCCTTTCTTTCTGTAGACTTAAGAAAGTACGTTTATTTTTTAAAAAGACTCTTTTGCCGGCCTATGTATTTCTTAACATTTGAATATCTGACATGCAATGAATAGTATACCATACCAGAAAATACTTTCCTGTATATGTTGCAGCCACTCGGTGCTAAGAGTAAACCAGATGGTTTAGCAAGCTGTTACACACTTTATGTCAGAATCAGTAACTTTCAGTAACTTTAAATTATGAGAACAGCATTTACTCTGCAGATAATTCTTGCGGAATCCATCTGTAAACCTTTATACAGTCAGTCATAAAGTTTTCACATGAACAGACATGGTAAGTTCTCTGGAAAGAATTCCAATTGGCATGCTAGCACATATTTATCATTACAGACCGGAATTTCTTTGATAGGCTCTGGATGGATGAAGTTTTATGTTTATTTTTATAGGTGTTGTTTAAAGATATATGTGGAATATTTGTTAGAAAAAACTTTGATTTACCTATGCAATTGCAAAAAACCAGAACAACCTAGTTTGATCAGAGTTTTAAAAAAAAGTGATGAATGTGTGTGGGTGGCGAGGTGGCATTGTTTGGTATCTACGCATGTACAGCGTTTGCGCACATCCAAATGCCACTGCATATAATTGTCTGTGTGAGGAGAGGAAAATTGGGGGAGCTGAAACTGTAGAGCAGAGTTGGGAAATAGAGCAGAAGAATACAAGCCTAACATAGAAAAATCTTGAATAATTCTGCCCTAAGACATGTGAGAACTGCAAAGAGCAGAAAGGAGCACCCAGAGGTCGTTTCCATGGAAACCTTTGCCCTGGGAGATCACTGACCCTCCCGCCATGTTGTACAAGCAAGGCACAGATTGTAGGTCACATATGGCACCAGCGATCCAATCAAACCTAATCTGGCTTGACTTGTAGGTTATAAATTATGCTGGAAAGCTGGTTTACACTCAGGCTTAGCTCATCTGTACCCTCATGTGTGAGATAATGTCTGTGTTAATGGCAAACTGATGCAGTGACCCAATAAATGCTTATGTCAACACATGTATTATTTTGTCTGTTGGTAAGGAAAACAAACAGCTCAAGCATTCAGCTGCTAAGCATAAAACCAAAATCACAAAGATGAATTAGTTCAGATGAATTCCTTTTCTAAGCACGTCTTCACCCAGATATAATAAAGCATTTGCTGTTAGTTCCACATGTGTTGCAGGGAATTTTTACATGCTGTTGTGGTTGTCAATCACATTCATCCCTCTGCTAACCAGACAGTCACGTGAGCGTCTAACCACTCCAGACTCCATATCTGAGCTTACATGCATTCGTCCCTGCTGTTATACTTGTATTCCTGCATATTTTTATCCTACACCTCAAATTCAACTTTAGAATGTTAAATGGCCAGTGTTGTTCCCCTCCTGGTGTATCGAATCTAACACCAATATGATAAATGGATTATTTTACTGTTGCTGCTGATGAAAATGTAAGATATGCATCATTGTTGTAGACAATGATGTTGTATTGTTCAATGAATTTTTCCAATCTGACCACTAACGGTTTTTCTAAATAAAAAAGACAACTGTGGCAGAAGGCAAACATGCCTATAATCTGTGAAGTTGTGTTTGTGACCAGTTTTGTCTAAGAGAATAACTTTTTTTGTGTGTGTGTGTACCAGGTATGTAAAATAATGGGAAGATCCAAGTTAATGATTTGGAACGTTCATGTCTATGTTATCACAATTAGTAGATGCTTATTTTTACACTTAACCTTTGATTTATTTTTCCTGTTTTGAAGAATATAGAATTATTATTTCTTTCAAAGAGATTAACACCATTATTCATGGACATCCCAGTTATTAGACATTTTCTCTGCTAAAGTTATAAAACTTTTACAATATTATTGATAGTTTTGTTGTTTCCCTCAAAATGTATAGGACAGTCACTGTCTTAGACTCTTTCTACATATTCAATTTGAAATACATCATATGCTTCTAATGTTATTTTTGGTGTCTTGGGTAAGGCTTTTTATTTTTCAGCCAAAATCTCTCAATCTTGCATTTTTTCAATGGCAAATATGGAAAAAGTGCTATTTGTGCCTTCAAACTAATGCAAAGTTGTTGTAAATTCCCTGAAAGTACACTATGAAGGTATGATATAAAAGCCTGCCTGCACTGCAGAAACACACTTATGAATGATTCATACAGCTTGAGCAGTGGGATTATGTAGGAAGCAAACCTTAAATGAAGTTAAAGAAAAAGCACAAGATTTCAAGGTAAATATATATTCGGAAGTGGAACAAGGGGCACATGACTGCTTGTCGTTCTGTAAATTCTGATCATTTCCTGTTAAGGTCAATTTAATTACTTTTCAAACAATTATCTACTATATATATTTTTTCACTGTATACAAATATTCTAGGGTTTAAATGGTGAAAAAAAACGTTATTTACTTTAAGTGCTCCTGTGATCATCATCTAGTTTTATGTGCAGTGTGGATAGCCTGACAAAGACTCAGGTTCTGAAGTGTGTGTCATAAATATAATACTGCAGGACATGGAGATCTCTGGAAAAAAGATTTTTATTGAAATATAAATATTTCAACAGTTTGAATTTTCAAATACAGCTCATTAATTTTAGGAAATTAGGAAGGTCGCAAGGGTTAATTTTACACATTTTCTTTCCAAATACACTTTTTGATAAATATATATGCATTTATAAGGCATTTGTTAAAGGTAAAAGCAGCTCTTAGATAATGAAGGGCTGCCTCAGTCTAATGGAAAGTAGATCCTGATATCTAACTGTGTCTCCTTGCTCTGTCGCTGCCCCGTGGTTCGCGATTTCATGAGTGAGCTGGTAATAATCACGGGTGACTGAATTTTCACCTTTTTGCTGAGATCCATAAGTGAGGGCACATATGGGAATGCTTGAAGTTTAAAGTCAGGGAGTCTTCGCCTCTGCTCCTCATTCCTTTATTTGTTTTTTACATGCTTCCAAGGTGAAAACCTATGAAATCATAGCAGATTGAGTGTTTTCTGTAAAAATATAAAAGTAATATTTGCATATAGTTTTTATTTTCATAGTATAGTATTTATAGTATTTTAATTTAATTTATCCTTTGGAAAATACTAATTAAATGATGTCACAGAACTAAACATATTTTCTTTACACACTGAAATACTAAAGAAAAATATTTGAAGTATGCCGTCTAGAAACAAAACACATTTATTTACATTTTTCTCCTGAAAACAAGTCATTTTCACTATAAAACATTAAAGAATTTTGGTAATTAAAACACTGTGGTGTCTGAAAGTATTTAAAAATACTAGCAGTAGCTTGTTATGTCTTGTGCAAGAGTGACTTGTTAGAGTGATTTTCTTTGTCGGAGTCTCTTTCTACACTCCTTCAACCTTCAGTCATTTTCATTTTCCTCATTAGGGTCTGAAAATGTTACAAATGAGAGACAAATGAGGCCCTTTCTCCATTTAGAGAGCCGACAGTAATGTTTTTTATAAAATATTTTTTAATAACATTAAATCAACATTGATTTAGACTTTATAGAAATTTTTTCACATAAATTTAATATTACTAAGCAAAATTTATTTTCAATACTCCTGTGTGAAACTGTAATGCTGTTTGTGCTTACTAAACTAATAATAATAATTATTATTAATAATGATTTATAATAATAATAATAATAATAATAAATGGTAAAATAATTCTATGATTTGTTATTTTCCTTATTCTTTAATAATAGTTTATAATAAATTTGTTATTTCTAAAAGGCTAATTCTGGCCAGTCAGACACAGTAAAATAAATGGAATAAAATAAAATCAAACTGAGTAAAAAGATAGGGCCAAACATGCAACTATACATTAAAAAAAGGAATCGTAAAAATTTTATTAACTTTCATTCTTATAAAGAATTATGTTCTTAATTATGTTTACCTCTTTGCTATTGTTGTTTTATCCATGATGACATTGTAGTCTTAATCATGTCTGTGTTAAAGAGTCATAATACTGCTGATCAGTCTTTCAATCAACAATAATGTAATAATTATATGTAGTTGCGGCTGAATAGATAAAAATACAGACTAATCTAGTCATGCTAATTATATAAGCAGGAACTGTCAGGTTTAGTCACACTTCAATATTCCAGACTGATTCCAGTTCTCATGCTGTCCTTCTGAACTCTGCAGCTGTATCTTTAAAATGTCCTCAAGGTTCGCTGAGCTTAATGGAATGCTCTAGTGCAGTTAAGTGCACCCGGCCTGAGTGATCAGTCCCTTCCTTACCAAATCATGCAATAATCTACCTTTCAGATGACTTTTTTTAGGAAAACTGTCTAGTTGTCTGAATGAAAGGAGAAATACAACAGGTGAGAGAAGAAGTTGGCAGAAGCAGCACCTTGACACTAAAGCAATTTGAAATTGTCTGTAATTCCCTGTTTCTAAATTAGAAAGTTTGACCTTCCTGGCAAACGTGACACGCACTTGGAGAATTTTCATGGGCTAAGTGGAGGTTTGGGAGCTAGCTGACGTTGAGCCTGAAGGCCAAGCAAATATTTCATGAGTAATTTATTATCTGGAACATGAAAGCGTGCTCTACTCAAGATCCTGGCCCGGATATAGACAGTGATCTGGGAAAAAGGAGTCAAAAGGGCAGACCAAGGAGTAGTTAATATTATACATCAACGTTCGTCTAAGGTTGTCAAAAAGATCAAGAACTCCCGTTAACCTAAAACATGTGTCTGCAGGACACGTTTATAGGAGCTACTTTAATCACGTGGGACATGCTACATTATTTTTGGATGAGAAGTTGTTGTTTTTTTTTTATCAGATTATCCGATTAGATTTTGCTGCAGGTTATTAGCATCAGTGCATTATACTTGCAGTGGTCAATATACAAAAAAGAAATGCACTTTAAATTGATCAAAAACCACCAAAAATGAATTCTCTTTCAATTGTAAAAGAACTCAAAGTTGCAAAACATCTTCACCTAAAAGCAAATAAATATGTACATATAATGTTTAATGTTGTAAGTTCAAGTTAAGTAGGAGGTTTTTCAACAATCTGAATGGAAAAGACGTACAGTGTATGAGTAGGCAGATTCAGTAGTGCAAAACAGGGGAACATACAAGAAATTAAATTTTGTGCAAAGCATCTTGGTAGTGCATAAAGACTAAAGAAGAGTATTAACTTGACCTATCTTGTGCAGACAGTAATTTGTGCAAAACTTTAACCAGAATGAGACAGAGCAGAGGAGTGTGCCAACATACAGAATAAATAGTAGCAGAGACCAGCGTTATAAAACAGGGACACGATATGACAGTAATGACTTATCCTTCTGTAATATCAGAAGGGTGGTGTGTATGTAAAAGCTTATATGGGAGGCACTTGAGAGTATGTGTTCAGGAGTCCAGTGGCTTGTGGGACAAAAGTAGTTTCCCATCCTGGTATTTGCAGCCTTCAGGCTGCAATACATTATCATGAAGGCAGCAGGGAGAAGAAGGAAAGAAACGGGTGGATGGAGTCCTTCACAATTTTAAAGGCACTGCTGATGCAGTAGGTCTTGTAAATGTTGATTAGTTAGAGAGAGCAGAGAAACACCAATAACCCTTTTCAGCTGTCCTCACTCTGCAGTGTAGGCTTTTGTAGGGCAGTTTCCAAACCAGAGTGTGATGCAGCTGCTTAGAATAATCCTCTAGTCCTTCTGTAGAACATGGTGAGTATGAGGAGTGATAGGTGAACTCTCCTCATTTTCTGCAGGAAATATGGAGACTTCTTGACTTTCTAGGATGCACAACTGGTTGTTGAAGGTCCACATTAAACTCTCCTTAGTGTGTACACCATAGAACCTGCTATACCCAGCAATCAGACATGCCAAAGTATTAGGATTAGCAATGTTGATGATGTGGTTGGAGTTGAAGTGCTGTACAGCTGTGGGTCAGCGGTGTGAGCCCTACAGGGCCCCCATGTTCTGTGTAAATGTGCTGAAGGTATTTTGGATCTAGATTGACCAAGGTCTTCCAAAAAAACAGTTTTGAAGAGAGATATTTTGACCCAGTTGGCACAATTTTTCCTATTTGGTGCCTAGCATTGGTCGAATGCTGAAGTCTATAAACAGTATTGTGACGTAAGTGTCCTTTTTCCGGATGGATGAGGTGGAGTCTGTTGGAGATGGCATCTTCTGTTGAGAGATAGAAACAACCAATTCTTTAATTCCACTTACTGATGTATTCTTGAAAGTGTAATGTAACATTTGATGCTGATATGTGCACTTAATACTAGTGTTTTGTCAAAATAATACCTAATACGTCATCTCAAATACCTCATACCAACTGTCAGGCATGGTGGTGGGTTGATGATATGGGCTCGTTTTGCATTCACAGGACTCAGACACCTTAAATTTACTGAGTCAACTATGTTTACGAAACAATTCTAGATCCAAAAATTAAGCAGTCTGTCCAAAATCTAATGCTTGGCCATAACAACAACAGGACAGTGATCCCAAACACAGCAGCAAATGTACCGCAGAATAACTGTAAAGAAAAGAATCAAGTTAATCCAATGGCCCAGTCAAAGTCCAGATGTCAATCTGATTGAAATGCTATGATAGGACATCAAGAGAGCTTTGCAGAAATCTTTGTTTTCTAAGTACTGTATTACTTTAAAGCTGCAGTAGCTCAAGTCCATGGATACCTCCCTTCTTCTCAGGCAGGATGCTCAGTATAAATAGTTTAGACGGATATAGCTAAAACCAGTGTTGATTTATTTAGCCAGAAAATGGTACGTAGATTAACATTTGCAAATTCTTACTGTCCACCATTTACATGTCAAAGGTTGAACGATTTCTGGAAGTGAATTTCCATATTTTCAGTCCTTTGGCAAAAAACAAGGACTGTTCTCATCAATACATTTTTAAAGGAATTATAAACCTCCCGAAGTACCTCATGTAAATCTTTAAAGCTTTAAAGTATATCACAACCCTACATAACCTGTTTCTGGAAAACAGTTTTGTTATAATACCACCATCCCTGAGGAGTCAAAGAAGAAATTGGGTGAATGTAGAGAGAAGCAAAATGGAAAACAAGAAAGAGAATATCCAAACTGATTCAATAATTCAGTCATCAAGGAGAGTGTTGGATTATTAAAGTGAAAGAAATAAGTTTGGAGCACTGAACGAGTAAGAGCAGAATACGTGCACAACTCTGGGTTTTTGAGGAAATAAGAATTTATTTCAGATTTACATGTGACTATGTCTGTCTTTAAGATATAATGGGCTGGCAGAGACTGCATAGAAAGCTGCAAGAATAGAGAAGAAGGACTGGCAACAGATTATGTGATTCTGACTGTTTCAAGGAAGAATTCTTTCTCTAGTTAAACATTACCAACTGTAAGCTCTAATCCTTAAATGCTTCACCTGTGTTATTTGGTCGCTATAGGTGCAACTTAGTAAATTAAAATATCACTGATGCTACCGCTGTTGCATCCCATTTACATTTACTATGTAGAAAAAGTACTGAACTCTGGCTCTCTTGTTCAAATGCTGATTTTCAGATTAGAAAACATTTTGCATTTTATTTGTAAATCAAGGTTGCAGACTCAGTTTGGGATCATCAGTGAACCGCAAAAGCCCTAAAGCAAGAAAACAAAACCTTCTGGGAGACAGAGAAAGTTATAGTAGAACTGTGCCAAAAATTCTTAAAGTAGACAAAAAAAGGTCTACAGGAAACTCTTGTAAAATGCCATACAAGATATTTGTTTAAGGATAAAAAAATTACAGGATCATGTTGTTGAAAGCCTGGAGATAACCAAAAAGTTAAATATGCTTTTTTATCAATTTGAGGTCAAGAGCCTGCTCAGGATTTTCCTTCATTAACCTCAGCTATGAAGACACCCCTCCTAGACCTACAGTTTCCCTCTGTAACTCCTATAGTCTTACCTCACCAATCAGCTGGAGACCCTACACACCATCATACATAAAGAAACAATGACAACTAATTTTGTGTCCAAAGGTGAGGAGACAAACTAAAAAAAGGTAAAGGTCCTGAATGTTTCAGCCCAATGAGCTGTTCAACCTTAGTCTTGGCCGGGAGAATCTGGCAGTTCAGTGAAAGACATCCTGCCCTGTTCCAGCACTTGAAAAATCATATTCATGTGTCTTTAAGGAGTATATTACGGTTGTCCTAATATATCACAGTTTCATATTCCTTTCAAGTTCATCATTGGTCCCTCCAGCCAAACCAGAAAGGACCTTTCAGCAGTGGCTGTAGTTTGCTTATTTCCCTCGGGCTTAGGGTCAAAGATGCCATTCTGTATCTGCCTTATTGAAAACCTTCTTGTACAGAAAAAGCGGGTCCCACTAGAAGGATGATTTTTGTCTTCTTCTGTGCTTTAAAGAAGTAGGAAAAAGAAAAGAAGCCTGCTGTGTTATGTACAATGCATCAGAGCATTGTGGTGCATGCCTCTTCACTGGATTATTTAAAATCAGCAATCTGTCAGTACAAGGAACTGGTGGACCTATTTGAGTTGCCCTATTTTGAAGACCTATATCGAGTTAAAAAATAAGAATAATGAAAAGACTAGAAAAGACTCTATGTCTATTTCAGACAAAATGTTTGGAAGCTTAACAGTGGATATTGTTTTCCCATTCTCAGTTGATACAAAGGTATGCTGCCAAATCATTCTGTTGTGCAAAATGTAGCCTAGCAATATCTGTATCAAATTAACATTGTCTTGCCTGAAAAAGTTAAAGTTAGCATCTGCTGCTCCAAATCCATTATACATTGTTCAGCATTAAAGATGCCTTCACAGATGTGCAACTTATTCATTCCATATGCACTAATTCAACTCTATTCCATCACAGATGCAGGCTTTTGAACTGTACTGTGATAACAAGACAGATGGTCATTCCTCTCCATAGCCTGGAGGATGGAGCATTCATGATTGCCAAAAAGAATTTCAAACTTTGATTAGTGAGACCACAAGACACTTTTCCTATTTATTTCATCACATCACAAATTTGCTCAAAACCAGAGAAGACAGCGAAGTTTCTGGAGCTTGTTTATATGCCTGTATGTTCATGATAGTTCTTATTTGCAGTTCTGGGTGCAGGTATGGACAGTCTTTCCTAACAATGGTTTACTGAATGGTAACTGAGAGTTATTTATTTTCGTACATTTTTCATATTTTACTTGTAGCAGCAAGTTGATGTCACAAAGGAGCACACTGTTTACGGAGCTAAAAATGGATGTTGGTGTCTGTGTATAATTGTTTTAAGCTTTTGACAATGTAAGCCGGCAATATTATGACCACATCATTTAGCAGCACTAAACCTACGACAAAGCACTTTATTCTCCAGTGTTCAAAAACCCTCCTGTAATCTGGTAAGAACAGCCTTGGTCATGGAGGTGAACAAGAACCAAATGATCACTTAGGCTGAGCCCCAGAGTTCCCTTGTAAAGACAACAAGTGTTAAGTCACTCCCTACAATCATCCCTACTGTGAAGCCAAGTGGTGGCAGCATCATGTTGTGGGGCTGTTTTTCTACCACAGGAACTAGATAACTCATCAGGATAAAGTGTAAGATGACAGCAGCCAAATATAAAAAAGTCTTGAAGCACCTTTTCCAAAGTGCCCTGAACATCTGACCAAGGCAAACATTCATCTTCTGGACCTAAATCCAATGGAACATTGCTGGAAAGACCTGAAAATGTAGCAATCTACTGACATTGTACATGGAGACAAGATTTGTTTTGGAAAACACCCCAAAACAGATGTGTAAAGCTTGTGGTGACATACCCAAGAAGAGTTGAGATGGTCAGTGCTGCCCAAGGTACTTCATCAAAGTTTTGAGAAAAAGCAATAAATAATGTATGTACATGTAAATTATGTTTATTTATTTATTTTTTATAAATTAGCGAACAATTCAAACAAACTTTTCAGTTTGTTATAATAGAAGAATTGTGTGATAAGTTTTGATTGAAAAAGGTTTTACTTAATTTAATAATAGGGCTGCAACATAAACCTAGAAAATGTAAAGCACTGTAAATACATTATATATGCACTGTACAATCTGTATGGTTGTGAATATAAATATCTTAACTTAAATTTCAAATCTTCTTTGTGACCTTTAGTTTCTTAAAATATGTGTCTTTGCTCCCTTTTATATCTGTTTCTGTTTTTTATTCCAAAGTTACTGACATAATTTTTAAACTTTTTTGGTATATTTTAAACAAAAAGGCATATAGTTGTATTTCAAACAAGACATGTAGTCTTTGTAGCTGTTTTTTCTGGTAAAATCTAAATTGAAACTCATGGAATTCTATTTTTAATTTAAATTTTACATTTCAGTCTCTGTTTTATCTGATTTTAAAACAAAATGTTTAAAAGCTGCCTTAAAACTGATTAAAAAATGTAAGTAAAATAAAAAATGCATCATTGATGTAGCAACCTTTGTCAATCTGTTAAAAACTGACTATTTGTGGTTCTTGTTTTTTTTTTTTTTTGTCTAAATAGCCCAGCAATTAAAAACTGTCTCAGCTTTCATAAGAAAACATAGTTTATTAATGTTCAACAATACTGATACTGTAGAAATTAAACATCTGGTCCTAAAAAGTTTAATTTACTGTTTCAGCAAGAAATTAAAATGATGAATAAATTAAACAGCATCTCCATCCATTATATTTAAGCCTGCTTGTTCTGGGTCTCTGGTTGAGACTGTACTAAGATTCCTCCTGGAAGGTGACATTATTCTCATCCATATGAGCTTTTTATCACCTGCAAAAACAAATTAAGAAGTCTGTCACAAAAAAGCCCTATGGATACAACGATCTCTGTGTTACCGTATGTGACTTCCAGGATAAGAGCTTTTTTTCCCTTCTCCCAAGTGGCTGATGGTGGTGGTGTGAAATTGCTGACATCCGAATCAATCTCTGTCAACACACTGTCATTTCTGATACTGCAGGGGACGGTGATGACTGCTGCCGATGGAGAGATCTGCAGACAAAGTCACAAATCTGTCATTAAGAGGGTGTTGGTGAGAAGGTGGGATGAGAATTCGCAGGTCTCCCTTTGCTTAGACCTACTTGTCATTCGTTAAGCTCAAGTGTGTCTTGATGAGACTTCACTGACCCATTTGGTTTGTAAAAGGGTAAAGTTTTAATTAATTAAAAGAACAGCTGTTTTCCATGTATGTGCCACAGAAGTTTGGGGTTTTTTTAAGGACTGTTTTTTTCTGTACAATTTAAGAAAACTGCAGTTGTTTGATTGCAAAATAATTTTCTTAAAATATCTATGATAAACCTGAAAATGTATGAATTTATATCATTCTAAATATTATAAATTATTTTCTAAAAAGTGTGTTAAACTTGTTTTGATAAAATCATTTAAAAATGAGATTTTATTTAATTAAATTTTTGTCCTTCAAAATGTTCCTAACTAAGATGTGTTTATGTGTCATGTATCTGTATCTTTTTGGCTATGAGACGTGTCGACAGCCACCACTGGACAGCAGACTGCCAGCGCTTTCAGTGCCCACCATAAAGCATGGCTGGCTGGACCCAGAGTGTCACCCAAGGGTCATAAAGAGTTTGGCCCTTTGAACTCTCTTATGTCAGCTGAAGCATGATGGCATCGATGCTCTCACCCCTCAAGGCACTGCTGCCCGCAAAATTGATGTCGAACTACTGGACCCCAGTGCAACTTCTCTGCAGTACGAAATTGTGAGCGACATCAGTTGTTTGACTCTGCTTGCTGAAGCTGATCAATAGGCCACCCACGATCATTAAACTGGGTAAATGACAATCGACAGAGTGTAAAACCACAGGGCTGAACCGGGAAGGGACAGACACAAACTCAGAGGATGACCTCTTTCTGATGTTTGATCCAACCTTTAAGCTTTAGTTGGCCTTAGATTTGATTAAAATTGCACTGACATAAATGACTTAACTGCGAAAGATAATAAACATGTATTTTTTTCTGTTTTTTTGTTGTCAAATTCTTATTTTATCTTTCTTTTATTTACATCCACTCTCTGAATTGCTCGTTGATTTTTTATTTTATTTTGCTTTGTTTCTGTATAACTTAGTTTATTTAATTAAATTTTATTCTATTTTATTTCATTCTGTTCTTAGCAAAAAATATAAGTGTGTTTTGATTCTTTCAGTCAGGTGTTTAAAATGATAGCAGTAAAAAAGTGTGACAAACATAAAAACATTTTAATTTATGATGCTTATGTCTCTAAAACTCATGTAGTTTGTGATTGCTAACAAAGTTCTGATACACGCTCAGTTAATTTCCTTAGGTATGCACGCAATGATTACCAGTGAGTAAAATATCTGTGCAGATTCTCTGCAGATTGTCTGCAGATTTTCTGCATGGATTGATGACACTTTGATGGCTTGCTACTATTTGCCTCTCATGCAGGCAACCAGGAAGTTAAATCTTTTTACATATTAACCAAACAGCTGGCACAAATATAGGGCACAGCTCCTTTTTTAATTTTGGCTGCGATCTGAGGAAAAAATACAATTAATTTTCTCCATTGTTTTAGGGAGCCCAAGATGGAGCATTTGAGAACCATTTTTGGACCTGGTGCACACGCTACAAAAGTTTATGTAAGATTGTTGAAACTGCAAGTGAGAGAAGAACGTCAGTTGCTGAACTTGTTGAGCCTTAAATACAGCTGTAACTCAAGCAATGTGAAAAAAAAAAATTATACGACTCATAAAAGGCTGTTTCTGTGAAGAAGGTAATGTACTGTAACTTCCATGAAGATTGTTGCCTTATATCTTATTTCCCACCTTAGAGATAAAAAAAAAATTATTAGTCAAATTAATTCGTTATTTTCTTAATAACATAAAAAGACATGCAGATATTATAATAACTTATATCTTACTTATCTGTTCCAGAAGTATAAATAAAAAAGGCTTTGAGGGGGAACCAATATTTTGTATTAACATCTTGTTATGAATAGCAGAAACAAATATAAGCCATACTCAGGGCTAAAAAAGCATGAAAAATGAATAGGCTTTTCCCCCACTGTCGGAACATCCCTAACATACATCATCCCTACAATTAAGTGTGTTGTTCTGCCACGTTTGCAAACACACACAGGCACAAACAAACATGCAAACATACACACATTGGCTATCATGCAGTTACAATCTGTTTATCCTTAGCAAGTGACACCAAGGGCAATATCCTGACCTATATCCAGGGCAGCTCTGAGTAAGAAAGCTGCATCCAGAGGGTTTTCTATTTGTCCTGCATTGAAAAACCTAGTGGGTCAAAGGTCAAGAAAAAGCCAATGAATGAATAGGATTGTTACAATCAGAAATAATGGAGATGAACATAAGCCTTGTTGCTTGTTTATTCCATTATTGCTGCAGAAAGGTTTGTGGCCACAGTTTCAACACCACAGAGTCGAAACTGTATGAACATCCAGATCCGCCTGAAAAAAAACATATGAAAGTAAAATAAATTTAACTAAGTCTTTTAATCCCATGCTTGCTTAGATATTTTAATTTGAAAGTAATTTAAAGGTGTAATGAACAGTGGTCATTACAGATTATTTATTGAAGTCATTGTGCCACATTTTGATGTTCAAATGTAAAGACAGCTTGCCAAAAGCTTTGATTTTTGCCGGAATTATCTTCCGCCATTTATTTTACAGACTTTAAGTTTAAAGCAAAAGTAACATTTCTTTCCTATCTTTTCATTTTTTTGTGTTTTGAAATGTCATATTACATAACATAGGTTTATCTACTGATCAAACTGATTATGTCTAAATATTAAATGCGTCGTAAGGTGATGTAGGAGTAGTAACTTCCTATGGCATCATGTCTTCCTCCATCATGTCACTAAAATGACAGGAAGATGTGCTATAACTGACATGTCAGGGGTACATATATATTAATATTCAATACATTAGAATATTATTGAAAAGTTCATTTATTTGAGTAAGTCAATTCACTAAGTAAAACTCATTAAATAGATTAATTATATACAGAATGATTTATTAAACACTAATTTATTGAACATGACATTTTAAAGGATCCTAACACAGTAGCAACCAAAAATTTGCGACATGAGTGAGATGTACCACCTACATTGCATTAGTAGGTAGCCATATTTTGTCCAGTGATGAATTTTGTTTTATGATAAATAAGAGTTCTTATATATAATTTAAAATCTCATTATGAGTCAGCCACATGGTTGTATATAATAACCTGGTGAATACGTCAAAAGTAGGACTTGTCTTTGCAAAAGAAAAATAATTTGATTATGGAAGTCAAGCATATTGTCAGGGACCAAACAGTAAGACAAAGGACAAAAGTATCCAAGAAATATCCTCCATTTATTCTTCCATGAAAGTTGACAAAATCCATCAGAGACACACAAAAAAATCTAGAAAAATGGGACCATAGAAAGAATCAACCAACACCTAACCAAAACTGACAAACCAGGACTGACTTCTTACACCAAACACAATGGAATTTAAACATACAGGCTAGCCTACATGAAACAAGGAAGGGAGGGACAAGACAACTAAGACAAACAATAAATAAACCTAAACAACTAATTCAACCTTACAAATCATAACTACAACACAAATATAAAAACTAAGACATTCTAACACCAAACAGTTTTTAAACAATGGAGTATTCAGAGTTTGACAGCTTCTCCAGAGTTAAGTCTCCTTTTTTCACCAGCCTGATGGCTTCCTCCACTTCCTGGTGTCATGTCACATTTGCTCCCCCCAGCTAGTTCCTTCCACCTCAGCAAAAGAAACAAACAATTAATAATCTGCACAAACATTGGCTGTTTACTAACTGTGTGCACCCAGCTTAGCAAACATCCAAAATGATACAAGAAAGTGCCATCAAAGAAATATGATGCGTAGAAGAAGAAACATTAAAATACTAACAATATGAAATAGCTGGAGGAACCTCCACACATATCAAGAAACTTTCAGAGCTTCTGATGATATATGTGAGTATCGAGGTGCAATCTGAAGTTTTGGAAAGCAGCAAAAAATGTAAAAAATAAACTGCAGTTAAAGCAAGAAAACTGTTCTAAAAAAAATTCACAAATAATACTCAATTTCAAAGGTATTTGTCATTATGTGTATCTTTATTTGTCAGAAAACTTTCTGGTACTTTGTTTTACATGTGAGTAAAAAAACAGCTCCTCCGATTATGAGTAGTACTTAAAGTTGTTGTCCCAATTGTTTTAGCATTAAAAAAAATATATAAATTTTTGGAGTTGGTAAAATGAAAAGTTAGCTAAAACAAGTCAATAAATAGTTTAAGTTAAGAGTCTTGCTGGTAAACGTCTGCCATTTAACGTGCAGCTGTAGGTGCCAGATATAGTCATCCTGGAGTCCGGTTTTACCAGCTGTAAAACTTTTAAAACACCTGATTTGTTTTTAATATTTTTTTCATTAGTTGAATGAAAAAAATAATCATATTTTAAAAGCTGGATGTGCTCCTCACATGTTTCTGTCAGTGGAGGGGTAACATTAATGAATGTGCATATTCTTTGCATGAATGTGGATAGAGTGGCAAATCCATAAAGTGCATTTTCTTTAAATTAATTTCCCCTGGTTTTTTGGGGGGGATTCCTCTCTATCAGATTTCAAACTATTTACAAAAGAAAATAGTCTGCAATTTGTAATTGAGGTTTTTAGAAATAAGTTTACTAATGATTGGAGGTCAAACATTCCCACATTTTAATAGCAGTCTTAAATCTATCTGGTATTATTTTATTGTCATATCCTATCTTCATGTTGAGTGGATTCTGGTGTCCCAAAAAAGTAATGAGCAAAACACTCAAAAGATTTGTGTGATAATGTAATTGCGAGTCACGTGTAAGTGAATTTTCTGGAGCGTGTTCCTCACGTATAGCTGCTTAGTACTTGGAAACTACTCCCATGTGTTGTGGCTTTTGAGGACTCTGACAATTGGCAGCAGTTATTTTCCACTTTTGCCACTCTAATTATTCTTAGCTTGACATTCTGCCAGCCTGTACAATTTTTTCTATTTTCTTTTTTTCTCTTGTTTCACACACTCTCAGAAACCAAATCAATACATCCCAACTTCTGCCCCCAGGGATCAAACTTGATTGCAATTCCGTAAGATGAAAGATGGAAAATCTGGTGGTCTTTTTGTTTTTGGTAACTAACAACAGAAACTTGGCACATGGATAATAAAAATAAACAGAAAATAGAACCTGATTATGGAAATGTAGAACAAGCCAACAGTATTTTCTGAGCTAAAAATCTGACAACACACAACTGTATACAGATGGAAATTTTTAGCATATTTATCAAACTCTGTAGCCTTTTTTAAACTTGTTTATCGTACTCATTAAAATATTATTTCTTAACAGCATGACCATGCCATGCGGTTTAGGGTGCACACGCTCAAAAATTATAGAACAAAGACAGTGAATCATTTGAGGATGGTTCAATAGTGATCGCACAGTGATGTGAAACACTTCTGCCATCTACTGGGGAGAACCTGTCATCACAAATTGGGATTTAATGTAGGTCATGCCCTAAAAAAGGCAGTGTTTTGCAACGCATAAATCTCTGCTTAGCAGGAGTCCCATTGAAAATATATATATTTTTTTTCAATAAAGACTGAATCCTCCTTTATAAATTAATGTCACCTCTAATAACTAAAAAACATAAACTAAATGACAATTGATAAAGGAAATTGTCAATTTCCTAAAATCTTAATGAAATGATTGAGGCAGTTTCACAGTAACATACCATTCTTTTCAGTCCTGACTTTACAGTTATTTTAAATTTAGGCAGGGTGAACAAATGGCTTACTTTACATAAAAACTTTGATAAATTATTTACACTCCTTAAACAAGATAATATGTCAAATTACAGCCACCACCTTTAATGTATTTAACACAAAGTAAAGCACATTTGTAAAATAGGAGGAAGATGATGCATAATTTTTAAAAGTTACAAATAAGGATTTAATAGGTGTGGTGTGATTTTGTGTTTTGACCCCTTTCTTCTGAAACCCCATATATTTAACCAATTGGCTGCAGAAATCAGTTAACAATAAGAGTCCACCTGTTTAAATCCAATATAAAACCAGCTGTTTCTTCAAAACATGGAAGGTTATCAACATTATGAGACAAGATAGAAATCAACTGCAGTCCCATACAAAGCATTTAATATAGTCCTGACTCTCAGCAGCAAGCAGGGGGTGCCAGCACTCCAATGACTGGTCATGCATTAAGCAACAGAAATTGTGTTTTTATTGCTCAAAGCATAAAAAGCAGGTAAGATATATTTTTTATTCAGTTTTTATTAGCCCCCCTACTAATGTCTGCCTGAGCAACTGCACATGTGGCCCTTATTAAAAAAGAACCACTGAGGTTCTAAGTTGGTACCTCAAAATACTTGTAAAGCTGTTATTGCAGTAAAAGGTTGTTCTAGGATGAATTGACTCAGAAGAGCTAAATACAAATGAATAAAAAAACATGTATAATTTTCCTATCACTTCACAATTGTCCTATTTGTTGAAAATTAAAAGGTAAGAGGAAAAAAGCAAAAAAAGACAGTTATCTAATCAAGGTTGTCCAGATTTTTTTCTCCTTTTTATGTATTTTGAACATAGAAATGTAGGTTTATTTTTTACTACACAATGACTTTTGTAAGTCAGATAATTTAGTAATTACCAAGAAGTCTCAGCAAAACTCTGCTTTCTGTTTTTAACCTTAGCAATTAAAATCAGAGATTGAAAAACACAATTCCTTTTGTATTCCTTCCTGCATACCTGAACACTGTTGCAATGCACTGCGTCATGCCTATGCTGCAACATTTTACTCTTTGGGTATCTTATATAAATGTTACCTTTATGTTCCCTAAAACCTAATGATGACTGCTGCACTTCTGTTGTCAGATATGAAGGATGCTGAAGATGCACTTGCAAAATGCTTGTCATGCTAAATCAAACATCAGTATTTTTTGTATCTTTTTGTCTCTAGGCTGGCAGAGTTTGAAATAAATGTGATCATTATGAATATATTACTCAAATTGTATTATTGATATGTTAATATTTATTAAATAATAATCCGGTCTGTTAAGGGTTGTCCAAAAGGGCGGTGGTATTAGGACAGTACTGAAAGAGATCAGCCAAGCTCTGACATTACTGAATAGCAAAGCTCTGTACACACATTGAATAAATTCACACAATTTCTTAAAATACATGAATTTATTAACAAAAATAAGTCAACTCAAAGTCAAACATATTTCAATTAACAAACGGTTTACTATACTAGAACAATCCGACTAAAACTACCAAGCAAAATGTAAGAATAAGGAAGAACAACTATGTACAATATGAACAAGTGAATCTAAGATGGTTAAAAACCATGACCAACAAAATGATACAACATTACCATTCAATGTTGTTTATGTTTGAGAACCAAGGATTTGCTTGCAGAATCTGGAAATGAAGTTAAGTTAGTTTTGGAACTAACTTAGGCAATAATTGGTATATCTTCAAGCAACCATTCACAATACAAGATCAGATAAAACATTATTTTTAATAAAATAATATTTTAAAGAATGATTTGCTGAATAAAACCAACCTTCTAGGTGACTTATTCTCAATGGTGTTTAATTAGCTGCCTTTATTTAGAATAATATTTAAGGAAATATTATTAAGAAAATATCAAAGTTATATTTAAGGAAATATTATTTTGAATAAGAACCAAACACTTAAGCATTTAGTAAAATGATATTTTAAAATTTTAAAATAATATTTAGGGAAATATTATTTTCCTAGATTGGAAACTAACAACCTTTCTGGATAAATTATTCCTAATAGACTCATAAAATGGCGACCATAAGTCATGTGTTACCTTAGCTATTAGCAGTTTTAGCTAACAGAAGAAGATTATAGCTTGATACCATTCCTTTAAAATTAAACATGTACCTCAACACAGAGCACATCGTTAGCTGAGCAGCTAGTCTGCTAGCACTTAGCTGAGTTTTCTCAACACAAACAAAAACCAAACGTCATGGAATAGTTATTTTGATTATTTCATTCTAAACTAATCTTCTCTCCCCAAACACCAGCTCTTACGTGAACCGTGCTGAGAAAAAGGTTTCCAGGCAATTCAGGACTAACAATGTGTTAGTCCTGAAAACAGGATCAAGCAATGAGCATATAACTAGACATAGTTCAGTAAAAAGCCTTTAAATGCTCTCAGTAGAATTTATGTATATCATAACAAACATGAACAATCTCACACAAAGAAAATGTAATAAAATGTACATGTGCACAAAGTAACTTCAAAATGTGGATGTGCAAATGTTCATGTACACATTTCTTCTTGTTGCACCACATGTGCTTGAAAAAAAGGCTAAAAGTGCCCATATAATCCATGGACCGTAGTTTCTCCATAGTGTAGGCTCTTTTTTGTTAATTAAATAATTCACAATGTCTATATAGGTGACTGCTGGGAGTTAATGCAACTCCGCTGACATGTTACATTTTTCCACCTTGTATGGATCTATACTGATTATAGCAATCTTTTGCTTTGTACCTATTTAAGGACACAACATTTAAAGTGTCTCTGTAATGCAGTCCAGCACTTAAAAAGACATAGTTCACAAAAATAACAACAAATAAACAAATAAAAGCCACGGTCATGCCGCTCGTAATGCATTTCCTATGTAACAACGTTTACAAGTATACTATCAACTTGGCGCATTTCCAGAGTCACTTACTTTCGGTCCGGTCTTTTGGGAAGTATCTATTAGTTCAGAAATCCTTTAGAGGTACATGATGCATCAGGTTAGTGGGGTAGCACGGAAAATATGTTTAGGGATGTGGGGCTCTACTCCGAGCCCCTCCCGAATGGCTGAGCTCCTCACCCTATCTCTAAGGGAGTGCCCGGCCACCCTACGGAGGAAGCTCATTTCAGCCGCTTGTATCCAGGATCTCGTTCTTTTCGGATACTTGAACTCCTCCACTTGAGGCAGGAACTCCCCTCCAACCTGAAGAGGACAAGCCACCCTTTTCCGGTTGAGTACCATGGCCTCTGACTTGGAGGAGCTGATCTTCATCCCAGCCGCTTCACACTCGGCTGCGAACCGCCCCAGCGCATGCTGTAGGTCTTGGCTAGAGGGGGCAGCAGGACCACGTCATCTGCAAAAAGAAGAGACGAAATCCACTGGTCCCCAAACCAGACCCCCTCCGGCCCTTGGCTGTGTCTAGAAATCCTGTCCATAAAAGTTATGAACAGGACCGGTGACAAAGGGCAGCCCTGCCGGAGTCCAACATGCACCGGGAACAGGTCCGACTTAGTGCCGGCAATGCGGACAAAACTCCTGGTCCGCTCGTACAGGGAACGAATGGCCCCTAATAAAGGGCCCCCGATTCCATACTCCTGGAGCACCCCCCACAAGGCATCATGAGGGACACAGTCGAATGCCTTCTCCAGGTCCACAAAACACATGTGAACCGGTTGGGCAAACTCCCATGAGCCCTTGAGTACCCTGTAGAGGGTATAGAGCTGGTCCAGTGTTCCACGGCCGGGACGAAAACCACACTGCTCCTCCTGAAGCCGAGGTTCGACTATCGGCCGGACTCTCCTCTCCAATACCCTGGCGTAGGCCTTACCAGGGAGGCTGAGGAGTGTGATCCCCTGTAGTTGGAACACACCCTACGGTCACCCTTCTTATGAAGGGGGACCACCACCCCGGTCTGCCAGTCCAGAGGCACTGTCCCCGACCGCCATGCAATGTTGAAGAGGCGTGTCAACCATGACAGCCCCACAACATCCAGAGATTTGAGGTACTCAGGGCGGATCTCATCCACCCCCGAAGCCTTGCCACCGCGGAGCTTTTTAACCACCTTCAGCCTGGGTGATGAAAGAGTCCAACCCCGAGTCCCCAGCCTCCGTTTCCACCAGGGAATGCGTGATGGCAGGATTGAGGAGATCCTCGAAGTACTCCTTCCACCGCCCGATAATGTCCCCAGTCGAGGTCAGCAGCCTCCCACCCCCACTATAAACAGTGTTGGCGAAGCACTGCTTCCCCCTCCTGAGGCGCCGGACGGTTTGCCAGAATTGCTTCGAGGCCAACCGGTAGTCCTTCTCCATGGCCTCACCGAACTCCTCCCAGGCCCGAGTTTTTGCCTCTCCCACAGCTCGGGCCGCAGCACGCTTGGCCTCACGGTACCAGTCACCCGCCTCAGGAGTCCCCCAAGCCAACCACAGCGGATAGGACTCCTTCTTCAGCTTGACAGCATCCCTTACTGCCGGTGTCCACCACCGGGTTCTAGGATTGCCGCCGCGACAGGGACCGCAGACCTTACGGCCACAGCTATGGGCAGCAGCATTGACAATAGATGCGGAGAACATGGTCCACTCGTACTCTATGTCTCCAACATCCCCCGGAATCTGGTCAAAGCTCTCCCGGAGGTGGGAGTTGAATACATCCCTGGCCGAGGGCTCCGCCGGGCATTCCCAGCAGACCCTCACTATGTGCTTGGGCCTGCCAAGTCTGTCCGGCTTTCTCCTCCTCCAGCGGTCCAACTCACCACCAGGTGGTGATCAGTGGACAGCTCAGCCCCTCTCTTCACCCGAGTGTCCAAAACATGCGGCCGAAGGTCTGATGATACGACAACAAAGTCGATCATTGACCTCCTGCCTAGGGTGTCCTGGTGCCAAGTGCACTGATGGGCACCCTTATGCTTGAACATGGTGTTCATTATGGACAATCCGTGACTAGCACAGAAGTCCAATAACAAAACACCACTCGGATTCAGATCGGGGAGGCCATTCCTCCTGATCACGCCTCTCCAGGTGTCACTGTCGTTTCCCACTTGGGCGTTGAAGTCCCCCAGCAGAATAATGGAGTCCCGGGGAGGGGCACTATCCAGCACCCCCGACAGGGACACCAAGAAGGCCGGGTACTCCGCACTACCGCTCGGCCCGTAGGCCGAAACGACAGTCAGAGACCTATCCCCGACCCGAAGGCGCAGGGATGCGACCCCCTCATCCACCGGGGTAAACCCCAACACAAGACGGCTGAGCTGGGGGGCAACAAGCAAACCCCCCCAGCCCGCCGCCTCTCCCCGTGGGCCACTCCAGAGTAGAAGAGACTCCAGCCCCTCTCAAGGAGATGGGTTCCAGAGCCCACGCTGTGCATGGAGCCGAGCCCAACTATTTCTAGTCGATATCTCTCGACCTCCCGCACAAGCTCAGGCTCCTTTTCCCCCAGCGAGGTAACATTCCACGTCCCTAGAGCCAGCCTAAGCATCCGGGGATCGGGCCGCTGAGGTCTCCACCTTCGTCCGCCACCCAATCCTCTTTGCACCGGTCCCTCACGGTTCCCCCTGCAGGTGGTGGGCCCACTGGGGGATGGCCTCGCGTCTCTCGTTCGGGCTTGGCCGGGCCGGGTCCCGCGAGGAGCAACCCGGCCACCAGGCGCTCTCCGACGAGTCCCGACCCCAGGCCTGGCTCCAGGGTGGGACCCCGGCTCCGCCGTACCGGGCGACGTCACGTGCCTCGATATACTTGTCCTCATGAAGGATTCTTGAACCGCTCTTTGTCTGACCCATCACCTAGAGCCTGTTTGCCATGGGAGACCCTACCAGGGGCATTTAAGCCCCAGACAACATAGCCTCTAGGATCATTCGAACACTCAAACCCCTCCACCACGTTAAGGTGGCGGTTCAAGGAGGGGTACTTGATTCTTCTGTCATGTCCACTGGCTCTGTTTAGGCCGCGCACTTGGCCCAGTGCAAACTTAATTTGACATGCTTGATTCTTCTGTCATGTCAAATTAAGTTTGCACTGGGCCAAGTGCGCGGCCTAAACAGAGCCAGTGGACAAGAGCATAATTAACAGACGTACAAGAAAACTTGGAGAAAATCTAACAGATCCTACAGAAATAACTCTAAATGTACAAAGAAAATGAGAATAACTCAGAAACTACTGCACAAGGAGTGAAATAAAAAGACAACAACTTACTAACAATAATGAGCACAGGGATATTAACTAAAGAAGGCAAGACCTAAAGAACATAATGAACAGCAAAAGAAAAGGTCAAAACATAAACCCAAAAGAAAACCAACACCCTAACATTTGTGGATCGTGACATTACCTAGTGAAAACCTACCAGACTTAGCTTAGGTGGCCTTATTGAATCTAAGACAGAGAAATAAATGTGTGGATCCTGTTCTTTTTTTGTTTTTTTGCATCACAATTTCTTTTTGTTTACTGGAAAGGCTTAAAAGAAATTTGTAAAATAAAATACAATGAAACAGCTCTGGGTTAATAAAACTACTGCAAATATATGATCAAAATAAATCCTTGGTACACATTAAGATGTTTTATGTAGTCTTTTTTTGGTAGATGTGTGTCCTATAAACTGAGAAGTTTAAAAATTATGCTCCAAGCAAAGGTCTCTGCAGATTCCCTTTCATTAAAAAGTATTAACATATTTTAGTTTAACTTTAGTTTTGTTATGACAACCTGTTTTTGTAAGATGTCATGCAAAAGAAGATAAAAAAATATGCACCCAAGATCTCCAGTCTGCACACACTAACAGAGCACCTATTTTTGTTGCATGAACAGATGTGCCCATTGGCTGGGATAGTTAATCCAAAATACTGGGTTTGATACAAGCAGGATTTAGCCATAGCCATGATACTAACATCTGTTAGGATCTGCTTTCAAGCTCCCAAACACAGACGGGACTGAAGCGGAATATTTTTGCTTGTCGCAGTTTGATGAAGAAGAGGCCAAAACAGTGAACAAATTCTGAATGTGAGGTAAGTAGACAAGGAATTAACAAGTTTAGAAGGCTGCATGGCCTAAAAAAAAAATCATTTATTCAGTTTATATAACGTGTTTTCCCACATATTATATTCTAGCAGTTTTGTGTTCATGGCACATTATCTCATTTACAACTATACTTTACTTTTTACATGCTTATGTTGTTTCTGAACTGATCAACCTCAATATTGCAGTTTATTATTTGTATTTTGAATGCATAACAGCTATTCCAATTATTGTCTCAAATTAAAGTAATTCGACTTCGACTGAGAGTAGACTGAGCCAGTTGTAGCTGACCTGAAATACAAACATAATATTAAAAACATGATGCTAAGGGAATATTGTTGCCTAGTGTTTCAAATTGTCACTAAATTACTAAATAGAAAATAGGTGCCAAAAAACATGTGAGAAACAAGAAACTAAAATTAACCTTTTATTAATATTTTTCAGAGCTGCAAATTATTAAGGGTAATAGATTTATCACAGTCCTTGTCTTATTTGCATCTGATCAGTCAACACTTTAGTTATTGTCTCAACATGGCAGCATCTGATCCCATAATTACCCTCTATTCTGAATATTTCCTATAAGGAATAACACCCTGAAGCTATTGGACAATCTTCTGGCTTAGTCAGTTGTAGTGAAATATAAATGTACCAGTTCATGCCCCCTCAAAGCTTGCAACAGTACATAGAATTTAAAAATGCTTTGCACGCACATCACAACCCAGCAGGTTGCAACGTGAAAAGCATATATGGAGGAAAACTGAGAGTACCACAGGAGATTGTTTTTATTACTGAGTGATGAAATGAATTTTTTATGAACCTCAGAAGGAACTGGGTTACTGCTGCAGTGCAGGGGAAGATCAACGTAAGTTTAAAAGTGAAAAAGGTAATTATTCATTCCATTAACACAGAACTGACCAGAATAATCATTTAGATTATTAGATATAAAAATATCTCACAAAAGAATATTTGACATCTTTATAAAATAAACAGAATTCAAAAACACAACTTAAAGTGAGGGAATAACTAAAGAATATAAAATAAGTTATTTTACAAGTAAATGTACTCTAAATTATTCTTCAGAAAAAATATTTAGGTAATATATTACAATTTATTTTCGATCAAAATCAATAAAAAACAAATTTGCCCTTTGTGAACACTCCAATTTCCTGCCATTTCCCCGTAATTCCTAATGTAATAAACATCTATTACCAAAATAATTACCTATTCAATAAATGACCAAATCCCTTTACTTCACTTTGGTGAAGTAAATGCATTTGGTTTAAATGCAATCCACCAGTATAATCCCAGGTACTATGAAAAGTAAAGATCAAATTTGAAGTAGTTTTACTACTTTTAACATTTCTAAACTACATTATCTGAAAGAGGTTACACGGTCTGTAGTCTGCATATTCTCCTAGTGCATGCGTAGGTTCGGTCCAGGTAACAGTAGGAAAACAGGACTGTTGGTAAATTGGTCTCTCTAAATTTCCCTTAGGTTATTGTGTGTCTCTGTGTATGTATGGTTGTTTGTCTTGTGTATTTCTGTGTTGTCCTGTGATGTACTGGCGACCTATCCAGGTTTTATGCACCTCGTGCCCAATGACCCCTTGGGATAGGCACTAGCCATCTTCGCGACCCTGCAAGGATAAGCGGATAAAGAAAATGGGTGGATGAATGAATGATCTAAAAGAAATGCAAGTGGTTTTTACTAGGAATACATAAACATTTGTTTTCGGGGGCTGGTTGAACCTCTGGGGTATCGGCTTAACAGGTTTAGGTTTAATTCTAAGAAAAATCTTACAATTCGAGAAATTTTAAGATTTTTCATAGAACTAAGTCACTAAGAGTTACTTTTAGTCTAAGGATTCTTTGTAAATACGGGCCCAGTTGATTAGAAAACCCACAATAAATTAAACCATTTTCACATGAACCTTGTTTTTACAACTCACTGAAGGTGTGTTGAGAATCTAGTACACCCTGAAAAAAGAACCTTGTAAATCACTAAATTGTTACAATCTCAAAAATAATTATGACATCCACACACATGTTGATGGTACATAAACTCCTGATATACAGTGGGTACGGAAAGTATTCAGACCCCTTTAAATTTTTTACTCTGTTTCATTGCAGCCATTTGCTAAAATCAAAAAAGTTCACATTATTTCTCATTAATGTACACTCAGCATCCCATCTTGACAGAAAAAACAGAAATGTAGAATTTTTTTCAAATTTATTACAAAAGAAAAACTGAAATATCACTTGGTCATAGGTATTCAGACCCTTTGCTGTGACACTCATATTTAACTCACATGCTGTCAATTTTTTCTGATCCTCCTTGAGATGGTTCTACTCCTTCATTGGAGTCTAACTGTGTTTAATTAAACTGATTGGACTTGATTAGGAAAGGCACACACCTGTCTATACAAGACCTCACAGCTCACAGTGCATGTCAGAGCAAATCAGAATCATGAGGTCGAAGGAATTGCCCAAGGAGCTCAGAGACAGAATGGTGGCAAGGCACAGATCTGGCCAAGGTTACAAAAGAATTTCTGCAGCACTCAAGGTTCCTAAGAGGACAGTGTCCTCCATAATCCTTAAATGGAAGAAGTTTGGGACAACCAGAACTCTTCCTAGACCTGGCCGTCCAGCCAAACTGAGCAATTGTGGGAGAAGAGCCTTGGTGAGAGAGGTCAAGAAGAAACCAAAGATCACTGTGGCAGAGCTCCAGAGATGCAGTAGGGAGATGGAAGAAAGCTCCACAAAGTCAACTATCACGGTAGACCTCCACCAGTCAGGGCTTTATGGCAGAGTGGCCCAACGAAAGCCACTTCTCTGTGGAAGACATATTGAAGGCTGCATAGTTTGCCAAAAAACACATAAAAGACTCCCAGACTATGAGAAATACTTATGACCATGTGATATTTCAGTTTTTCTTTTTTAATAAATTTGCAAACATTTCTACATGTCAGTTTTTTTTCTGTCAAGATGGGATGCTGAGTGTACATTAATGAGAAATAATATGAATTTTAGCAAATGGCATTTGGCTGCAATGAAACAAAGAGTGAAAAATTTAAAGGGGTCTGAATACTTTCCGTACCCACTGTATTACAGTATAAATTGATATAAATTGTTGGTCTGAAATTGCAGTGGAAATTCCAGTTAATAGTATTTTCTTTGTTTCATAATCAAATCAGATGAACATTTATGTATACAAAATGAAAGGCAAAATAATGTCTGAAAACAAGTAACTTACTGCAAAGAATTTTCAAAATTTATTTGCCATGTCCAAGTTATAGGGCTGAGTCTAAGCTGGGTACTGCTGCCAGTGGGGAAAAAAGTATAATATTAAAATCTTATTAACTACCTAATAACTGTCATGGGAAATATCCATCTGAAAGTGTTCTTTTCAGCAGCAACACTATGGAAGATCAGGCATTACACTGGTAATGCAGCCTGGTCAGCACTTTTACCTGCTTTGTAAGCAGACTGAGCAAGATTATTTATATCACTACTTATGGCATACTGTGTAAGGCATAAGTGTTAGAGCAGGTTTTAGCTTAGTGATGAATACCAATGGAGTTTCAATTGATTTACAGATCAAGACATGCAAGGCAAACAGCAATCGTATTTTTCGTGTTTCTCAGCAGTATTAAATAAGAACATGAGCAATAATAGGTAAAGACAGAGTCACATTCCAGACCATATGTATCAGGCAAGGAAAAATACAGTATATCTCATGCTTCTTCAAGACAGTGAACCAGTCTGATCAAAGTAGTGTAAACAGAGGACAGTGCTATGGATTACAATTTCCTTGATACTAATTTGAGCTTTGACATGCAACTTTCTACACCATAAAATGTATACAGTGTATTCCCTTTCTATAAAAAAATAAGGAACTCACAGCTAAGTAATGTCCTAAGAAGACAAACACAGAGTACGACGGTAGTTTTTTTTTCTTGCAGCACTAGTGGCTTTTAATTAATTTATTTTTTTAAAGTAGGCAGACAGGAAGAAGGGTGGAGAGAGGATAGCCGCATAGGTCTCCATGGTTGGGACTCAAACCTGAGATGGCTGTGTCAAGGACTAAGACCTCCTTATATGGGTTGCCACTGCTACGCCACGCACCTCATCCTCAGTAGCATGCAAATCCACATAACAAAAACAAATTGCAGTCATCAAAATGTATTTTATTCTGGAACATACGCAATGTTCTTCTCAATTCAACAAGGTATTAGACATTAAATAGAAATGTTTAACAAAGGAATAGTCTTTTAAGAAGATAAATAACTGCAGGTCAACTAGCAAGCACAAAATGTTTATTGAACCATCAGAAAAACCTGACGGTCAAAGCAAGATTGCTTTTCTCCCCAATAGCCAGTACTGGCCCCGAACAATAACATCTGCTGAGGCAACAACCACAAAGTTATTTTATTGCACCATTTTTTAAGCACTTGCTTATCAAGTGGTCTTTCTAAATGTGCCTACATCATCTTCATCTAAACATTAAAAGAATTTTATTCATATTTCACAAAAGAGACCATATATTTCAGTCCAGCATTGTTACTAATGAAGGTATTTTGTGGATAAGTATTAGAATACATGCCAACATTGTTTATACAACAAATTTTCTAGAGTGCTTTTCATGATTTGTAGGTGTTTGAGTTTTGTTTTGGGTTTTTTCTCTGATCAGGATTATATTTTTCTAAGCGGTGCTTCAGATTAATTCCTTAGGGTTAATTCCTTGATAATTCTTGTATTCTATTCATGATGCATTTTAGTTTGTTCTTTTACTTTAAGATCGTTTCCTGGTATTTCTGTTTAGCTCATTCATGTTTTGGTCACTAGTCTCTGCCACAGACATTTCCTAATCAACTTCATTCAGCCCACCTGTGTCATACCTATCAGCCTCCCGGTCAGAGCTGTGCTCTGCTCTATACTTGTTTACTCTGAATGCTCCTTGCTGGATTATACTGTCTGTTAATGCTATACCATGCCTGCTCACGTGTTTTGCCTGTCACCTCATGCCTATCTATAATTATTTGGTTTTTTATTAAAACCTTTTTTTTTCCACTGCATCTCTGCCTACCTGTCTGCACTTGGGTCCACTCCACCATCTTGACAATACGAACGCGTATAAGCTGCTGTTTTACAGATTATTGCCTTAATATTTTATTATGCCTGTCCAAAACCTCATTCCCTTAAAAGGCAATTAAAGTACTTTTTTAAAGACCTTTATAAGACTTTGATGGTAATTATTTGTTTAAACTGACAAATTCTTGATCTTTCAGCAAAGATGTGAGTTTTTTCATTCATTCAAAATCACTGGTTCACAGCCAATTATAAACTAATTTGTCTTTTTGAAACATGTGAGGAAGGAAAACTTTTAGTAGGATAGCTGTGCATCGTTCTGTGGTACAAAAAAAAAATCACTTACATTGAAGATTAAATTGGCAACTAATTAATTAGTTCAGTTTAGGATTAGTAAAATAAAGAGGGAACCCAGATGATTTTTGGTTGGGGTTTAAGCACTGCTGAAAGACAAAAGATTGGTAGAAGGGAGGAAGCGGGTGTGAGCAATCAACATGTAGAAACTATGAGATAGAACGACATACTGTGGAGCGGGGTGTAACTGGCAGTGGTTTAGGTTTGGTCTAGGTCCCATTTTATTATTTAATTATTTTCCAACTACTAAGGTTTATCTTTTATTTAAAAAGTCAAAAAAGATAATTAAGGCTTTTATAGGTGTTGGTGGTTATAAGTGGTATGAAAATCTTAAATTCTCAAATGAAAAAAAGAAAAATAACAGAAACAAAACTCAAGTAACAAAACACCCCTAAAATTCTCCTTACACATCCCCTGACAAAGAATCGACATTGCTATTGTGCTGAGCTTTGCTTTCTTATAGTTCTCTGAAGTCTACACTAGTGAGCCTTTGAATCAATTATTCAGAATGGTTTCCTAGTTAGACTAATTTTAAAGTGCTTAGTTTAGGCCAAACCTTTTGTTGAGTGTCTTGCAATCTCAGCAGTAATATTACATATTTACAAAGACTTTAAATATGAATTTAAATATGTTTCATTTATTTTAGAATTGGCCTGTCCACACAGATCTTCTGGACAAGAGTCATAGATTGATTAAAGTCATTTCAACAACTCTACCTTTTCAAGATGGCTTCTAGAAGTAGGACCCAATTGCAGACAGCCAGGCAGGAGCAGTACAGGTTAATGAAAAAGAACAAAAACTTAAAAGCAGGATTGAGATGAACAAGGGATAGAACATAGGTAAAAAGCTGGAGTTAACATAGGCATGAATCATGAACAAACTGTATAAACCAACAAATAGCAAACAGAACAGAAGAGTATATACATTGTATGGCACAGTTGAAACAGAAGACTGATTGGCATGGCACAGGTGGACTGAATGAATCTGATTACATGCTGAATGACAGGCAGAGGTAACTAAAAGACAAATGGAGCTGAAAAAGATACAAGGAAACTATGAAACCAAAGGAAAATCTTACAGATGTAACAGAACAAAATGCACCATGACCAGAAATACAAGAATAAGTGGGAATCTAAACCTAAGGAAAGAATTATAACACACCACCTGAAGAACAAAAGCAATAATGATCAGAGGCAAAACCCAAAACAAAACTCAAACATCTGCAAATCATGACACATCTGTTAATCTACTGGGAATTTTCATTTGATGACTTTCTATTTAGGTCAACCTTAAAAATCAAAACAAAAACACTCCTCTTAAACTGGAAAGATGGAAATAATTCTGGAGGCAACTTACTTCTTTCACAGTTTCTTTTAGATGGGCCATCGCTACATTTTAATAAGTGGAAAAGCACACTCATGTGCCTATGTGGTCATTCGGGTAAAGATATCCATTTGCTTAAAAAATAGCAACAAAAAAAAAATCTCACTGTTATGCCTGTTTAATGTGAATTAACATCACGTTTTTATGCTGTTGTTGCAACTATGTTTTATGTCTTTTCAGGAAAAACGTGGTTTATGACTGGAGTACCTCTGTTCAGGATTTATTTGGTTAGAAAAGATCAGGTGAGGAGTAAAATTCTTTCAATTACTTGTTGTAATTATGAATATGAATATATTATTTAATATGTTATATTAATACTTTAATATTTTATCAAATAATTTTTCGGTCTGTTAAGGGTTGTCCTGTGAATACCAGCCCAATAAGGCGGTAGTATTAGGACAAAATTGAAAGGGATGAGCCAAGCTCTGACATCATTGAACAGCAAAACTCTGTACACACATGGAATGAATTCACACAATTTCTTAAAATACAAGAATTTATTAACAAAAATAAGTCAACTCAAGTCAAACATATTTCAATCAACAGACACTTTACTATGCTAGAACAATCCAACTAAACTACCAAACAAAATGAAAGAATAAGGAAGACTAATGGGCTATGTACAATGGAAACAAGCTGATCAAAGATGGTTGGAAACCATGACCAAAAGAGTGATGCAACATTACCATGCAATGTTATTTATGTTTGAGAACCAAGGATTATCTTGAAGAATCTAAAAGTTAGTCTTAGAAATAACTTCGGCAATAATTGGCATACCTTTAGACAACCATTCCCAATGCAAGATCAGATAAAGTATAATTTTAATAAAATAATATTTTAAAGAATGATTTGCTGAATAAAACCAACCTTCTGGATGACCAATTCTCAACGGTGTTTAATTAGATGACCAATTCTCAACGATGTTTAATTAACTGCCTTTATTTATTAAAATTATATAAGAACCAAATCTTTGAGAAATGGGCTTAATTGTGTTACTTAGTTATCATGTTTAGTAAAATAATTTTTAGGGAAATATTATTTTACTAGACTGAAAACTAACAACCTTTTTGGGTAAATGATCTTTAGCAGGCAAGCAATTGTTCTTAGCCGTCCTAATATTTTCTAGTTTGTTAAAAGTTTGAGAACCTCTGTGCAAAATTATTACACTGCTCCAGCAATTATCCTGCTAATACACCTGCAGGATAAATGGCATGTTTAAGACTTGGCACTCTTTAGGTATTAATATATTATTTTTCAATGAGTTAATAACTACAGTATTTGTTTTTGCTCTTCATATAGCAGCTTCTGCCCTAGCAACATGGGCAAAGCAGGGAGTAAAAATCTTCCGCAAACCTTGCTGGATGGGGTTCAAACGCAGGTAAAAGCAGACACTTAACAATCTTCATCCACTCACCCAGATGCACACACTCTTACACACAAACTGATGTAAAACTTTGGTGGTAAATGTACTAACTATGCATTTAAATAAAAACACATCAACCATCTGCAATGATTAGAGCGCTGGTGGTTGGAAGTGAGTCCATGAGCTGGAAAAATGGGCCAGATGCTGTTCTCCCTGCAGGGATTACGCAACCAGGATCAGTGTTTACTTTCACACTTCCTGCATCTTAACATAATACTTAATAACCACCAACATACATGGGTGAGCAATGGACCAACTATACCAAGCATTAAAAATTAATTTATTGAGCATGAATGATCACTCATTGAACTTGCTGAAGGTTCTGCTAATGATGCTAATTGATAATCAATAAAATAGAAAGTTTTCAGAGGTCTGCATGGTAATGTAACACATAAGAGCAATCTTGAAAATACAGTATGTGAACTGAATGCAACTTGTTGACACCGTATCACATAGAGGATGGGTGTCTTTTGTTAAAAGAAAAAGGTGAGAAAAGAAAGCCCATTCTGTCCAACGCTGAGACATGCAGTGGACATGCAGTACAGGCAGGCCAGGAACAGACTTACAAAGGAGATCAAAGCAGCCAAGAGAAGCTACAGTGAGAAGCTGAAAAACAGCCTTTCTACTGGTGACACTTCGGCTGTATGGACTGGTCTGAGAAACCTGACTGCCTACAGATGCCCCACCACCCTTCCTGAACAAAGTCCTCGCCTGGCCAACCGTCTGAATGGCTTCTAGTGCAGACATGACAAGAAGCCAAACCAACTCCTCCACATCCCATTCAGGAACAAATCCGACCAGTAAAGCCACCAACCCCCTACCTTCAGATCCTCTGCCTGCACTAAAGATCTCTGAGGAAGATGTAAATAGGCTCTTTCAGCGCATGAAAACAAAGAAAGCTGGAGTACCTAATAACATCTCCCCATCATGCCTGAAAACATGTGCATATCAACTCGCTCCAATCTTCACCCGGATCTTCAACAAGTCACTGGAGAAGTGTGAGGTCCCCTCCTGCTTCAAACGATCCACCATCATGCCAGTGCCCAAGAAACCCACCATCCTAGGATTAAATGACTACAGGCCTGTAGCCCTGACGTCTGTGGTCATGAAATCCTTTGAGCGGCTGGTGTTGAAGCACCTGAAAGACATCACAGGCCCTCTACTGGACACCCTGCAGTTTGCTTACCGAGCAAACAGGTCGGCAGATGATGCTGTTAACTTGGGTCTACACTTCATCCTGCAACACCTCGACCACCCAGGGACCTACACCAGGATCCTGTTTGTAGACTTCAGCTCGGCCTTCAACACCATCATACCAGACATCCTCCATCAGAAGCTCACCCAGCTCAACGTCCCAGCCTCCACCTGTCAGTGGATCAACAGCTTCCTGACAGGACCGACAGCAGCAGGTGAGACTGGGGAGCATCTTCTCCCGAACCAGATCAATAAGTACTGGTGCCCCCAGGGGTGTGTTCTATCCCCACTCCTCTTCTCCCTGTACACAAATGACTGCACCTCAGCGGACTCGTCCCTGAAACTCCTTAAGTTTGCAGACAACACCTCTGTCATTGGACTAATCCAGAACGGTGATGAGTCTGCATACAGACAGGAGGTGGATCGGCTGGTCCACTGGTGTAGTCAGAACTGCCTGGAACTAAACCCACTCAAGACTGTGGAGATGGTGGTGGACTTTCGGAAAACACCACCTCCATACACCCCCCTCACCATCCTCAACAACACCGTGTCGGCTGTGGATCACTTCAGGTTCTGAGGAACCACCATCTCTGAGGACCTGAGATGGTCTTCACACATAGACACTGTTCGAAAGAAGGCCCAGCAGAGACTGTACTTCCTGAGGCAACTCAAGAAGTACAACCTTCCACAGGAGCTGCTGGTCATCTTCTATACTGCCATCATTCAGTCTGTCCTGTCTTCATCCATCTCAGTGTGGTTTGGATCATCCACAAAACAGGACAGGTCCAGACTGCAACGAATAATCAGGACTGCAGAGAGAATCATCAGGGCTGACCTTCCCTCCATCCAGGACTTATACAGGTCAAGGGTCAGGAAAAGAGCTGCTAACATCTCTGCAGACCCCACACACCCTGCACATAAACTGTTTAGAGTTCTGCCTTCAGGCCGACGCTACAGAGCGCTGTTCACTAAAACCAGCCGCCACAGAGACAGTTTCTTCCCCCAGGCTGTTTCTCTGTTGAACATTCAATAGAGTTTAAAACAACAGCAGACAGATGTTGCAAATGCACCTTTCTATTTATTTATATATGTGTATATTTGTACATTGGAAATATGTATATTCTGTAATACAAAAACCAAAGAGCAAAGTGTACCGGAGTCAAATTCCTTGTTTGTATGTACAAACTTGGCAATAAAGCTGATTCTGATTCTGATGCAGTCTAATTTATCTCTGTCCTGTGCTTTACCTATTTTACAGCACCTTTGTCAACCATGTGTTGTTTTTTTAAGCGCTAAATAAATAAACATGAAATGGTGGTATGATTATGACAAATCCCATGCCGTACCAGTAGTTTGCAAAAGTTTTCATGTCCCTTAAACTTTTTCACATTTTGTCACATTACAAATACAAAATCCATAGTACTTTTAATTGGGCTTTTTGTGATAGACTGACAAAATTAGGCTAGGCAAGTTTATTTTTTTAGCACATTTTAGCAACTAGACGCTTCAAAATGCTTTAAATGATATCAAAAACAATTTTAAAAGGACTTTGCAGTTGCATGATAAAGCAAAGTAAAGAAAAATAAAGAAAAGTTGGAGTACAGATTGAAAGTAATGACTAAAGACTAAACGAACCCCCTGCAGAAAAATTAAAATCTTTAACCCATTCATTGATGCACTCTGTGCTTTTTGGTCCATATTTTTACACCATAAAATCAAACATTTCTTTCTGGATAGGAGGAAATTCCTTAGAACCTTTCTGGCCTGTTAAATATCTGTGTAATGGGGGAATATTCCTTTAAAACCTGTCCATGTCTGGGCCAAGACTCAAAGCCTTCTCGACACTCTGTAACCTTCCCCCTAACTATTCTTGTGAGAGCCCAGTTCAACCACAGTCAGTTGGGGAGGGGTCTCCTGCAGTGAACTGCTTCTCACCGCACCCAGCGAAATTAGTGCCTAAGAGGAAAATTATGCACTGTTTTAAAATTCTATTTACAAATAAAAATCTGTAAATTTGGCATGCATAAACTTTACTCACCACCTTACTCTGATAGCCCTAAAAAATCTAGTGCAACCAATGAGACGAATGGTTGAAAGATAAATACATAAATGTAATTTAATCTTAAAATCAATTCAGCCGCTTTGTGAAAGCTCCAAAAGTTTATTAGAGAACATTAGTGAGCAAGCAGCATCATGAAGACTAAGGAATACAGCAGAAAGATCAGGGATAAACGTGTGGAGAAGTTAAAGGCAATGGTAGGTTGTAAAACCTTTTAAAACATCTACTAAATCTTATTAAAACATTAAACAACTCAAGGGGGACGGTTCAGTCCATCAGATAATATCATACAAATGCAGTTAAACCAAGACATGTCCATCCACCTAAACCCCCAGGCCAGGCAAGCAGAGCTATGATCAGAGATGCAATCAAGACAACTTTCGAGGAGATGCACAGCTCAGGTGCAATAATCTGTTGACGAAGAGGAAAACCTTTGTTCAAAGAAAGCTTATAAAGTCCAGTTTAAAGTTTGCTATGTAGAATTGAGGGGACACAGCAAACATGTGGAACAAGGTGTTTTGGTTAGCTCAGACCAAACCTAAACTTAGCCCAGATGCAAAATGCTGTGTGCAGAGGAAAACTGATGCTCCACAACAAATTGAAAACAACATCCTCATGGTGACACATGGCAGTGACAGCATGATGCTGTGGAGATACTTTTCCTCAGCAGGGACAGGTGAGATAGTCAGACTTGATGGGAAGATGGATGAGCTATATTTAGGAATGTTGTGGAAGAAAGTCTATTAGATGATATGAAAAACATGAGACTGAATCAGAGGTTCATCTTTTAGCAGGACAGCATATACATGCAACCAAGGTAACAATAGAATAGTTTAAATCAAAGCATATTTATGTATTAGAATTAACAAGAATTAACACCCAAATCCAACTGAGAATCTATGGAGGGACTTGAATGATGTTTCCAAATGCTCCCCGCCCTATCTGACTGAGCTTGTGCCACTATGTGTAAAGAATGAGCAAAATATTTAGTCTCTTGATGTGCAAAGTTGGTGGATGATATTCTAAAAGACTTGAAGCTGTAATAGCAGGAAAATTAGAGTTTACAAAGTACTGACTCGGGGGGGCCTTTAATAGTTTTATTTGTAAAAATAAAAAGTAGTTATACTTTTCCTTTTACCACACAATGATGCACTATTTTGTGTTTGACTATCACATAAAATAACATGAACAAAAAGGTTCAAGGGGTATGAATACTTTTACAAGGCACAGTACACCAAATTCAATTTTCATAAAGGTAGCATTAGGTGAATGAACTTGCACACCACGTTGACTTTGTAATCAGCATTCTTTGCTACAGTGTTTCAGCAAGTTGACTTTCATTAGGGGACACAGGTTTGTCTGATAAAATCTACTTTCTGAAAGTGGACTGGAATCAAAGCAAGGCATCTGGCACCAGTGTTGTAAATGATTTGCAAGTTTTTAATGGCAATGTTTCATCCTATGAGAAGTCAAAGTATAAACAATATTTTTTAAACATAACAGTAGTCTAATGATTGCTTTGTTGCTGCTGAGGTAGAGAGAACTAAACAGACCATTGTTACATCAAAATCTGATCTTAAAGCCCCACAGCGCAATTAACCATTCCTCTCTTTTCCAAATTAAGTTGGAGAAAGTTTAGTTACATTGAGTTTCTCAGTACAAAGCAAGTAAAAACCCACTATAGAACCCTTTTAGTAAGAGTGTTTGATGGTTCTGGGAACACCATTTTCTTGGAAAATACCCATACAGGGAATACAGGGAAAATATTTACAAGTTGATAATTCTGGAAATATTGATTTTGTTAACTTTTTCTGTTATCAAGGTCTTTTGTTGACAGTCCGAGGAAAGGAGCTGGAGTCATTCTTAACTTCTCAGAAGCCAAAGCTTAGAAAAAGACAAAAGGGCCCCCATAATTAGAGTATAATACGTATTTTTAGGCACACACACTCCCTACATTATGCTGGACTTAGGCACGCACTGTGGTCTAATTGGCCATATGCTAATACTGTGGGCAGGCCAGCCTCTGCACACATGAACTCATTGGAATGCACTACAAGTGTTTGAGTGTTGTTCCCAGGGATGCATCTTATTGCAACAGATCTACTGATAGTACAGACCTTGAGAAAACATTTTTACTCTTTTTCTAGGCTCTAAGAAGAATGGATGAATACAAAAAGAAATGACATGAAATACTATAAAAGTTACATAGTACTGACGCACAAACTAACCAGTATATTTCTAGTACCAGTTCAAACACAGTTAATAACCAGCAAATGGCTAATATAAATGTAAACATAAGTAATCACAAAATGTCAAATCTAACAGTTTTATTTAAAAATTTCAATACACAATTCTATTGTTGCACATCATCAAAAGTGCATGTATGGAAAAAAAATTCTTCATTAAAAAATATGTGTATACATATTTGTAAATATCCCAGTCATCTCATTAAGGCTGCCAATAAAAAGTAATAGAAATAATTTATGGGCTAGTCATATTTTGTGCTTGTAAATTTCCTCTTATAGATGATATAAAAACAAACAAAAAACACTATGTCGATTTGAATCTCAGTAATAAATCATACTCAGTTTAAACATGGCACTGATCTATCAGATTATTACAATGATAAGTCAAACCATAACAGTTACCATGCTATTAGAATGTTGTAGCTGTGGTAGAGTCTGCATGGTAGTTACAGCTGCCAGTGATGGCGTTTAAGGATTGAAGCACATGTTTTCCTTTGTCATTATCTGAATTCCCCCTCGGTTCCCAAATTGCATAATCCAGTTGGCCTGAATTTGCTAAACCCGAGTGATTGTACTTTTTAGAATATGCTTTGGCAAACAGACTCATCCTGACACCCCATCAGAACTCATGTTGGCCTGAGTGGTTGCCATGTCAGGTGAAGTTACTGCTGGGCTCCACAAGGCAAAGCTTGACTAGAGTGAATTGATTCACAGGGATTAGAGATTAAGACTCCCCCGGCCGCTTTGGTGGAGTAAATCTGAGGATTATGATGTCAACAGCCTATGGACTCTAGAGAGGAAATTGAATTGTGAGGAACGGGAGCAACGATGGTGCAGGATTACAGGATTGTTAGTGAAAAATCAGAGATGAGAGTCTATGTCTGTGCCTTTCTCCTGCTCAGGAAAACCTCCATGGGAAACCATTTACTGCCTTCGGACAGTTAAGATAGCGAACATGACAGGAATGGCTGAGTGAACATTTATGATGTTGAGTGAGGGTTAAGAAGATTTCTTTCTGTGTTAATCCTGCTCTGGTCTGGCCTTTGAAGCATCAGGTGGTGAGTTCTGCTAAGTGCAACGGGAACAACTCTCATTTAACACACTGACAAGAATATCTGACAAATTTTACATCTGAAATCCACATGAAGCAAGATATCTAGTTTAAAGGTAAAACTACAGATAGATGAAGCTCTGTTAATGGATGGCTCAAGATAACAAAATGCACACATTCAAAGCTAACTTGCCATGTGTTGTTCTGTGTCTGCCTTCTGTTCTATAAGACAACTCCGGTTGTGACTGCTCCTCCTACTCCTGCAGCAGTGGCTAGTGTTACATTCGAAGGACTCTCAAAAACCAAGAAGATGAAGGTGAAGTGGGCCCATCTGGGTTTGGTCTTCTTCCTTCTTCTGTCTCTGGTGATGACAGGCTGTTTCCTTTGGCAATATCAGCTGCCAAAACTTAAGCCAGGTAAGACTTGCAGTCATTGTGTCAGGTAATGAAATCATTATGTGAGGCTAGATATTTGTCGTCAGTGTCTCAAAAAGGGTCAACTTCATGTTAAGTGTACTGACGACTTCTGTTGTCCTACAAATGTCCTACATATATGAGGACAGTTTTCTTATCGGTGTTTTTTTATTAAACTTATTTAAAATCAACTTAAACATAAACTTAATTAAACTCATATTCACATAGTGATAGCATTTCCTACATGTAAAGTTAAGTATTTGCTGCTCAAACCCACATAAACATTTACAAAATTTTTAGAGCATGAAGGTCACCCTTTAAATGCCTTTTAAAACATTTGTTTATTTTTCACATTAAAACTGAAAAAGGAGTTCTATGACTAAATGTTTAAAACTGAAGCTTGGTGACATGTTGACAATGTAACATTCCTCAGAGAATATCAGACTAATTATCTCTTTCTAGATGTTGAGAGGCCACTTATTTTCTGTCCGTTTAAAATTATGTTATTTTCAGACCATGGGTTATGCCACCCTCCAGTGCACCCTCCAATTTTCTTTTCCTTTTTGTCATCTGTTTTGAGAGTGCTTACTGTTGTTGCATTGAAAGATGTATTACAAAGGGTCATGAAACTAAGGCTAAACGTCCGGATTTCTGCGTTCTCTAACATTTGGTGTTAATATTTGTTCAAGGGTGAAAGCTGAAACATGTCAAATCCTTGCAGATTAAAAGGTTAAATAAGAAATACCGCCTGTAATACTTATATTACATATATATACATTCATGCAGAACATATTGTGAAACAAGTTCATTGATTCTTTGCTGATAGCTGCACAAACATTTGGTGGTGTTACTACCATCTTCAGCAGTTCACACACAGACATTTGTTTCTAATCACTTCCTTTCAGCACAGTATCATCACAACACCGATATGAAACTGTTTTAGTTTGTTAAAAGAGGGCAGAAATACAAAACTAACAAAGTTCCTCTACCTGTTGATAGTTTAGAAACTGCATTGTAATTCACGTGCCACATATAATCTCAGTAATGTTAACATTCACAAGTTTGTTCTTGTAATCTTGTGTTTCTGTCTACAGTTTCATTGCTCACCTAAACATGTCTGTTGATGCATTAGTTGATAATCAACAAAACCAGAAGCTGGAAAAAAAAAAAAATTGTAACAGAAAGTCAGAGTTCAAAGTCAAGAACTCATGGGTTTGAGATGGGTGACGGCGCAGTGGTTAAGCATGCAACCCATGTAAAGGAGGCTACAGTCCTCGACGTCATGGGTTCGAGTCCCGCCTCGTTGACCTTTGCTGCATGTCTTCCCCTTTCTCTCTCCACCCCATGTCCTGTCAGTCAATTTTCAAAATAAAGGCCACTAGTGCCACAACATTAAAAAAAGTAAAAAAAAAGAACAGAGGAAACACACAAGTTTAACAGCTCTGATTTTAATTTTTGAAATTATATTATATAGTTGCTGATCAAGTGGACATAAAAGCTTTAGTTTATTATTCTTAAAATATCGAGTAAAATGCATAAACTGATACAACATTGTGTTTTCTTTTATGTTCTTGTTTTAATTGAAGAGCAGCTGATGAAAATTTGGTCTTTGTAAATAAATAAATAATTAAAACAGTTTAACTTCCCATTTTCAAGCAAAGCTAATGCAGCAGTAAGGAATATTGTCTGTTCTTCTAAGCCAACAGTGTAACATAACACTGTCCTTATAATCTGATTGGTTCATTGAACAACTTCAGATAATAAATTATCATATAATACTAGCTCTTGTATTATGTACTTTGAGTTAGTCTTCTCACTTCAGGCATGTTTTCAGATCCATGATCAAAAAGTATTTTTCTACTATAATCATTTTTATATTGTAGACCATTTCTATTATAAATAACATACTTGTTTAATAAATCAAAAATTAAACAATGTTTTCATTTACCAATATTTACCTTGCAGTAATGTTTAAAAGTTGGTAACATAATAAAGTATGCAAGATGACTGAGTCCTGTCAGGGAAATTGTGCATAGCCTGCAGCATAATAATACCCTAGTCTTTCTGGTCAATTTTTAGAATACTTTCAATAACATTAAAACAATTATCAAAGTTGTACACAATATAATTTTTGTGTAAAGACTAAAGAAAAGGATCGAAATGGACATATGCAGTAAATAATAAATCATATTTTTACTACAAAGCATCTAAATATGTCATCAATCCAGGGATTGATTTTATTATTATAGCACTTTATCAGGCTGTAAGGCATGCATCTCTTCAAATAGAATACAAAAAACACATTAAAACACTACATGTAACATGATTTTGTAAGAGCTCGGGCACTGTACTCCCATACACACTGAGACACCTGTTTTTGTTTGAAAACCCTCGTACTCGTACTCGTCGTCTTCCGCTTATCCAGAACCGGGTCGCGGGGGGAGCAGACTCAGCAGAGACACCTGGACGTCCCTCTCCCCAGACACCTCCTCCAGCTCCTCCGAGGGGAGCCCAAGGCGTTCCCAGGCCAGCCGAGAGACATAGTCCCTCCAGCGTGTCCTGGGCCGTCCCCTGGGCCTCCTCCCGGTGGGACGTGCCTGGAACACTTCCCGAGGAAGGCGTCCAGGAGGCATCCGGTATAGATGCCCGAGCCATCTCAACTGGCTCCTCTCGATGTGGAGGAGCAGCGGCTCTACTCCGAGCCCCTCCCGAATGGCCGAGCTCCTCACCCTATCTCTAAGGGAGTGCCCAGCCACCCTACGAAGGAAGCTCATTTCAGCCACTTGTATCCGGGATCTCGTTCTTTCGGTCATGACCCAAAGTTCATGGCCATAGGTGAGGGTAGGAACGTAGACCGACCGGTAAATCGAGAGCTCCACTTTTTGGCTCAGCTGTCTCTTCACCACAACGCACCGGCACAGCGCCCCCATTACTGCGGCAGCCTCACCGACCCGTCTGTCGATCTCCCGCTCCCTTCTTCCCTCACTCGTGAACAAGACCCCGAGATACTTGAACTCCTCCACTTGAGGCAGGAACTCCCCTCCAACCTGAAGAGGACAAGCCACCCTTTTCCGGTTGAGTACCATGGCCTCTGACTTGGAGGAGCTGATCTTCATCTGCGAACCGCCCCAGCGCATGCTGTAGGTCTTGGCTAGAGGGGGCCAGCAGGACCACGTCATCTGCAAAAAGAAGAGACGAAATCCACTGGTCCTCGAACCAGACCCCCTCCGGCCATTGGCTGCGTCTAGAAATCCTGTCCATGAAAGTTATGAACAGGACCGGTGACAAAGGGCAGCCCTGCCAGAGTCCAACACGCACCGGGAACAGGTCCGACTTAGTGCCGGCAATGCAGACCAAACTCCTGCTCCGCTCGTACAGGGACCGGATGGCCCCTAATAAAGGGCCCCTGATTCCATACTCCTGGAGCACCCCCCACAAGGCATCACGAGGGACACAGTCGAATGCCTTCTCCAGGTCCACAAAACACATGTGAACCGGTTGGGCAAACTCCCATGAGCCCTCGAGTACCCTGTAGAGGGTTTAGAGCTGGTCCAATGTTCCACGGCTGGGACGAAAACCACACTGCTCCTCCTGAAGCCGAGGTTCGACTATCGGCCGGACTCTCCTCTCCAATACCCTGGCGTAGGCCTTACCAGGGAGGCTGAGGAGTGTGATCCCCCTGTAGTTGGAACACACTCTTCGGTCCCCCTTCTTATGAAGGGGGACCACCACCCCAGTCTGCCAGTCCAGAGGCACTGTCCCCGACCGCCATGCAATGTTGAAGAGGCGTGTCAACCATGACAGCCCCACAACATCCAGAGATTTGAGGTACTCAGGGCGGATCTCATCCACCCCCGAAGCCTTGCCACCGCGTAGCTTTTTAACCACCTCGGTGACTTCAGCCTGGGTGATGAAAGAGTCCAACCCCGAGTCCCCAGCCTCTGTTTCCACTAGGGAATGCGTGATGGCAGGATTGAGGAGATCCTCGAAGTACTCCTTCCACCGCCCGATAATGTCCCCAGTCGAGGTCAGCAGCCTCCCATTCCCACTATAAACAGTGTTGGCGAAGCACTGCTTTCCCCTCCTGAGGCGCCGGACAGTTTGCCAGAATTGCTTTGAGGCCAACCGGTAGTCCTTCTCCATGGCCTCACCGAACTCCTCCTAGGCCCGAGTTTTTGCCTCTGCCACAGCCCGGGCCGCAGCACGCTTGGCCTCACAGTACCCGTCAGCCGCCTCAGGAGTCCCACAAGCCAACAACAGCCGATAGGACGCCTTCTTCAGCTTGACAGCATCCCTTACTGCCGGTGTCCACCACCGGGTTCTGGGATTGCCGCCGCGACAGGGACCGCAGACCTTACGGCCGCAGCTACGGGCAGCAGCATCGACAATAGATGCGGAGAACGTGGTCCACTCGGATTCTATGTCTCCAACATCCCCCGGAATCTGGTCAAAGCTCTCCCAGAGGTGGGAGTTGAATACATCCCTGGCCGAGGCCTCCGCCAGGCGTTCCCAGCAGACCCTCACTATGCGCTTGGGCCTGCCAAGTCTGTCCGGCTTTCTCCTCCTCCAGCGGATCCAACTAACCACCAGGTGGGGATCAGTGGACAGCTCAGCCCCTCTCTTCACCCGAGTGTCCAAAACATGCGGCCGAAGGTCTGATGATACGACAACAAAGTCGATCATTGACCTCCTGCCTAGGGTGTCCTGGTGCCAAGTGCACTGATGGACACCCTTATGCTTGAACATGTTGTTCATTATGAACAATCCGTGACTAGCACAGAAGTACAATAACAAAACACCACTCGGATTCAGATCGGGGAGGCCATTCCTCCCGATCACGCCTCTCCAGGTGTCACTGTCATTTCCCACGTGGGCGTTGAAGTACCCCAGCAGAATAATGGAGTCCCCGGGAGGGGCACTATCCATTATACCCCAACACAAGGCGGCTGAGCTGGGGGGCAATAAACAAACCCACCCCAGCCCACCGCCTCTCCCCGTGGGCCACTCCAGAGTAGAAGAGACTCCAGCCCCTCTCAAGGAGATGGGTTCCAGAGCACACGCTGTGCGTGGAGGCGAGCCCGACTATTTCTAGTCGATATCTCTCGACCTCCCGCACAAGCTCAGGCTCCTTCCCCCCCAGCGAGGTAACATTTCACGTCCCTAGAGCTAGCCTAAGCATCCGGGGATCGGGCCGCTGAGGTCTCCACCTTCATCCGCCACCCAATCCTCTTTGCACCGGTCCCTTACGGTTCCCCCTGCAGGTGGTGGGCCCACTGGGGGATGGCCTCGCGTCTCTCGTTCGGGCTTGGCCCGGCCGGGTCCCGCAAGGAGCAACCCGGCCACCAGGCGCTCTCCGGCGAGTCCCGACCCCAGGCCTGGCTCCAGGGTGGGACCCCGGCTCTGCCGTACCGGGCGACGTCACGTGCCTCGATTTAATAGTCCTCATGAATGATTCTTGAACCGCTCTTTGTCTGACCCATCACCTAGAGCCTGTTTGCCATGGGAGACCCTACCAGGGGCATTTAAGCCCCAGACAACATAGCCTCTAGGATCATTTGAACACTCAAACCCCTCCACCACGTTAAGGTGGCGGTTTAAGGAGGTTTTTAAAAAAGGAGGCTTTTTCAAGGAGGCCAACTCCTTGTTTGAAAACCATGCTTTTTAAATTTACAATGTTAGTTTACAGTGAGAAGTAGAGAGGTGGCCTGAGGCTACAATGAGATATGCTGAATTATCAGTGTTCAGAGCAAAAGCAGGTCACTCCCTTTCCATCAGGGAGTACATCATGTCTGAATGCACCCTGCAAGATCAAGAGGGTTCATCAGGAAGCGGAGAGAATTAGATGAAATGCTCAGTCAGCCAATTAAAGCGCATCATCCCTGTCATTGTGCCCTGGATACTGTATTCTGTCAAATATCATGTGGGATTTATAAATCACTGTCTCCCAGTAGGCTTCGTCTCACATTCCTTCTGTCTCATCCATCATTCAGATGAAGAGACGGGTCGCAATGCCAAATCAGAGAGGATGTGTCCCCGCTTCCCTGAATCTCTCCCTTTGGAGCATCCTATTCCTAGTCTTAAAGAAGCGTTGGAAAAGGTGAGAAACGTCAATAGCACAAGGACAATTTGCAGTTGTTTTAACATCGTGCCCACTCAAAAATAAGTAAACTGAGACGCTGGTTGGATTATCCTTCACACCAAATGTTGTTTCATTCGACAGAAGGAGATTAAAAAACAGCAAATGGAAAAAAACCTGTACACTGGAGCAAAAGGTTGCGTTGTGCAGGAAGAAGCACTTTAACATCTGACAGAATAAAGTATATGCACTTTAGTAGTAAGAGCTTAACTGCATTAAGCAAAGGAACAGACGAACATTAGTGTCAAAATTGTACTTATCCATTAAACCTCAGCTGATATCTACTATTTGAATTTAAATATTATTTGAAAAGACCATATTTCTAATTTATTTTTCTACAGACACAGTTGGAGCCTTAAACAAAACAGTTTTTTTTTTTGTTACAAATGCCTTATATGGAACCTAAAGTTGTCTTTGATATTTTAATGATAATGTTATTTTTGCTTGTTTGTTCTTTTTAAAACAAATCTAAACGAAAAATTATTTTCATGTAGTTTTGAAGTTTTACGCATTTTCCTAGCTAGATATACAGTCATATTCAATAAAAAAGAATATGTGCTCCTAGTAGGCTCGTTTTTCAAATTAAATTAAAAAAATATAAATAAAATCAATCCTATATTCCTGTATTAAAAAATGTTTTTTTATCTTGCACGTCATGTGTTCAGTAGCTGTAAGCAGAAAATCTTCAGGACGTCGGGGCCCATTGTCCTGAATATTTGAGGTGTTTCCCTACTGCCACACACCTGACTTAAATGAATGGGTGATTAAGAGGCTTCTGCAGCACTTGAGGGCATGCTGAGGAAGTAATGCAATCATTTTAATCAGGTGTGCTGGAGCAGAGACACATTTAAAACATGGACTGTGGGCCCTGAGGACCAGGGTTAAAAAGCACGACACTAGATGATCCACCAACCTCCATATATAAGAAGCATATCAGTTTTGCATTAAGAAATGTCCTTGACTTTGTCACAAGAGAAAGACGGATTTCATGTAAATATCTAACAGAGTCACTGTGGAAGGTTTCTGTGCCTCCACCATTAGTATTGCTGATAAAGAGACACCATCAGCATTTTCTAGGGACCAGAATGTTTGTTCCTGATTCCAATCCGAGTCATTTAACAATAGGCAACACCTGTTGCAGAGGCCTTGTAAGAGCTTTCGTAATGCATTTGACATGAATTTTTCATGCTAAATCCAATTACATTTATGGAAAGGAAACATTGATAGAATATTTTAAAAAGTTACAGGGAAGTGTTCTTACCTGCTGAGCCTTGATCCGTTTAGCAACATCATCAACAACCTTTTCTTTGGTGATCGTTTCCCATCAGATGCTCTGAACCGTGTGGCTATAGCATCTGCTTCAACATTGTCCTTCGTCTGTCAGATATCCCGACCGCTGACATAATTTCTCTTGTGAATTCAGAGGTTTCTTTTTCAAAGCAGTTTGCCGAGAAGTACTCTGATCACAACTGGCTGTGCTTGCTGGGACCAGACCATCTTTCCCTTATCAGTTTTCCAGCTTTTTCAGGCTGCTCTGATCCCCTTCACTTCAGGAAAGTAGTGCAGACTAATGGCTACTGTTGTAGTATTGCTGCCACCAGCAATGCATTGTTTCACCATATTAACGCTGTTTTTATAGTTATTAACGCAAGTTGGCTTCTACCTGAACCATTTAATATTGTCACACAATGAATGACCGGAGGCTTCCCCTTTGACATCATTTTCGGGTGACTTTGGACTTGCAAAATTTAACATTGAAATATGCTTATTTTGTGTCACAATTGTCTTTTATCGCATCTTTAATCCTAATATCATGTCAATTACTGCCCAGTTCATTTAATATTAAGATGTTTTCTTTCAATTTCTGCATTTGTGGTAAAAGCGTGAATTCAACACTGAATTCCATCATACTACAAGTCACTCACTTTCCCTGACACACTTTCCCTAACCCTGCCAGTTAGTTGTGTCTAGACATAAATCACAGAGAAAATGTGTTTTCCTGCTTCAGAAGCCTAAAACTTAATGTTTCTGCTGTACCTTGATCATCTCTCTCTTATGTCAAAAGCTATGTGTGGATATCTGAAAGATGTGAGCAGACCAGTTCACACGACACAGTCAGAGAGTTGCTGCAGTCTCTCAGTGAGGATTTCACGGCTGAATTGTAGGTAGAAAACCAGTTTCAATTAACAATATGTATGCACAATTTATTTGTAAAAGCATTGGAAGAAGTTGTAATTTCAACTAACTGACATCACAAAACCAGCTATGCATCTTTCTGGGGCTTTGGGTGAACAAAATCACAGTCACTAGACCAACACAGATATCGGGTGTTAAGTTTCATTTGGGAAATCCTAATCCCGGCCATTTAAAAATGGTGGTAAGGACACTAGGTTGGTGCCTAGGATCAGATCAGGATGTCTCTAGAACATTCGTCTACATATCAGTAATTAGTAACATGTGCAGCTGATGACTATTGGAAAATGATATTTTGAACCGTAGGAGCTACTGTTTGCCCTTTTCCTTCTAAACCTTCTGAGTAGATTTGTTTGGAAGCCCTATACTCCTGCTGATTGCTCAAAGTATACCAAAGTCAATGTGCAATTCAATTAGGTTCATTTATACGGTGCAGGAAGTTCAGTTTATTTTTGAAATTGGTTTAAAAAGTTTTCTAAGGAAACCCAGCAGATTGCATCGAGTCACTGATGGAAAGATCAGTTGTAAAACATCATGCACATAGCAGTAGCAACACCATAAACTTTGCTTACCTAGCACCCTTGAGTTGTCGTGGTTCTCATGAGGTTGTACACTTAGCATGAGTCCACAGCGACCACTTGTTCTTGAAATTCTCAGATCAAGCCATGTGAATGAGGGAAAGTCACACAGAATGGAGACTTTGCCACTGCTTTCATCAAACTCATCCATGCCCAGTCCAGGACTCTGATCTTCTGTAACTGTATTAATGAACCATCACAATCTCACAATGGAAGTTTATTGAATGCTCAAAGATCTCCCCAAGACAATACAAATACCATGAAAATTTTGAGAGATTTTTGATACTGTTGCAGAGCCTCAATCCACTATGAGCAGGACCCTTATCACTCTGCCACTGTCTTTACCATAAAGTGAAAGCCTTTCATAAAGTGAAAGCAAGAAACTGTTTAAATTACATAATTACTGTTACTGAAGGAAACAAATAAATTGATTTTCAGTACAGTTACAGATTCCGTTATATTGAACAATATTTTAAAACTGATTTTGTTCATTGTAGGTGGATGTTCTGTTTCGGCAAAGCATCAACCCCATCAGCCTTCCTGCTCTGTCTGCCATTGTGATCTTGAATGATACAGTTTTGTGGACTGGGAACTTTGGAAAGAGGAATGCCAGTGATCCTCTGTCAGGCCCACCCAGTGAATACACTATTTACAGGTTGGTTCTGCACATACTGGCACTTTACACTGTAAATTCTCACATAACAAGAATCTTATTTATTTGTTTTACTGATATTGTGTATGTTTGTATTTTGTTGACAGCTTTATATAACATACAAAGGATTCCCTTTGAGTAAAATGTAATGTCAATAGTCTTTTCTCTTTTTATTTACTGATGACAGGGCTAAATAAGAAGCATGTCAGTTAAATAAGAAAAGTCAAAAATTAACCACCCTTTAAGCACCCTTTAAACTTGCTTTTTTGATTAAAAGATGCCTGTGGGGTGCTGCCTAGCCAATAAAATCACAATATAATTTTTATTTTAATTCAGTGAATTTAAGTTTTGAAACCCACATAAAAGATAAGTAAAAGCAAAACGTTCTTCCTCTAAGCTCTACTGCACTGATCACTTTAAAATGTATAAGTAAACCTTCTGTACTCTCATGCTTGCCCCAGATGAGTGCTTTTAGAATCCTAATCCAGAGCAATCAATGCCCATTAATCAAGCAGCAAGAAGTTATCTGCCCACAGCTGCCCCAACAGCAAGTCAGCATGTGCATTAAAGTCTACTTTTACTGCAACTGTATAGGCTTCTTTTGTGTAACCAAAACCACTCTGACGGGCACAATGCATGAAAAGAACTGTAATTTAGAGACTTTGGGGGCTGAGTCAGGGTTAAGGCCATTTCTGAGCAGTTCTTGCAAAATGACAACCCTGTCCTGACAAAAGGGTATTGCTTGGTTTGTGGCAATTTGTATTTAGGTGGTATGTTTCTGTTTCCCTTCTTTATGAAAACATAGAAGTCACCACCTACAAATCCTTTTACTGAGAGTGCATAGGGTAAATATACAGGGGTTGGACAATGAAACTGAAACACCTGTCATTTTAGTGTGGGAGGTTTCATGGCTAAATTGGACCAGCCTGGTAGCCAGTATTCATTGATTGCACACTGCACCAGTAAGAGCAGAGTGTGAAGGTTCAATTAGCAGGGTAAGAGCACAGTTTTGCTCAAAATATTGAAATGCACACAACATTATGGGTGACATACCAGAGTTCAAAAGAGGACAAATTGTTGGTGATCGTCTTGCTGGTGCATCTGTGACCAAGACAGCAAGTCTTTGTGATGTATCAAGAGCCACGGTATCCAGGGTAATGTCAACATACCACCAAGAGGGACGAACCACATCCAACAGGATTAACTGTGGACGCAAGAGGAAAGGTTTTGAAAGGGATGTTGGGTGCTAACCCCGGTTGTATCCAAAAAAAAAAAACCACGGCTGCCCAAAACCACGGCAGAATTAAATGTGCACCTCAACTCTCCTGTTTCCCCCAGTACTGTCCGTCGGGAGCTCCACAGGGTTCCATTATACAAGGCCCGGGCTGCTATAGCCAAAAACCTTTTGGTCACCCCATGCCATGCCAAAAAACGCAATTGGCCCCCAAAAAAATGGTTGCAAAGGAGCGCAAAAATCTTGGGTTTTGGGGACAATGCGAAAATGTATTGTTCTCTGATGAGCCCAAACCTTTTACTTTTTTTCCCCACAAAAATCCGGGAGAGTTTAACCGGTGTGGAGAAGCCCCAAAGAAGCATACCACCCAGACTGTTCCCATGCCCAGAGTGAAGCATGGGTTGGATCAGTGGTGTTTTTTTGGGGCTGCCATATCATGGCATTCCCTTGGCCCAATACTTATGCTAGATGGGCGCGTCACTGCCAAAGGACTACCGAACCCCTTCTTGGGGACCATGTGCATCCAATGGTTAAAAACATTGTATCCTGAAGGCGGTGCCATGTATCAGGATGACAATGCACTAATACACACTGGGGCAAGACTGGTGAAAGATTGGTTTGGAGGACATGAAAGTGAATTTGAACATCTCCCATGGCCTGCACAGTCACCAGATCTAAATATTATTGAGCCACTTTGGGGGTTTTTTGGAGGAGCGAGTCAGGAAACGTTTTCCCCCCCAAGTGTCACGTAGTGACTCGGCCACTCCTGCAAAAAAGGGCTTAAAACCCCTCTGCCCACTGTGCAGGGGGACTTGTATAATTTTCATTCCAAGACGAATTACCCCGGTTTGGCCCCCAAAAGGAGGCCCTACACCATACTAATAAATTATTCTGGTCTAAAACCAGGTGTTTCAGTTTCATTGTCCAACCCCTGTAGTATGTAGAATAGAGCAGCGCCCCCTCTAAGTTTTCTGTTACTGCAAGGTGTTGGCCAATTGTGTGTCATAACAATACGATAATTCAATAAGACTGATATAAAATTAGCTGTCGGATAGATGAATGGATGGACGGGTGGACAGGCGAACGGACAGGCGGGCGGGGGCAAATTGAAATTTAAATCAGAACCACTTTTAGCACATCACTCCCCCAATGTGTATGCCTGCATTAAAAGCAAATAACTGTAAATAGTTTAGAACAGATTATAGTATTCATATTTTGAGCTCCCCCTAGATGATAGTGCTCCTATCTCTACAGCCAAGTCTGGCCACAATGGAAGAAGTTAATTTCAGACCATCTCATGACCCCAGATGAGGATCAGAATGTTCATGGATCAAACATCCAGAGCTTTTCTTTTTCTTTTCACTTTTTTTTTACCATAACAGACCAGACCAATGCCCGGTTTACAGCAGAAGAGGCCCCTCTCTGTCTGTTTATATTCCACTCCATTTTTCCATAGCTTTTGAGCAAGAAACCAAAATACATGAACTCCTTATCTTGAGGCACCGACTGACCCCTTAACTTGTTGAAAACCATGGCCATAGACTTCAAAAAAATTACTCTCTTCCTGCTTGCTTTACACTTGGCTGCAAACCGCTCCATTGGATGTTTAATTCATAGTTTAAAGACGCCCACAGAGCAAGAGCATCAACAAAAGCATTAATGAAACCTTGATGTTCCCAAACCAGACACCCTTCTCTCCATGACTTGAGATCCTGTCCATCAAACACGACAAACAGGACCAGAGACAAGGGACAGACATGGTGTCAAACGCGTACGGTCAACGAGCTCAACTTTGTGCCAAGAAAGTGGACAAAGCTCTTGCTCTGTTGTACAAGGAACAAAACAGTTATCTTATATATATGTATATAACATACTGTACAACTCTACAGTTATGCATTCATCATATGTTTATTTTATGCTGAACATATTTGTTCGTGGTTATTGTATAACCACAAGCTCATACTAGTTCTTGTGTGCTCCTGACTTCGGCTTCAGTTTGTACATAGGAAGCTAAGTACATCTTTTTAAGTATATGAGTGGTGCATTAGGCTAAAGTCTAAGATTATAGTGTTTACATGCTCAAAACAAGCTCTCCTCCAAGCTGTCAGGATGATACAGACGGTCCCCCGGAGATCTGCCTGGGTCTGTGTACTTCATTTATTCAAAAAGACAGGAGACGTGATAAACAGGGATTCATACAAAAAAAATTCTAACTGGGAAAGAGCACAAACAAATGCAAACATAAATGATGTGTGAGAAAATGTTTAAACCATTTTTTTCTCTCTTAGGAAGTAAACGAGGTACAAAGTTGGAGGACTTGAGAAAGAAAGCTTTTCCAAAATCAATGCAGCTGAAGTTCAGTTATACAAACTGAAAATCCCAATGCTAAAATCCTTCTTCACCATGACAATGTGAGAATAGTTAATCCCACTTTTTTTGCCAGATCAGTCCCATATCTCAAACTCTTCTGCTATATTTGCAATATTTATTGCTATATTTGGCTTTCTGTTTAAAAAATTAAACACGAGTCCAATCTAATATGACCCATAAAACACGACAAAGGCTTATTTTGCAAAAATTTTAAATACAGAGTGAACATTTTACATGTTTATGTCTTCAAACTCCATAAAAGTCTGCTGTTTGTGTTTAGAAATAGGGATAGACGAATGATAAAAAAGATTATTGAGCCCTCCCACAAAGGTATAGTGAAAATCAATGACAACTGATTAATATCCTTTTTTAATTGGAGGACTATTTAAAGGGAATACTGACCTTCTTCACTGCACACAGGTTCTTGGCACATATCTATTCTAACCAAAAGAGAGCCAGCTCACATTCCAGTGTTTGCCATGGCACCCAGTTAAACCTTAAAAACACATGACATTTAAAAGTAGGAACTTAAAGATTTATTGACATACCTTCAGGCCAAATGTAGGAGCCTCCACTCATTCACACTCTCTCCTAAAGGACAAACGATCAGTTTAAAGAGTTTTCCACAAAAGTGCATTCGGTCACAGCTGGCAGGTGTGCTCCAGGGTTACTTAGACAATGTTTTTCTGAATGTGACCTTAACTTTGCATCTATAAATGCAAAGCAAAGAAGACAGTAAGGAAAAAAAATTCAACATTTTTGTAGGTTTTAATTTATTTATTTATTGAACAATATTAAACATCCAGGTCAGATGCAATGTTTAGTCTATGCATTGTTTTCAAAGCCCAAATATTGTCTGCAGATTAGTTTCTGTGCTTTGTTTATTACATTTTTCTTTCACAATGATGTGTTTAATATACAGTTGTTTAACAATTGTAAGCTAATATTTAGTGGTACAATCATAAAAGAAGAGTTATGAGACAGATTTACTGAAACTAACCAAGTAAAACAGGCTAACTGACTCAGAAAAACTCAGCACAAGACATGTTAAGCATTTTCTAAATAAGACAAATATTTCAAATAAATTCTTCAACATAAAAAATTGAATGTTTTTTGTAATGAAATAAATATGTCATTCTCCAGCTACAAGTGTTCTCCCTTTCATAATATTGCTCTAGGAGGAAGTTAAGAGTGTATCAGTTCAACATTTAGATTTTGCACAGTATGTCTAGATGTTTCTCACAGCTGGACAATTAGGTCATTCAAGTATGTGGATTAATGTGTCATGACAAAAAAAAAAGGTTCTTCTGCATTAGATTTAATATTAGTCACAATGCTGTCTTGTCTGTCTTTCAGAATTGCCAGCCTATCAAAGATTTTCCCCACATTGATGCTCTACAAACTGTGGGAGGATGGAAAGATCGTCTCCTTAGATGACCCTCTGGAAAAATATGTAGAGAATTTCACTATAAAAAACCCCCTGGGAAAAACACGAGACTCTGAGTTAAAATATGTGACAGATGGTCTCATATTTCTAGACAGCGGAGAGGTACAAATTCGCTCCTCCTCTGTCACCCTGCGCAGGATGGCAAGCCAGCTCTCAGGTTTGTGGATTCAGGAGATGAAAAAAAAACAAAAAGTACGCAATCAGAAAACTGTTTTGGTGTGAAACAACACTGTGCGGCTTGTTTTTTTTTTCTTTAAAACACTACGCTTTGCAATTTTTCAGCAACTGCACAGCATATTTTTTCCAAGAAATGCACACCATAAGATGTTTTAAGCAAACTAGAAATGCCCTGGTCACGCAAATAATCCCCTGTTCATCTGTTTAGGTCTTTTCAGCCTATGATGCTTCAGGTAATTGAGTTATTCTAAAAGAAGAAATGAGAAAGAAATAATTCAAAGGTAGCAAACATCTCTTGCGTGTCATTCCGTGCCTTTGTTTGCCATCAAGGAATCAGGGCTAAACATAATCATGTTCAGGGAACTATATATTTGTCTCATAACACTGAAGTGCTGTTTCAAGACAAGTGAAGCAAACACTGCGTTGCGATAATAATATAAGAGAGATTGAAAATCATTGTGAGAAGATGGAATACGTGTCTACTGCCTGCTAATATATGTTTTTCTTTGCTACTCTCGTCCATAATTTTTTTTTTTTTCTTCTACCGTCACTTTGTTCTGCTCCAGGTCTCCCCAGGAGGCTCCGGGCTACCAATTTACTCTGGAAAGGCAAAACACAATCGGCAATCAATCTATTACAAGATGATGTCCTTGTTGCTGATCCAGGAACCAAGTAAGGCTTGGTTGCTTGGCACTAACCTTTAGGGCTCCAGTCTGTAGTCCTCATTCACATACTAACTCAAATCAATTGTTTTTTATTATATTCTTCAATCATTATCAACAGAGCAGCAATGCTAAGATAAAAAGCCTTGCTAGAGTCTTCTTAAATTTTATCCCAGTAGGGGAAACCTATCTGTAACCACAATGAATTTGCTTTGAAATATTTTGCCTAATAATGCAACACACAACTCAGTCTGTGGATTTTATTTTTCTTGACTAGATAGTTGCACTTCTTCAGTTCTTTTCAAAACACCTCTCAATTTTCTTGGTTTCTTTCCTTCCTAGGTGTCACTACAGCAATCTCGCATTCTCTCTACTTGCTCATGTGATGTCTGAAAGAGTGGTCGGAGTTGATTACCAACGATGGGTCACAGAAAACATCCTGGATCGATTAGGAATGGAAGATACCAGTTTTGAGCTGAGCCCTGGGTTGCAGAGCCAGTTTGCTGTGGGAGTTTATTCAAATGGAAAACCTGCACCTCTCTATGATCTGGGATGGTACCGGCCTTCCGGTCAGATGTTCTCCACTCCTGCAGACATGGCCAAACTCGCGATGGTGCTGCTGGGTGCCTACCACCGTAAGCTGCTGGAGCCAGATTCTCTGAAGATCATGTTGAACCCACTCTTCAGGTGTGATAAAGATTACTTTGCAAACCGTACTGGGACACCTTGGGAAGTAAATGACTTCATGGGCTATGAGATGTTGAGGAAAGACGGTGATCTGGATGGCTACTCCGCAACGTTCTCCCTGGTTCCCAGACTGAAGCTCGGCTTAGTGATCCTAATGGCGGGCAGCAGGCCACAGAAACAGGATGTGGTCACTAAGGCCTACAGTTCTATTGTTCCAGCAATAGAGAAAGCGTTTAGAGAGGCCAAGAAGATTATTGTTGCTCCTCCAAATCCAGACCCTTATATTGGATTTTTCACATATAGCAACATCACTTTCTATGAGATCAAAGTGGGACCTGAAGGAGTTCTGATCATGCAGCAGTTTGGTCCTCAGATTGAGGAACTGATTCCAGAGAAGTACAGGACAATAAAGCTTCACTACCTGGTTGAACGGGTTTTCAGAGTTGTGTTTGACATAGAGTACCCTTGTGTTTTGAGAGTGGGCAAGGCTTCAGTCTCACTGGAAGCCCAAGATGGCCAGCTGTTTAACTTCTATGTGTTTAATAAGCAAGGCTTGTCCCCTGGCTTTGATGCACCAGGGCTAAACACATACAATGTGGTAAGAATAGCCCGCAGGCCGACCTTTACCAGCTGAGGAGCATCTAGTGTCTTTGTGCCCCAAAGACAAAGTGATGCAAGGCATAGAATACTGAAAGACTCACCTGAAACAAGAGAGGACTCCAGCAGTATCTGATTGAAAAGAAAACACAGACATGTAGTTCACACAGAAAATATTAGTTGTCTGCTAGGTTATGTACATGAATGTTCTACTTTCACTGCTCCTTTATCACACCTCTGAGCTAAACGTTAACACCGTGGCAATTCAGCGCTTTTGCTCTTCCTGCTTTTATTTAAACTACTCTCATGCTGTTGTGATCTCTTCTGTTAAAGTTTCTCTAAAAAGACAGCTGAACAACACTTCTTGTGGTCAGTCACATAACAAATTTACATATATTCTTTATTTTCAACCAGGATTATTAGTGAATAGGATATTTGGCTCTTGAATTTAAAGCTTTTAAGGGGCGTATAACTATCATGCATTTCCATATATGTATTTTTGAAACAGGTACATTTTTTCACATCTTTAGAGCTGCTTATTTAAAGCTACAAACACAGCTAATGAATTGATGAAATGAGGATATTGAGATTAATGTTTCTCTGTTACTTGACATTCATGAGCTAGGAAGAAGCTTGGCATAACATCTGTAAACATGGGAACATCTGCACCATAAACTCTTTAAAGCTCAGCTTTTGACTAACTGTGCATTCAATTGGATAATAATGTTTATGAAAAAAGATTAAATTTTATGTCTTTTTTGTTTTAAAAATGAGATGTAATAGCAGAGTAAAAGAGTTGAAAACATGCAGATAAGTATTTTTTTTCCCAAAAGACTGGAGAAGATCATTAATTCAGCTGGCAACTCATCACATATTTATATTGCCAACTAGTAACAGCTGCCATCATTTAAATACGTTTTTCCATTTTGCACAGTAACTTTTTTCAAGTCAGTCAATGAATGTCAGGTTTACACGTTTTTTTATTTTTCAAAAAAACAATAAACTGACTTTATATATTCATATATATGCAGTACTCTCCGTTAAGGCTAAAAAACAACATACAACAAACAATACAACCTTATTTGACATTAGCACAGAAAGTGCGTAGGACTGCAAGGATGCTGTCTGTCCCCTTGTGGTGGCTGTAACACATAGCGACTTAATTAGGAAAAAAAAAGCAATAGAAAAGAACACAGTTTTTTATATGGATAACAGGACAGAAATAAAAGAAATAACAGAAAAAATCATGTTAACTCACTGTTTCTGTAAACGCTAGGGTTAGCATTGCAGCACCGCAAAGTTGCTGTTCAAAATAATATTTAGTAATTGATTCAAATTCTGTTTGCGATGTATTCATTAATTTATTCATATGTCAATTTTATTAGCCGATCGTTATTGTAGTGAGTGTCTTCGGTTTTCAATGTGTGTTTTCTGTTGTTGCTGAGGACACCACTTTGTTTACTGTGATGCTGGTTTAAATTTGGGTCATGTACATTAAGTTTAAAGAAAGCAAACATCAATATGTATTATGTGTTTTTCAAGTTTTGTTCTTGAAGATAAATATTGCAGTGTGATTTTTTTTTTATTAAGATGAAATCAATAGCGCAGGAAGTGGGGAAATGCCAGGCCTGCCCCCTGTCCCCACCCTGCATGCACATAGACACACACACAAACATAACGATATAGCATAACGAAAAAGAAACCTAACAGTAACCTTGCACAAGCGATAGAAAAAACATTGTTTTGTGTGGAGTCAGCAGCAGTGTTAAAAAGAGGAATTAAATAAAAAATGACATGGATGAAACAGGGTGTCAACTTATTGCTCCTGCAGCACAGTTAGCTGATACAGAAAGTTATTAAAGTCTTAAAAAATCACGTGTCATTGGTTTGAAGTCATTGTATGGTTTATGATGCATTCTGTTCTTTTGCCATTTGCCAACCATTCTGACCAATCATTGTTGTAGTTAGTCTGGTCTATAGTGTCTATGCTGCTATTGCATTAATTTTGCTTTAAATTTGGTGATTTTTAGCTTCAATAAAAAAGGGTCCTTTGTGAGCCATACCCAGCCAGCAATCATAGGTCAACAAGGCTGTTAAAAAGGCTGTTAAAAATGAATTAGCAATTATCAGTTAGCATTAAATAGCCGTGTTCACTGGGAATATTTCATCGGTGTATTTCTTCTCTACATCTGAATTTTCTCACAGCCATAGCAATGTTGTATTCTTGGCAACCTAGATCAAAACTGATTATGGCTTTCAGAAACAAATTCACATTTTCACCTTATTATGAGTGACACTCTCCAAATTGCTCAAGTGAAATAATATTTGAGTAAATAAAGCCTGCTGCTATATCATAGTCCAACACTGTTTCATTTTTATTAGTCCTGGAATTGATATTGAAAATGTTTAGCATCAATATCATCCATTGTACTCTGTCATGAAATTAAAGAATTTTCTTATGACTTTTTGGATTACAACCACCATTTAGCTCTATGCAACATGAATCATACCTCTTATTATGATACAATCATCTGTCAGAAATTTAAGTAAAAATTCAAAAGTTCTTAGGAACTGGTGTAAAACGTACAAAAGCTAAATCGGAGCAACTCGATATTTATTTGTGTAACTTTTAATAAGAGGCATTATACAATAGACACAATCGGTTTCTTAATCATAGTGGCAAACAGCTTACCAGTCATTCAAATCATGTAGATGATTGCTGTCCAAGCAACAAGATACATAATAAGATTAAGGGAAGCACACAGTACAGCCTTACATTCTTTGTTTAAATATTCCACTGAAGCACAATGGGTTTTTTCTGCTTAGCAACACATTTTCAAATGAGAACAAAAATAATCAAGTTCAGCATGTTGTGTCAGTCAGATTACGGTGGATTTTTCCACTTTCCCTGTGGATTTTTCCTCAAAGGCATAAAGCAGGGGCAGAATAAAAGAACAGGTGGAGCAATATAACTGATAGCGACAAACCAAAATAATATTGTAAAAGTCTACATTAAAAGACTTTTAATGACATGTTCTAAATTCTAAACAACAATTTTAAGATTTTAAATACACTTAATGAATTAATTAAATGAGGATATTCAGATTACTGTTTGTCTGTTAATTACCATACATGAGCTAGGAAGAAGCTTAGCATAAAAACTAAACAGAAGGCAGCATCTGCACCTTTTTGAAGCTCAGCTTTTGACTAATTGTGTATTCATTCATTCATTTATCTTCTATACTGCTTATTCCATAGTGGATTACGGAGGAGCTGGTGCCTATCTCCATCAGTCTACGGGCGAAAGGCAGGGTACACCCTGGACAGGTCGACAATCCGTTGCAGGGCAACACAGAGACATACAGGACAAACAACCATGCACACACCTATTCACACCTAAGGGCATTTAGAGAGACCAATTAACCTAACAGTCATGTTTTTGGACTGTGGGAGGAAGCCGAAATACCCGGTGAGGGCCCACACATGCACGGGAAGAACATGCAAACTCCATGCAGAAAGACACCCAGTCGGGAGTTCAACCTAGGGCCTTCTTGCTGCAAGGCAACAGTGCTACCAACTGTGCCACTGTGCAGCCCTAATTGTGTATTTATTTAGTATAATATGTATTGGAAAAAGGATGCAATTTTATGGCTTTTTTTGTCCCAAAAAATTTATAAAATATTGGCGTAAAAGAGTTGAATACATGCAAGCAGTTATTTTTCTAAAAGTGGAGCAGATCTTTAATTCAGCTGGTAACTCATCATTTATATGTTGCAAACTAGTAACAGTTACCAATAAAATAATGAAATGAGTTTTTCCATTTTGCACAGAAACTTATTTCAAGCCAGCCAATGAATTTCTGGTTTTATGAGATTTTCTAAAGAAAAAAAACTGTAAACTGAATTTATATATTGTGTATTACTCTCTGACAACAATTCGATAAAAGATCCAAGGTAAAAGTATTCAGAGAAATCTTTTTGCAGTAATGTACTTGTAGTACTTTGTTTATACATTTCCCAGGAAACCACAACTCTCAGAAAAGAAAATGTCAATACTCATTACCTGTTAATGTGTTTGTACTCCCAAACCGTTCTTCCCACTCTCTGCTATGCCGCATAGCCACGATTCCACAATAGCTCAGGGAGCAAACTATTGCAGTGGCTCTAAAGCATGCTTGTGAAGTATTATCAGTTAACCTATTTTTTAACACATACAAATAAAAATTTTAAGAATTTTTTGCCCTAGGATTTTGTAATCTTGGGTTTAAGGGAAGAAATAGACCTTAACATAAGGAAGGAAATACAGAACACAGTTTAAGTTATGACTACTACAGATGGCTTGAGCAGGAACATCCCTGAGGTGACAGCTGCTGTTGTTTGTGAGCATAAAGTTATTAGGTGAAAATTCTTGATTTTACCTTTTAAGTGTCTGTTTTGATCCATAAAGTATACTTAGCTGAATTTAAATTCATTTTCATTACAACAAATTGGGAAATATGCAATAGTTTTAACTATAGTGCAGTTAAACACTCACAAGTAAAATAAAGACTTATCATGCAGAAATAATGACACTGACACAACCACTGTATGGCCCGCTAATATACAGTAGGCTATTCTGGTGAGTTGTTGGAAGGAATGTGCTGATGTATACTGATACATATCAAAGTGGTAAATGCCAGAATTTTTGTGTGTCAAGTTAAACTGTTTGTCCCCGTTAGTCATTTGCAACTATGGCGAATAACAGGCAGACACGGCTCACAACAGCTCTTTTAAATCCCTCCATAGGGGGCCGGTCTGTTACGTTTTCAAGTTTCTCCTTTTAGACAGTACTTCTCCTGACATCCTACTGGATAAATCACCGCATAAATGTTCATTTTATGAGCTTAATTTCTTTTACACATTGCTCTCGGTTTTTGTCATGTACATCAACTATAGTGAGATACAAGCTTAAACACAATTGAAAAGGAAAACTTTCACAAATAATGAGAAATGCCATTTAATAAACCAACATATAAGGAAGTATAGGTATGATATTAGTTAAAAGGTAATCAGCAGAGAATGAGGTACAGGATGTTCATTATTATTCACACAAAGCTGTTTTAAACCTTATTTTAGCCTTCTTTATGAAATGGCGAAGACCTTAATGTCATATCCACGGTGGTTTGTGAACAGGCTGTGTGCAGGCTGCATGCAGGCTGTGTTTGTGTGCTGTGTTCTCTCTGTGCAGGGTGTGACTGGCAGGTGCTGCTGCACAGGTGTTGCTCATCTGAGAGCATCAGCTGGGGTACTTATGGAGTGGAAACCCAGAAGGAGGCGTCAGCTCGTTTTCTCACTTGGCGTGGTAACAGCTAGACCTCTGCTTTTCTGCAGTCCTGCCTCCAAACAGTTTCTCTGATCTCCTTGTTTTTCTCCCCCTGCCTTGCAGATCACCCTTCGCTGAAGGAAGTCGAGGAACCTTTCTGGTCTCCGTTTTCACTCGTGTCATGTTCAGAGGAGTTTGGGAACTCCAGCCTTGACACCTCAGCCCTGAGCCTCCTCTCTGCTTCCATCTCCAAGCCCAGCTCCTCAGGAGCCACCTGAGAACCACCCATAAACCTGCCTGCCCACCCTCCAACCTTAAAACTCTCCAACCACAGTGGGGTTTCCTGGAAGAGAAGAAACGAAGCACTTCATCCTCTGAAAACTGTTTACAGCCTGTCAGCCTCAAGCCACCGTGGAGGACTTATTTCCCCCCGGTCTTGAAGAACCCACCCCTAGAGACCCCGCGTTTGTCCGCCAGCTCCAGCCCTGGTTCCAGTCCAACCTTTATCCGTGTTTCTAAATAAACTGTTAAAATGCTGTCTTTGACCTCGTGGTTGTGTATATCAGAGTCTAAGAAAACCCCATTGTGACACTTAATTGTGGTTTAAAAAGTTACTGTTGTCTGATAATTGCTATGCATGTAGAATTTCGCTTTTTAGCAACATTTATGCACCTATTCCATAAGTACCTAGTCAGAGCGGTTTGTCTCTGATCAGTTCTACTCTACACGGTTGGGTTCGTTTTCCATTACATTTGAGTACCTTCTCAATATAGGCAGGATTGTCAATAGCAAGGTGGCCCCACAGTGTGTAAAAGTAATGTGACGTGATTTGTGACACAACGACAATGGAGGACCTGCTGCTCAGTCCAGTGGAACAAGCTAAAGGCTTAATGCTAGCTTGCTATAGGTCATATACAAAATAACCCAGCCTACAACGATTTAACGGTTGAAGATATTAAGGTATTATAATATGTATGCTGGGACTAGTGATGCCAACCCCTACCCATTCAGAGATCAATAGTCCTCTGACGTGTTTTCAGCAAAACTCGGCACGGTTGGAACCGCAAGCAAGCAGGTACTAAAAATAGTAACGGTTCCACGTAACCATTACTAATGGAAAAGCCTAAAAAGCAGGTAGAGTCGTGCCAAACAGTGCTGAGGAGGGACTAATGGGGCACTAGAGCCCAACCCCTCCTCATATGACCCTAGGCCTTAATGCCCTCAATAGAAATGTGGTCTCTTCATAAAGAGCTGTTAGATGCAGGGGCTCAACATCTCAAATACATGTTACACCTAAACCAAACTGTATTACTATCGTGGCTGCTTTTTATTTACCTCTTTCCCTTTTAATGAAAAGCATTGCGCTGATGTGCTTTCATTATTCCAGAGTACAATATGAGAGGAAGTGACAAGGTCATCCGAATTAATCCACCATTAAATGTGACCCCTTCTCTGAATTCATCAGCACATTCACAGGCCTTATTTCCTCTCTCTGCATCCATTACAGCCTCTGCCTAGCAAAGACAATAAAAGGGTTGATGAAGCAAAATGAACCTGACAGCTCTGTTTAATCCTGCAACATGTCATTTATCTGGATAACAGTTTGTTTTTTTGACTAAAATGTTTTCAGCTGGCTCAGTTTATTAGGTGTCAACTGTAGTAATATGGGTATTATAACTTTTTTTTATACATTCACTTTGTTCAGTGTGTTCCCCTGTTTCAACCTTAGATTGTTATTGTTGTCATTGCCTCCAGGCACAGTTCTCTATTACCATTGTGACGAATACTTGTGAAAATAAACTGCTGGTAAATGGACTGACTTTATATAGCCCCTTTCTAGTCATATCAACCACTCAAAGCGCCTTACACTAGAGCCACATTTACCCACTCACACTCATAAACACGCACACATACATACATCGATACGCAGATCAGTAGGCAACCTAAGGTTAGGTGCCTTGACCGGGGCTACATCAACATGTGACAAGAGGAAATTGGAATCAAACCCACAACCTTTTGGTTGCTTCTACCTTTGAGACATTCACATTGTAGGACATTTTATATTTCCATCCCTCCAAACTTACCACATATATTTTATATACGTAACAAAAAATGCTCAACAACTACACATTTAGAAATAATGTATAAGATTTGAGTCAGATTGAAAACAAATCTGTTTAATTAGTCTAATTGGTCTAGAGCTTTCTAAGGTAGTTCACTCCTGGATTCTTATCACATAAAGTCTGCTTAGTATTCAGAAGCTTACAGATGCAATGTCAGCAATTAATTTCTTATCCTGAACTGTTACATTTTCACTATCCAGACAGGCAAAGAAATCTTGAATGTTTTGTGTTAAGACTGGGCTTCATTAACATCAGCTTCACTGAATTACTGACATTTTTTTATTTTACTTTATGCAACACTTTAGACAAATCCAGTGTCTTCCATTAGTTTTACAGCTATCACTTAAAAATATGTTTACTGTCTCTTGGTGATAGTTTGATAATTAACAAACTGGTGTCGGTCTATTAGCAAGAAAGCAAATAAACCAATTTCTCCAAATGTTTACGCATTTACACAACTTTAAAATATTTCTGTTTATTTCCAGATGTCACACAAATCTCAGAAAACAGAGGTCTTGTAGCTAGTCTCTCTAGCTACACATGGGAGGACTGCAGTTTCCATTGTTAAAGTCACACTAGGAGACAGCAAAGGTATGGTAGAAGTTGAGTCCTTAATCTCATATTCAGTTCTCGTACGTGAGATCGAGGAGTCCAGTAGAATCTTCGGGAATGGCGGTGAGTCTCTGACAGAGCTGTTGCTTTCAGCGTGAGAACACACAAGTTCCCGGAAGCATTCTCTAAATCGTGTGGACAGCAGGCTGTAGATGATAGGGTTTACTGCAGAGCTTAGGTAGAAGAAGATGCCAGACAGGATGTGGACGTACTGATAAACATTGTGCATCACATCGGTCCACTGGCTGACTGAGCTCCACAGAAGCCGCTCAATATGGAAGGGAGCCCAGCAGACTCCAAATACAGCCACAACAATCGCTGCAGGATCAAGCCAGATGGAGAGAAATGTTGTAGTTATCCTTAAAGAATGAGCTGAATTTCAGGTATTAAAGTTTGTTTAAAGCTCTTGTTTAAAGGCTTGTGGTGCACATGAAAAAGTGTTTATCCTTATTCCCTTTCAACACATTTAAATATGAGTCATTAGCAGCCCCAAGGCAAATATATTTATAGTAGGAATCTTAATAAAACAACGATTAATGGCAGAAATAAAAGATTTATCACAGATTAAGATTCATACGTGGACCACAGTCTTTTTCACAATAAAAAATCACCATCCTGTCTAAAGTAGCACACTTGCTTCCAGTTGTCTGTAAAACTAATGCTTAAGAAGACTTTGGTAGTTAAAAGAACAGTTTACGTACTTAAGAACAATTTCTCTAAAAAGTAAAATGTTGCTACATTTTAAATATGGATGGTTTTATTGCATGCATTTCAAAATAACGAAACAGGAGATACTGTTTTTTCTGCTCAGCAATTTAATATGGCAGAAACCAAAAATACATAAGTGTAAAATGTTCGAAACAACTAAAAGATTTGACTATCTATATTCAGTTCTGAAAATCTCCTTCAGGATGCTTAGCTCTTTTTGTTCTTGATGCTCCCTTACATTCCTCACCTGGTTCTCTATACACTGATCTCTTACTGGTCTCTCTCTGAAGGCGGCTTAGCAGATGCAGAATAAATTTAGCTAGATATTGTGTGCACATGCCATCAGAATAACTTGATGTAGGTGGCATTACATGGAATATACAGATAAAAGCAGATATTTTAATGCATTCTATAAAAAATCATAACCATTTTTTTCTCACTATGTGACATTTAATTAGATTAAACATTTCTTGCTTTAGCTCAGCTAGAATTAACAGAATCATTTCTGTTTGCTAAATGCCAGGGTAATGTGAAAGATCATTATAGAAAATGTTAATTTGCTTTATTTATATTCAGATGTTTACATACACTAAGGTAACTATGCCTTTGGAAAGGCCAGAAGATGATGAAGATTTTAAACACTTATAATGGGGTAATTCACAACATTTGAGTGAAATGTAGACACACCTGTGGATTTCTTTAAGACAAGACCTCAAACACATCGCCTCATGGAGAAATCAAAATAAATCAGGTAATATACCAGCAATAGAATTGTGATCTCCACAAGTCTTGTCCAATAATACCCAAATGCCTGAAGGTGTCACGTTGTGTCTCAGACAAAAAATGTGTGTTTCAGAACAAAAGCAAAAAACCTAGTGAAAATGCTGGCTAAGGCTAGTAGGACAGTGACATTATCCTCAGTCAAACAAAGTCTGTACCGATATGGGGTAAAATACTACAGAGAGGAAATAGCCATTACTCTAAAAGCAATGTGAAAAACCAGACTCCAGTTTGCAAATGCATTTAATGACAAACATTTGAATTTCTGGAGAGATTTTCTGTGGTCCTGTGGTTGGACCATAAAGTGGGAAGACACCACCCTAGCTGTGAGGCACAGGGGTGGAATCATCATGTTGTCTGGGTGTTGTGCTGCAAGAGGGCCTGACTGGCTTCACAAAATAGATGGGAAAATGAGGATCATATCAAGATAACGGCCAGGAGGTTAAAGCTTGTGAACAAACTGGTCTTCCAAATGGACAATGACTCTAGCATACTGCCAAATTAGTTACAAAGTGTTTTAACGAGAACAAAGACAGTGTTTTGGAGTGGCCATCATAAAGGCCTAATCATAGTTCCATGGATAATTTTTGGGCATAGCTGAAAAGGTGTGTGCGAGCAAGGCAGTTTACAAACCTGACTCAGTTACACCAGTTCTGTCTGGAGGAATGGGCCAAAATTCCAGAAAACTATTCTGAGAAACTTGTGGAAGGATACCAAACATTTTTTACACAAGTTGTACAGTTTAAAAAGCAATTCCAACAAATGCTAGGTAAATGTATTTAAATGTATTTTGAATGCGTTTTTTAACCTCGTCATTCAGAAGATTCTGATCTCAATTGGAAAGAAATTGTAATCTGAACAAGAGGGGTGGATTATGCGAATCCTCAATCCGAACCGCGTCCATCCACTTGATCTGATCATATTATTCTGATTGGGGCAAAGTGTACTGACTGCATATTTGTGCCCAATCTCAACGTGATGCATTCATCCACTGGTTTCTAGTCTTTGGTGGAGGAAGGTGCATCAATGCCATAACTGGAGGCAGCACTGAACTTGTAGTTAAATTCCTCCTGCTCTCTCTTCCTGTAATGCAGGAACAGTAACAGCACGTGTTGCTGAGCCTGTAGCTTAATTATGGAATGCAATAATGCCTTAACTGCTTTCAGAACCTGGTGCAGGTCCATTCTGGGCTCTCAGAACGCTCAGAACCAGCACACTGCTGCGTTTCTTGTATTTTCTTTTTCAGCACAGCCAGATGTACAACTTCTTCTTCTGCAGTTGTTTTTGTGAAATTTGACAACACTGCACATGTCAAAGTGCTTTTATTCTAAATTAAGCGTGGTACAGGAAAACCCACATCATGATCAGATTGTTTGATATTGCGCCAAAAATAAACAGTGCATTCAAATTTACTAATTTTTTATCCAAAAATATTTTAATCCGATCAAGAAATTTAGCAAATTTCAACAAAGCTAACGTAATGTAACAAAGGCTCATTTCCCTAAGCCTCGCATCAACATGGGAAAAACAAGAGAACATGCTCTTTTCAGTAAGGCAGATGTGTTAAACTTCATAGGTCTGAAAACTGTTAACCGTAAACAGCTAGTTGCCTGAACTTGGTAATATCTACAGTCAGCAATAATCAAAACATAGAAAACAACTGGAACTGTGACAAACAACGCTGGCACAGGATCCAAGTTTATCTTGCTGCTAAAAAAGTGAGGAGATGGTAAGAGAAGAACGAGCCTTTGTCTGTTTGCTCCAAACTTATTAGGGTTTATAGGAGAAGACTGAGTGCTGTTCCACTGGAAAAAGGGGATTGTCCAGAACATTAACAGCAGGGGTGCCAATGAGTGGGACCTTTTCCCCACTAAGTACATGTTCTCAAATAAAAAGGTTTAGTTTTTTTTAACTTTTCAGTGAGATTTTGTTGCTGAAATAAAATACATATATAATGGAAGGATTTTGACTTTTTCTAGCTAGGATACATGCTATATATAGTATTTTGTTTATGGTCTCTCGTATTGAAACTTAAAGGTCCTTCCTATGGTTGAATAAAATGTTTTGCAGTGTTAATCTATTTTGAATAAAGGCTAAAAGAGGATGTTTGACGGGCGGTTTATTAAGAAATTTTTTACCAGGTAACATATAGTGCAAGCTAACATTGTGTAAATTTCGACTGGTTTATCTGACTCATTCTGTTTTTAAAATTAGATTCCAGGGGACTATTTTGAGAGATTAAACTTTTTTTTGTTCCCTGTCAACTAAACTCTTGTTCCAAGGTAAAAATGCTAAGTCCCTTTCAGTAATCTTTGATGGCCAGGAAGCTATTTAATAGTGTGCATAAACTGTAAAAAACAAAAAAGTAAAATATTTCTGAAAAATAAAGCTTTAGTATTAGTAATAATCTTGCATATCTGTTAGAATGTATGGAAATTATTAAAGATCAACTTGTTTCAACATTCAAAGGAGAAGGAGCTTTACGATCCATGCATAAACATCCTCATATTACAGATATTGTCACATCTCTTTTTTTTTGTGAGTCACTGTCTGGTTTTGGTCAATAAATTACTTGGGTAGTAAAAGAAAAGGTTACATTGATTTGAAATATAAAGTTCTTCATAAGAACCACACCAGTTGGTGACATTTTTCCTCCATAGGAACGCAGTACGTGTACAACATGCAACCATTCCACATTAGGAAGTGATTGAATTATTATTACCTGTAGGAGTTTTTATCACTCTGGCAACCAACAGAGAAGACTCTTGTTGCTTTTGGTAGTCTTTCTACCATGTCCTGCACAGTTATGTGTTTGTGGTCATCTGTGTCATTTATCTTAGAGTAAGCCTGTATCTTTTCATTATGTGCACTTAAAAATACACTTTAATGATTGGAAATAAATTGAAGAGAAGAGACTGATTGATCACTAACTACATATGCTGCAGAGCTGGAGAGGGAGCACAGCCCTTTCATAGTTGTTACAAATGAAACAATCTCTTAAATGTTTGTAAAGAGATTTAAACTTTCCATCTTGTGATTTATCTGTATAAATGCTTCTGACAATAAACTAAACTACTAGAAATAATGGTTTAATCCATTTTAGGTTGCATTGCTTACCTGAGGTGCACGGCAAGGCTCAATAGCAAACGTGATCTGATCTTCAAACTGAAATGTGATTTTGGCTTGTTTAAAGGAAAGAGAAGACAAATTAATCTGCGAATACTTTTATTTGTGTGTGTGCTGGATGTGTCTGTTCATGCACTTCTTATTTCTAATAAGCTAAGAAAAAATAAAAGCATTTGCTGTTTAAAGTGAGAACGGTTTGATTCTTGAAATATCACTAGGATTGTTGCTGGTGTAGTGCAGTAAATAAAGATGAGGTTTGGTAGGTGACCTAAAATCAGATCTGTACCTGATCTTTATTGCTCTCCAAACCAATTTTTTTGGTTTTCATTTCCTGACTTTTCTATATCATTGTGGTGATAAGAATGCAAAATATTTGTTTTAAGCACAGTAATGAATTTGATTGGTCCCAAATTTTTACATATCTTTTAAGATAGTTTTCTGAAAAGTTGTGATAGGGCATTAATAGTTATGTTTGAGGTTATGTTCCCATGATTGCACCAAAACATGCACTAAGGACACTTTATACCAAAAATGCCAGCTGTTTTCTTTCTTTTTCTTAGACCTGACAAACAGATTTGCGGCTTTTATTTTATAGCATTAAATATTTATGACTAACATTCACTTGTATGACAGAAACCTTGATGCCAGTTTTATAAATCTTCAGATTTGATTCACAGTTTCATTTATCTGGGAGTGTAATCAATAAAGGAATAAGGTTCTGGAAATACTTCAAAAGTGTTTCTTTCTACAGACCCTCGCTTGCTTATGAGAAAAACTCTGAAAGAAGCACGGATAAAGAGATATGTTGTGAAACTCCCAGTAATGCTCTACACTTGTGTTTGAGATTATATTGGATATACAGGGGTTGGACAATGAAACTGAAACGCCTGTCATTTTAGTGTGGGAGGTTTCATGGCTAAATTGGACCAGCCTGGTTGCCAGTCTTCATTGATTGCACATTGCACCAGTAAGAGCAGAGTGTGAAGGTTCAATTAGCAGGGTAAGAGCACAGTTTTGCTCAAAATATTGAAATGCACACAACATTATGGGTGACATACCAGAGTTCAAAAGAGGACAAATTGTTGGTGATCGTCTTGCTGGCGCATCTGTGACCAAGACAGCAAGTCTTTGTGATGTATCAAGAGCCACGGTATCCAGGGTAATGTCAGCATACCACCAAGAAGGACAAACCACATCCAACAGGATTAAGTGTGGACGCAAGAGGAAGCTGTCTGAAAGGGATGTGCGGGTGCTAACCCGGATTGTATCCAAAAAACATAAAACCACGGCTGCCCAAATCACGGCAGAATTAAATGTGCACCTCAACTCTCCTGTTTCCACCAGAACTGTCCGTCGGGAGCTCCACAGGGTCAATATACACGGCCGGGCTGCTATAGCCAAACCTTTGGTCACTCATGCCAATGCCAAACGTCGGTTTAAATGGTGCAAGGAGCGCAAATCTTGGGCTGTGGACAATGTGAAACATGTACTGTTCTCTGATGAGTCCACCTTTACTGTTTTCCCCACATCTGGGAGAGTTACGGTGTGGAGAAGCCCCAAAGAAGCGTACCACCCAGACTGTTGCATGCCCAGAGTGAAGCCTGGGGGTGGATCAGTGATGGCTTGGGCTGCCATATCATGGCATTCCCTTGGCCCAATACTTGTGCTAGATGGACGCGTCACTGCCAAGGACTACCGAACCATTCTTGAGGACCATGTGCATCGAATGGTTCAAACATTGTATCCTGAAGGCGGTGCCATGTATCAGGATGATAATGCACCAATACACACAGCAAGACTGGTGAAAGATTGGTTTGATGAACATGAAAGGGAAGTTGAACATCCCCCATGGCCTGCACAGTCACCAGATCTAAAAATTATTGAGCCACTTTGGGGTGTTTTGGAGGAGCGAGTCAGGAAACGTTTTCCTCCACCAGTATCACGTAGTGACCTGTCCACTATCCTGCAAGAAGAATGGCTTAAAATCCCTCTGACGACTGTGCAGGACTTGTATATGTCATTCCCAAGACGAATTGACGCTGTATTGGCCGCAAAAGGAGGCCCTACACCATACTAATAAATTATTGTGGTCTAAAACCAGGTGTTTCAGTTTCATTGTCCAACCCCTGTAAGTGGCATACAGTAAAAAGAACCTGTTGAAATAAAAGGCCTTCAGATTGACTACTTCTGGAACTTTGTTGCAGCTATTATTCTCATTATGTTGAAAGACAATATGACATAAATTAAAGCAATTAAAAAAGTTTGCATTAAAAGAGCATTAAATAATAATTGTACACACCGGTTTGTGGACTGTTAAACGATCTAGAACACCAAATTTGTATAATTTCTGTTACAATTCAAATGATCCTTGCTGATAATATTGACAATTTTTTGTTATGTTATACTCACAGAGCATCTTGATGACCTGTCTTCTGCGCCCATTCTCCCCAGTGATTCTTCTCCTGGTACTGCTGCTGCAGTTCTTCCCCAGGTTCTTCCTGGCATGCCGCCTTTCTCTACCCAGATGAACGCCCATCACTAGATAGAGCATGCTAATAATCATCATAGGAATAAAATAGAAACACACAGTTGTGATTTGCATCACCAAGTTATAGATCCACAGAGGCTTGATCACAGCACATATGGCTGACTCCTCCATTCTCTCAGGCAAGTAGAAGATTCCATGAAGCGAGGTGTTAGGGATGGCACATGTCATCGACACCACCCACACAATGGTGATGACCCGTTTGGCATGCTGGTTGGTCGAGAGGTATCGTGTTTTGAGTGGATGCACCACAGCGATGTACCTCTCCACGCTGAGTGCCGTGACGTTGAGGATGGAGGCGAAGCAGACCGTCTCAAAGAGGAAGGTCTTGAAGTAGCAGCCGCCCTCACCAAAGGGGAATGGGTAGTTCTCCCAAAGGTCGTAAATTTCTAATGGCATCCCAAACATCAGCACGAGAAGGTCTGAAACAGACAGGCTCACAAGGTAAAAGTTAGTGGGGTTTCGCATCTTCTTGTGCTTTGCTATCACTGCACATGTGAGAAGATTTCCAGAAAACCCAGTGAGGAAGATTAAAAGGTAAACTGTTGTCACAGGGAAAAAAAAGGGCGATCGCTTGGGACCAAGGATTTCAAAAAGGTTGATTTCAGTAAACTGCTCAACAGTGTTGTTCTCTGAGGCATTTAATGGCACACTAGTGTTGGAGAGTGGCACAGATGAAGTGAAACCCTGCAACAAAAGCTCCATTGTAACGAGGAGGGCTGGAAAAAACATGGAAGGTGTCAACAAATCCTGCTCTGGCATCTGGATTGGTTCAACTCCAGGGGCCTGAGTTAAAAAGAAAAATAGGAAAAAGAACAACATTGTTCTCATGATGAACAATCCTGAAACAATGTTTATTGGGGTCAAATTTTTTTTCTGCTTTCATGGTAATATTTTCATGCTCCAATTTTGTGTCAGTGAAAACCTTCATTATAAATCATGCTGGAAAAGAGAAATAAGCTAGCCAAACATTATTGGCAGTGCAGATTCATGTGTTAATTGAAACAATCACTATCAATTTGTGATCCAAAGATGGCAAACAAAAGTTCATTTGCATGTGTGTTTAGTTGGTAGGTTTTACAAACTGATGACATTGAGCTCAAAAAACAATTGTAGATAGAACGACTGACGTTTCAGTCCTTATTTTGCAATATTTGTATTATTTTCCCTTACACAGTGCCTCACACTCCTAATGCCAGACATTTTCTACTGAATAAGCATGCTGCAAAAGAAACAGCAGATATTGAAGTAGCTGATTTATGCATTTGTTGGAGGATGTAGCTTTTACTGACATGATAATGGGGTTGAAATCATTCTCATCAACCGTTTGCGTACAAAATAATTGCCATTACACACGCTGCAATACGTGCTAATGGCACATTTTGCACATAACCTTTTCTTCTGAAAGGTTAATTATGTTGCCCACATCAAGAAAATCTGGGATTGTTTGACAAAATATGACAGAGTAAGTTGCATTTTGTTTTTCAAAAAAACATCCTAATGTACATTCTGTATTTATGTGGAAACGTATCTGACAGTAATTAAAAAATGAAATTGCATCTATTTGTAGTCTGAATGTTTTAATTGCTTATAGTGTTACGTTTTACTGAGATAATTAATGCAATTTATCCGCATGAGCAAATCAACACTAAAAAATGTCCACATTTCCTAAAGCACAAAAAGACTAATAATGTTTATCTATAAAACATACATAGGAAATGTCAGAAATAAATCCTCACCTTGATGTTGGTCTGCAGGTTGCTTCTTATTGTAAACACCTTGTGTGGTCATGCTTGTATTGGAGTGGCAAACGGAAAGGACGATGCATGCAGGTTAAAGTTGTCTCCTGCGGTTCGGGTCCGTACAGAAAGGAGAATGCAGACGGAGGAAACTGCAACTGCGCTGCAGCTGTTTTCCTCTTCAGAGAGAGATTACCTGGTGAAACAGAAAGAGAGGAGCTGGAGGGAGCCGGAGAGAAAGTGATGAAGGGCAGAGGGTAATCACGGGACTGCATTGAAAGATCAACAAAAGTGTCGATAATCCTAGCACATCCTCAACTTGAATGCAGCGAAATGTTTTCTCGGCATTCTAATTTTAAAATATTAAAGCGCAATGCCTGCTGAAAGAACTTTTCATTAAAACCTTTCCGCCCTTTCCGCTGCTAAAATGAAAAAATATCATGCTATCTCATACTTATTAGACAGCTAAATCCCGATCATAGCATGCTATCTCATAAGATATGGTCTCGTAATTAAGTTATAATCATGTGATGCTGTGTAATAATGGAGAGAAAATTGAAAAAATAAATAAAGATATAAACAAACAAATAAATAATTACCGTTGTGAATTTAATAACCCAACAATGTATAACAGCTATATTTTGACAACAAATATGATAACAAAGGTGATAATTTTTGTAATAATGACAATCTTACTAATAACTTTTATCAATTTTATCATTTTTGTCCATTACAATAATCAAGTCTAGAGCTAATAAAAGCATGATTGGCCTAATGGCCTCCAAGTTTAAAAAAGGTTTCACAATGGCCAGAAAATGCAGATGTTAAAAACATGATTTGACTACAGTGTAAGATTGTTTATTGAATTTAAACTCCTGATAAAATATTACCCCTAAGTTTCTAACAGTGTTTTGATTCATTTAAAAGGCAAAGCACTGTCATCTATGGTGGAATTGTCCCCAAATAAAATACATTTGGTCTTTTGTTCACTTAAAAATAGAAAGTTTTTACTTAGCCAGTCCAGGAAGGAGAGAAAAGCATTACTGCGACCTGGCTTTAGAGTCAAGTTAATTTGCAGGTTGTCTGCATAAAAGTGGAAGGATAGTTGGTGTGCTATTACTATTTCCCTGAGTGGCAGAATACAGAGAGAAGGGGACCTAGAATGGAGCCTTGTGGCACCCCACACAAAATAGGAGCAGTGGATGTTGATAGATTATTGATCATGACAGAGAAGGTTCTATCTGTCAGATAAGAAGTGTGCCACGGATACGAACAAAGTGGTTCAGATGAAACAGTAGGACAGAATGGTCAACTGTGTCAAAGGCTGCTGTTAGGTCCAACAGAACCAAAACAACAGGGCACTTACTGTCAATAGACATCGCTATGTCATTATGCAGCCTTAACAGGGTGGTCTCAGTGCTATGTTGTGATCTAAAACCTGACTGAAACTTTTCATAGATGCCATTTGTTTGCAAAAAAAAGGTTGCAAATGCATAAAAACAATTTTTTCTAAGATATTGGAGAGCAAAGGTAAATGAGAAATCGGTCTAAAATTAGATAAACTTGACGTGTCCAGGTGTTTTTTTTAAAGAAGAGACTTAACAACAGCATGTTTAAAAGCAATTGACAGGTGGGCGGTTAGTAGGTCTCAGACGCTGAATTAATTTGTTCAAAAAAACAGACACTGGTTCAAACTGCTAAAAAACAGCGTAAACAGAAGCAACAGATGGATCTACCATAATAAGTGCACCAGAAACCCATCTTGTAGATAGCACTTTTTTCAGTAAAAAAATGAAACAAAATTGTCACACGGGGTGACGGATGCATCGCCCAGAACAGAGGTTGGATGATTAAAAGCAGAGTTAATTGAGTTAAACAACACCCTGACAGACAACTGAGATTTTGCTTCCTTTACAGATCTCTGGTACTGAGCAAGACAGTCCCTCAGTATTTCCAGAGATAGGCTACATGAAGTTTGTCATTTTTCCATTGTCGTTCGGCTTTTCTGCATTGCCTCCTGAGCACATGGGTGACATAATTTATCCAGGGCTTAGCTCTGGGCTTAGTAGGTTTAAACCTAATTGGAGCCACTGAGTCTTGGATCTCATTGCAAGTCTCATAAATAGAGGAAAGAAAACCATGAGGACAAAATAGGATATCCAGTCCAGTTGAAGCAAAAAGCTGTGGGTCTACAGAAGCAGCAGTGCTTCAGCAACACGCTGCTGCCAGTGGCCTACTGGCTGGAGAGGGAGTTTCAAGGTCAATAATAGCGGGGAAATGATCTGAGATGGCAGTCTCAGATAATTCACAGAGAGAAATGGACAGCCCATGAGAAGTAACAAGGTCCAATGTGTGACCAAGATAATGTGTTGGTCTACTAACTGATTGTTGAAAGATGTCATTAGTCTTGAAAATTCAGAGGCTAAGGAGTCAGAGGGACAACAAACATGGATATTAAAATCCCCACAAATTAAAACATGATCATAAATAGGAATAAACTTAGCTCAAAATTCAAAAAAATGTTGGATAAAATCCTTATTATTTTTAGGTGGGTGGTGAACAACAGCACATAAAACATGATGAGTAAGCTCAGCCACAAACTGCTGCAGTTCAAATAAAGAATAAGTCACTACATATAAAAGCCTGCCTTTAAAATGTTCTTTGTAAACAGCAGCAATACCTCCATCACAACCTCCCAAACGTGGGGAGCTGAATAAGGAGCAGCCAGGACGGAGGAGCTTTGAGAAAGCACTGTTGCCACCTGGCTTCATCCATTTTTCCATTAGCTAGAGGAAATCCAGGTAGTGAGAGCAGAAGAAATTGTTCGGGATAAGTTTTATTTAAGAGGGATTTGGTAGTAAACAAAGCTATATGAATGGAGTGCTGGTCAGTCCCCTGGCTACTCTACTGAGTTATGTTTTGACCACAAACCAGGCAAACAAATTCCAATGATTTCTTTCTTAAATACAGTTAAATAAGTACAAAAAATTCAACATCAAACAATAATGTATACTTAATTAACACTTTCCTTTTGAAGAAAATCTTAATCAAATAATAAGGACAAATCTTAAAATTATCTTAAACTAGGACCATTGTCTTTCTCATATACATGTGGGGGCTATGCACAGTGAATTTAAGAAATACACTCAATCTGGAACATTTATGTCAAGAATAAAACATCAAAAAGTGTATTTAAACATAAAAGACACACATCCAGAAGTGTCTCATCATTTAATACTTTTGGAGGCAAACTCTGGAGAATGTTAGGTCAAAAAGAGAAGATAGAGGAAAAAAGGTGGATCTTTTACTACAGAGGCTGAGATCAGCAGGTTTTGGTGAGCAGTGCAGGTTGGTAATATTTTCTAGTTATTTCTTCCAGGAGAAAATAGAGGTGATGGTGGATGGTTGGAAGGTGGACTGTCTGGTGAGTTTCTGGTGGAGGCATATGGAGGAATCCAGAAAGCAAATCCAGGGGGGCAATTCATACAATTTCTTAAAATACAACAATTTATTAACAACATTATTAAATTCAAAGTCAAACAAACTCTTTACTATCAATCCAACCTTTTCATTTTGAAGCTATGGTACTGTGACGATCCCCTCCTGTCCAGTCGGGGTCACCAATCTACGGTTTGTTTACTCTTTTGTCTTTTCCAGGAAGCAGAGGATGTGCTGCTAATTGAACGCACCAGGCGGCTGTTAAATACTGACATCTAGGCTTGAGGGGCCTCCGGACCAGATCGGAGCCGGCAGCATTTTGTCCACGTTTCTCTTTGACTGGCTGTGTGGTTCTCCCGGGTCATTTTTTTGAACAGATTAAATTATTGTTGTATGAATCTGCTCGTCTGTCTACCGTTTATGTCACTGCCTACGAGCCGGGCGTGACATATGGGGGCTCGTCAGTTTGAATCCGGATTGGAGATCATAGTGCAGGGAGTGTGTTTGTGTCGCAGTTTGAGTGAACGCTCCCACAGTAAGTCGCGGTGGTTCTGTCCCTGTTAGGCTTAACAAAGACTTCCCTTATGGAGTTTGTTGTGGGGGGATTTTAGTGTGGTGTAAACGTGAGTGGAGCAGTTGTCTTGGGAGCACATCCGGAGTTCCAGGGGGTCGCCATTTATTGGTTGCTTTTCCAAACTCTCGGGCGTCAGTGCATAAAAACCCATCACGGTAACACCCGAAGACTAGGGGGGGAGATTAGTTAGATTCTGGTTAGGCAGTTAGAGGGACGGGGTCGCTGTGACGCTGGGGTTGTTTTGGGGTTGTGGGAGTTCAGAGTGCTACAGGTTGGGTTGGAATTCAGGTGTTGTGTAAATAATTGTTATGGCTGCTGTTGACGAGTTTTTGCGAGATCCGTCTGAGGAGGGGTTGGAGCGCTGCACACGCGAACAATTGTTAAAGATCGCTGAACATTTTGAATTGGAGGTCAGTGATAAACGGTCCAAGGACAGTATTAGGGCTATCATTAAAGCTAATCTAACAGACTCCGGTGTGTTAAAACCAGCTAAGTTGCAGGCTACCGGGACATGGTTAGACCCTGATGTTTTTGACACCCGCCTGACTTTTGAACAAAAGCTTTTGCTGCAGGCCGGGATAGAACAGAAAAGATTAGATGTGAAAAAACTGGAGTTGGAAGAACGTCGACTGAGTTCAACTAGTGCGGGGGGGCGGGCCACGCCCCCCTCGATGCTTCCGGTAGGGAAACTTTTAGCACGTTTGATGTTGGCAATAATCTGCGTTTAGTTCCTCAGTTTTCTGAATGGGATACAGACACATTTTTCTCCCTATTTGAGCGTGTTGCTGATAGTAGAGGTTGGTCTGATCTGGACCGGACACTGCTTTTACAGTGCGTGTTTCACAGGGCAAAGCAAAAAAACATACTCTTTTGCTCTCACAGTGGATGACAGTAAAGTTTTATGCCCCTGTGAAGAAGGCTGTGTTAACAGCTTATGAGTTAGTAACCAGAGGCTTACCGACAAAGGTTTCGGACATGGGAAAAAGGGGGGGGAAAACAAACCCATGTTGGGAATTTGCCAGGGAGCTGGGGAATCCATTTCAATAGCTGGGTGCTTCCTTGAAAATTAAACTTTCTTGGACCTCTGTAATCTGGTTTTTTTCGGAACAGTTTTAAAACCTTTTCCGAGTCACATTGCTGAAATATTTCCCAGTGAACATAATGTGAAGACAGCTGCTGAAGCTGCTAAGTTAGCAGATGAGTATGTTTCTTATATACATGGGGTGGCCGTGGCTATCATACTTGTAATGATTTTGGTTACAGGGGGGTTAAAAATTTTTTTATGGAGAATCATGCCAAAGGAGGAAGGAGTTGGTCCTGATATTGAACAGGAAATCGGAATGGATTTTAAAGTGGACATGTTTTATTTGGATCCGCCCGATGTATGTCATTTTATTTTTAAAGCCAGGGGCCATTGGAAGCGTGAAATGCCCTAAACGGAGTGCTCAAGTGAAATCTGCTGCTTTTTTTGCTCCCTCTGGAAAATATGCTGATTTTGTTTCCTCTAAAAAAAGGGGGGAGGTAGGACGGAAGTACACTGTGGACCAGGGAGTTTTTCCCATTTGTTTCTGATGGGCCATGTGTCCATAGTGGGGGAGTGATGCTACAGTGCCGGAAAAAATTTTTTGGGGGGGATACTGTGGCTTTAATTCATATATTGTGAGCTCTGTATTACCCTTTTCTGAGGAAAAACCAACACTGGAGACCAGGTTTTTTAATGCGGGGGAAGGGGTTTTATGGTGGTACCAGTTCCACTGCATAGACTGACATTGACTTGTGGGGGGGGTTTCAAGGGAGGGGTTATCATGGGGTTTAGGCCCGGCCCGCAACTTCCCTTTTTGGGCGGGGGGTGGATGTAATTTTTGGGGCAATGATCTTGCTGGTGGCCCCCGGGTGTGGACTGATTTGTTCCCCCACCTCACCCATAGTAAACTTTTTCCCCTTTTTCTAGGGAAGTTTTGGATGAGAGTGCTCTTTTTTCCCCTGGGTTTTTTACAGCTTGTGGGGTGACGCGAGCTATGTGCCGGTGCTGAGTCTGCATATACCCCCTGACCATGAAGATTGGGGGACAGAGGAAAGTGATTTTTTTCCTCTGTATATTTTCCCGACTCTAATTTTGTCTGTTTTTTGTAGTGACCTGGTGGCGGAGCAGAGAGCAGATCCTTCTCTTCCCCGTCATCTGTTTGATCAGGTTGTCACTGAGAAAGAGAGTTTTGGCCTGGGAATGTTTTTGAAAGATGGATTGTTTTTTACAGAATGGTTAGTAACTGGGGAAAATTTTGTTGGTGGTCCACTCTGGCAGATTGTTTTTTTCCCCAAATTTCGCAGTGAAGTGTTGCGGGCTTCCCATGACCAATCAGGGCATTTGGGGGGCCAAAAAGATTTTATAATTATATCCTGCGTTATTTTTTTTGGCCTCGGGTTTAAAAAGGATGTGTCTGGCTATATCAAAACCTGCCATACATGTCAGATGGCAGGGGGGAAGCCAAAACCAGAAAATTAAGCCAGTTTCCCTTTGTATCCCAATTTCCCGGGAAATTTTTGCAACCTTTTGAACATCTTATTTGGGATTTGGGGGTTGGTCCCTTTGCCTCGTGCTTAGGCCGGGAGTAAAATTTTTTTTTTGGACAGTGATGTGTCTAGACAACCAGATTCCCAGCTGCTTAATCCACTCCGTACCTTTTCTGCTAAGAATGTAGTAAGGCTCTGACCCAGTTTATTTCCATTTTTGGTATTCCAAAAGTTTTTCCAGTCTGATCAAGGGTCAAATTTTTTCTTCTCATTTGTTTTCCCAGTTTTGAAACGTTTACAGATAAAGCATAATCAGGGTTCGCATATCATGCTCCAAAAGTCAAGGGGGGGCTCTCGAGAGGTTCCACCAGAAAACCCCCAAGTCCCGTTGCGTAGTTACTGTGTGGAGTTAAACCCGATTTGGGAGGATGGTTTTTTCAATTTGGGTTTCTGTTGGCTGCTCGTGAGGTGGGGGCAAAAGGGGACACTGGTTTTGGGGGCCAAACAACTTTGTTTTTTTTGGACATGCAGTGCGTGGGCCACTTAAACTGTTGCATTTTGAGGCTGTGAGACCTTCGCAACCTCCGTTAAAGTTAGTTGACTATGTCAATGGGTTTTAGGCATCGTTTTGTATGTAGGGGGGGAAAATGGCTAGACAGAGGTTGACCTCTTCTCAGAAGAAAAAAGAAACGCATCTATGACCGTAAGGTGGAACGTCGATGTTTTTAACCCTTTGGTGATCAGGTACTTGCATTATTGCCAATTGTCAGCTCCCCTTTTTCAGGCTAAAATTTACAGGCCCGTTTTTTGTTCTGCGCAAAAAAACTGTCGGATCAAAACTATCTGCTCTCAACACCGGGGAAGCGTAGGAAAACCCAACACAACTTTGCCATGTGAATTTTTAAAACCATATTATGCTCGGGGTTTCCCCGGGGTCTATCATTAAAAAGGGAGGACGGGCAGGTTAAAAAGACTCTCCCTGTAGCCCAGTGGGGGGGTCTTGGTTTCTTGTCTGCCTTGAAAACGATGGAGTAATTCCACCTTGATGAGAGTTTGTTGACTGGCAGGCTGAAAACTTTTGATGCACTGAGAAAACTGGATTCTTTTTTGCACACTTGTCTCAGGAGAGGGGTGCTGGTTTGACTGCTGTGGTTAATGAATTTTCACAGTTTGTTTTGGTGATGTGCCCAGTCCCAACTCATTTAATTCCCAACATGAAAATCGATGTAGGGGAGGCAAACCGATTCGACAGCGGTTTTACGGGTATCTGAAGAGAAGCGGAGGGTCATGGAAAAGGAGATTCGGTACATGATTGTAATGGGGATTGGGTGAACCCTCTGCATCTAGCTGGGCTTCACCCTGTTTTTTGGGGGGAAGGTTGACAAAAATTTTAGATTTTGGACAGATTACCGAAAGTGAAAAGGGGTTACAAAAAGATGCTTATCCTATGCCACGCATGGAAGACTGTGTTGATCAGGGGGGTTTCGGCTCGGTTTTTTCAGTGAATTTGATTTATTGAAGGGTTTTGGCAAGTTCCATTTTCTGGAAAAGGGCCAGAGAAATTTTTGCCTTCATAATCCCTTTTGGTCTGTTCTCATACACTGTGATGAGTTTCGGATTGCGAAATGCACCAGCAACATTTCAGCATCTCATGAACATGGTTGTGTCTGGAGTGGAGGGGTGTGCCGTATGTTTGGATGATGTGGTGGTCTGTAGTGATACATGGAAAGAACATCTGGCTCACATACGAAGCTGTTTGAACGACTGGCTGAAGCACACCTGACCATTAACTTGTCGAAGTGTGAGTTTGCTAAGGCCACTGTTACCTACTTGGGTAAGGTGGTGGGGCAAGGGACAGTGCGTCCAGTGGAAGCCAAAGTAACTGCAGTTTTGCAGTATCCTGTACCGACCACAAAGAAAGAACTCCAGAGGTTATTGGGTCTCGTGGGGTACTACCGCAGTTTCTCTAAGAACTTTTCTACGGTGGTTGACATTGACAGATTTGCTGAAGGATAAGGTGAAGTACACCTGGTCAGCTTCTTGTCAGAAAGCTTTTGATGAAGTCAAAGTTGTTCTCTGTTCCTCCCCTGTTCTTGCAGCGCCACGCCTGGATCATCCTTTTGAACTGCATGTGGATGCGAGTGATGTAGGTGCAGGTGCTGTCCTATTTCAGCAAGATGATGGTGGGGTTGATCGACCTGTTAGTTTCTACTCCAAAAAATTCAACCATTTTCAGGTGAATTATTCTGTCATTGAAAAAGAGACATTGGCATTAATTTGGGCTTTAGAGGATCACAATCCTCTAACATTTTTGCATTCATTGCAGTGTCCGAATCGTAGATTAATGCGATGGATGTTGTTTTTGCAGCCTCATTGCCTGGATATCCACCATTTAAGAGGCTCTGATAATATTGTGGCAGATGCTTTGTCCAGGGCACCTTGTCCCTAGATTTACTATACCATGTATTTAATTTTCATTCCCCTTTCTCTATAAGTTTCTTATAGGCTTCTCCTGTGGCTAGAGTGGGTGAGCTGTTGAGGTGGGGATTGAATGGGTGATTGTGGTAAGGCAGAAAAGGCTGTTAGTATTGTAATCGTTACGTAGTTGTTCAGTTGAATTGCTGTTTGGAGTTCCTTTAGGGACTCCATTTTTATGGGAGGGGGTGTGACGATCCCCTCCTGTCCAGTAGGGGTCACCAATCTACGGTTTGTTTACTCTTTTGTCTTTTCCAGGAAGCAGAGGATGAGCTGCTGATTGAACACACCGGGCGGCTGTTAAATACTGACATCTAGTCAGTCACCGGGGGGGCTTGAGGGGCCTCCGGACCAGATCGGAGCCGGCAGCATTTCGTCCACGTTTCTCTTTGACTGGCTGTGTGGTTCTCCCGGGTCATTTTTTTGAACAGATTAAATTATTGTTGTATGAATCTGCTCGTCTGTCTACCGTTTATGTCACTGCCTACGAGCCGGGCGTGACAGTACAGAAGTAAAGATTAACACATTTTTTTTTGCATATCTTTATCAGGGGTTCCAATGGTAAAATTGTCATTGTACCTAAGATCAGATTTCCAAACAAGATAATGACAAGGAGAAGAAGAAGACTGAATATTTTAGACTTAAAGTTTTAAACTTAGAAGTTCAAAATGACCTGAGTGAATTCAATCGGTGCTGTAAATCCCCATGGTCTGTAGGGGGGTGCTGTAATAAAAAGGAGCTTTGGAGATAATGTTTGAACACAGTGAGGAGTGCTTTTCAAAGACATATGAAAAAGAGTGCTATCCATGTAGTATTCCTTAGTTTTATTCTGAGACAACCTATAATAGACCTCTTGACACCTATTAATTAAAGAACAGAGAATAGTTGTATTTTTACTTCTTACCCTCAATTAAATTCAAACAAAAATACTCTTTGCTATCTGGGACCACCTTTCTGTGAATTAATCATCCGGCCCAACTAATTTCACTGGAGTCTTTTGAGTATATAATTATACTCAAAAGATGGAGTGATTGGAGTGATTGCTTGCTTTTGTCTGCTTTTGTTGGTTGATTTTTTTTTTTTTTTTCTGATGATTTGAAATTGTGTGGTGTATAAGTAAAACTGACTGGATTTAAGGGCCATATGCAGCACTGGAATAATGGCTGGACGACCAGTGATGGGGTGATGAGATCCTAGCTCAAAGATGATAGAAAGTCAGTATCAGACTTGTATATTATAAAAATTTGTAATCCTAAAAGTTACATTTAATATCTTAATCTGCAGCCATTTTGAATCAACTGGATTTCTCACTTAACCTTGACAAAAATTATGATATTTTAAACAGAATGTAAGCAACAATAAACAAGTAACAAAACACTTGAAACACTTAAAACATTGAGGAATACATCAATGGAGACTCTGTTGTCTGTCCTCTGAGTTACAGTCACACTGAGCTGTTAAAAGCATCTCAAGCCCAACCTGAAACTTCCTCGCTGAAGGTCCCAGGGACCAAGTCATGTCTGTGCAAAAACTGTGTCCATGATTCTTCTTAAAGGTTGACTGTGATGCACCTCAAATGTCTACTTTATAAATGAGTTTTCCTAAATAATATTTGTAATTTCAAAGCTGATTAGCTGGCCAATAAATTAAAGCCTGAAAGAATGGCCTAAGCACAACATGCCACACAGACCAAGTCGCTCTCTGAACCAATATTTTATTGTCTTTTCAGCCAGGACACGCTTCTCCTCTCTGGTGTGTAGTAAAAATACTTTTCAATAAACTTTAGTTCAGCCATTGCCCTGGTGTGGACTTCATATGCTATGTGTCCTTTGAGCCACTTTCATTTATGGACCATAACATAGACAAATGGAGCACAAGTTTAGCAAAAGTTCACTATGGCTTAGTTTATGGTCATTTAGGCTTCTTTAAGTGGAAGTAGAATTTCTTTTGACATTAACATATTAAAACTTATGCACATATCTCGAAAAGGAAATATGGTGCCTCAGGTTTAGATCTGTTACTACCTGAATTCAGGGATGTTTTATTAAGTATATATTTTAAAGTACAGCCATCATTTTATAAGGTTTTGATTGGCTTTAATTGTCTTCCTCAGGACCTTTTTGATTTTTTCTTTCTCTCTTGCTCAATTTCCAGGGAGGCATCTAAAATGAAATAATTTCACATTCTAGCTGAAACATGAAGCATCTAGGTTACAAACTCATTCAGATATTATAAATGAAGTCATGGTAGAAAGAAGGTAAATCCTCTTTCAGTTAGGGTTTAATGCATTTTGTGTTTGAGATGTATTTAATTTTTCTATAAACCTTTTCCATTTGGTTTTGTCTTTGTTTAACAAATGATGACATGTTGAAATTTGGTGATGAGTGTTTTTGCACTCGGGTTAAATTTCATTCAAAAAAATAAAATTCATTTATTCATCCAGGTAAAATGTCTTTTTTCAAGAAAAATCTGACAAGATTTTGAAACCTGATAAAGACCAGAGGATCTACGTGTGAAAAGCCCAGAACTGACAGAGGGTATACTTACTTTGTGCTATTACAGTGTCTAAAATGAACATGAATAGGCTTGTAAATGGGATTCATTTGAAAGGTTTTAAACAAGCTCATCTCTCTGAAGCAGCTTTGTGTAAATAAGGCGTGAATTTGGAGACTTCCTCCCAATTATGACGATTATGCAGATCAAATCAACAGTTGGCAGATCATTTTGTTCTCTAATACCTACTGGCCCTGTAAAATACCTACTAACAAAGCAGTCCTTCATTTCCTATATAAACGTAGTACTGTTGTTAACTTTATCAAAAAAAAAATACTTTAGTGTTAGTGTTCATCCATTGATTTTCTGTACCCATTTAATCCTGGTCAGGGCGGGGGTGATGGACCCCATATGATTCTGTGTATAATTTTATTCTGTTGTTTTATTTTGTTTGTACAATGTCCTTGAGTGTTTTGAAAAATGCTTATAAATAAAATGTATTATTATTAAAAAGTATTTGTCCCCTTACAGACATCAGACATTTTTGGCTATGCTCACATGTGTATGTTTCATGTCATCAAACACATCATGCAAAGTCCTTCTACGGTAACACAACCTGCAGTTATTTGACGTTGCAAAGGGAAATAGGTCACTCATACCAACCTGGTCATTGTCTTGTAATCAATACCAAGACTTTAAATGAGGCGAGACCATGTTGAAGACCTAAACAAAGCCAGTTTAAAGATGGTTGCTGTGACCGTAATAATGCAGTTGCTACTGCAAGTGTTTAAGGGGAAATCTGCCTTATAAGTGGGGGACTAAACTCAGTTAGTGTTCTTTTCATCAAGCCCTATGTGAGAACTGTTCCCTGAGTTTGTGATCTAGTTTTGGTTTCCCTGTTAATTAGTTTTCTTCTGTTACATTCCCACAGTTCCCTGCAGCTTGCTCCTCACACCTGTTCAGTATTCATCTGATTACCTGCCTCCCTTTCTCATTGGTTCCACATTGCACTTCCCTCTGTTTAAAAACTCACTGATTATCATTGTTACTTGCTGGTTCCCTTCCGTTAAGTACCTTGCTGTTCCCTGCTGATTATCCGCATCTTCTTGTTGTCCACCCATGTAACTTTTCTTGGAAACCTTTTCATTAAAAGAAGAACCTTTTCCTCATCATGCTGCTGCACAGTCCCACACAACCTCAAACCTTGACAAATAGTTTACTAATTAATTGCTATTTATTATTATTAGAATTATTAACCATCTCTGCCTTCTGTTGATCTTGTGTTCTCAATAAATAATGTGCTTGCTTCCAATTCCTTTTCTTCAAAAGAAACAACTGCATATTTAAGCGAGGCAAAGACCATTGAGCCACTTTCTGAGATAACTAATAGAGGTCCTTCACGCCTGCAGTGTACTCTCTGAAAGTGCAAGATCATTTAATCATTTAGCAGAGTAAAAGACATATTTTTAGAGACTTTATTTCACTACTCTGATCTCCCCCCAACACACAGTTTTAAAAGAACATTCAATCTTTCCTTAATGGTCATTGCAGGACACTTACCTTACATGCACTTTTGGAAAATGGAGCTGGATATACACCAAGATTTAGGTGATTTTGGTTTTAGGTCTTTATCAGCTTGAAGAGAAATTTCAACATACTGGCAAACACTAAGAGCAAGAACAGATTTTAAGCTAAAGCAGACAACTGCCTCATGGCTGAAGGAAACTAAACACCTACCTTGTAACAAATTATGTAACAAATTACATTTGATTTAACAAGGGTTTATTATAAACTGAACCTAAAGTCAGACATTTCAGTGTCTTAAGGTAAATTGTGTTAAAAGACATCTGCTCGCAAAGACTGTTTAGAGTTTCATATTTATAGGTAAATCTCATAAAATTAGAATATAGTGACAGTGAAACTCATAGATAGATTTTTTTGAGATAAAGTTAAATATTTCAAACCTTGTAGTTTTAGAGTGTATTATAGTACACTGGAACAATGCTCTCTGTATGTCTTCACCAGGTAGTCGCTAACTATACCTGTTTGGCATTTTGCTCTGAGTACTTACAGAAAAAGCCTTTTACTTTAAAACAGCTGACAGGTGTTTTAAATACTAACAACTTGCAAGCTGTGACACGCAATAACAGTAGCATTGAGCAAAATATCCAAACTATTTGCTTTATGGAGCTGAAGAGCTGTCAGGAAGTTGCGGATCATTGGTGACAAAATGCTTTAGTTGGTACTGGAGGTTAAAATTGAAACTGAAAAAAATATTTGTATAATGGATGAAATTAAACAAACCGTCACTAAAGAAAGTAGATTCATCACTATGTCTAACAAGTGATTGTTATTTATTCCTAAATTGTTTTTTTAATTTTATTTTAATGTATTATTTTTTATCAAGCAAACATAATTTTTGTGTCAAATCTGATGCTTTCAAGGATTTATAAATAACTAGAGAATAAGTAATTTATTTTAGCTTAAAACATTATTCACTCTATGTGTTTTAGTCATGGACAACTAATACATGGATAACATCAACTACCTTTGATAAATGACTTAAGTTCTGATGTTTTAGGCCTACTGATTCCTATTTCCACTCACTTGGCTTCCATCATCTTTGCTTCCAACTGCAGCATATAATAAAACCCATATATCTAGCTTATGAGGTACTTCAGGAATCGAAGCAGGACTGACTCATTTCCTGTGTACTCTGAGAATATTGTTTTCTGTCTTGTTTATGTGTAAATACTGTAGAGATATCACATCTAAAATTGTTACTTTATCAGTTTTCTTTCAAATTGTGAAAAGGTTGTGGGGAAAAATAAAATAAAATAAAAAATACCGCATGTTAAGCACTGCACTTAGAAATCACGTTGCCACATGCAGAGTTTGCACACATTAGCAGATTGAGGTAAAGACTTATGACAAAAGAGGCACCAAATAAGTCCTTTCTGTTCAAGCAAAACATCAAAGACACAGTGAAACTCTGCACAAATGTACAAAGATGGACTACAGAAAATAGAATGGTATGTTCTCTGATGTTGATTCTGATGTCTGGAAAAACATTTGTCTGGAGAGGAAAAGGTGGGCACCGTCCTATGTGCCATCCTCCTAGTACAGTCCATTAGCGGGGGATTTCTCCGTCCTGCACACTATGATTAATAAATGGTAGGATCAAAACCTTAATAGTAACTTCTTTCAAAGATTACGAGATTATATTTTTTCAGCATGATGCAGCAATGTGTAAAAGGGAAAAGTAAGAAACCTGCAAGAATACATCCTTTTCTTGGTATTGTGGTGGAAGTGTGACTTTTCTATTAATTTTACTGAATGATTAAAATTGCAATACCTAGGCTAAATTACAACAGACATCTCAAATACTGAAAACAGCACAACTTCACAGGTCTCACTGACTCTCACCAGCCATGGCTGAGAGTGAAACTAGCTTTAAAAGCATGTATTTAAAGAGACAAGCAAAATAATATCAGCCCATGTTGATGTAAAAATTTATTATAGTGTATATAGTTGATATACGTATATGAACATTGCATATAGCTGCTGACAGAAAAACTGCCAAAAAAAAAAAGGAAATAGTCCTTCACAAAATTCTACGCAGCTTTCTTTCCACAAAGCTGATGAAATACAGGCCAGCTCTCAAAGGAGCCTGAGGCAGAATTAGCCTCACACTAATAGGAAGAGGTGATGGTTATTCAGGCAACAAATTTCAGTTACAAAACAGCAACCTTATCAGTGAGCTAAGGACGGTGAAAAAAAGAACACAATCCTTTTCATCCTAGTCTAGCCTTTATTTGGTCCGAAATTTAAATTATAAGTTCTATTTATAAGCACAAAGAATTTAAAAGCATATTTTTACATATGACTGCAGAAAAATAAATTATCCTCAAAATTATCCTGAAAAGTGCAAGAAACACCAGCCCAGCCCCCAAACCAGGAGTGTTGATTCTTACAAACAACAGCCAAAGATTATACAGTCATGTGACAAAACCCCTTGTTTTTTCTAACATACATACTTGGACACAGATCTTTAATTTCAACCTGATCCTGGGAGGTGTGCACGGAAGAAAAGCGTTGCTTTCTAAGAAAAACAAGAAGGTCAGACAAAGTTTTGGTAGAAAAATATAGAAAAAGAACAGGACTTCTAGAAATATGTTCAATGGATAGCTGAGCCTAAAACTGGATCATTTGGACACCAGAACATAGGGCATGTTTGGATTAAATCAAATACGACATCCCAGGAAAATAAGCTAATGCTAACTGTCCAGCATAGAGCTGGTCGTGTCATGGTTTGGAGATGCTTTGCTGCTGCAGAACTTGGCCAGTTAGCTATCATGGAATCCACCACTGATTGTTCCGTGTATAGGTGGGTTCCTGGAGAAAATCAAGAGCAAGTGAAGAAAATACAATCCTAAATCCACCAAAAACAAGCGAAGAACAAAGAAATGGAAAGTCCATACCAATTCAGAGCCTAGACCATGATCTCACTGAGATGTGGTGGAGTGTCTTTAAAAAGGAACTTCATAGAGACCAGTGGATGGGTACAAAAAGCATAACACTAGTTATGTGGGTAGGGTGTGCTAACTTATTCCTTAGTTAGACTACACATTTTTTTGTAAATTCTATCACCGCCAGATAATGTAAGAGGTAGCCCTATACTCTTACATTTGATTATATAACATGAACTTGATTAATAATGCTGCTTTTGTTTACTTAGGTTGATTATCTCCATGAATAAGTTGGATCAGGGAAAGAAATATGACTGTGTGTGCTTAGATTATGTTTAAAGAGTTGTATTAGTTTGAAACAGTACAGTAAAATATCACATTTGACACAAAGCACTCAAAATAGAGACGGTCTATTTATCAATTCTTTCACTGCACTTCACCTATCTTTATAAATGAACACATTTGACATGCAGCTGTGCAGTGGGTTCAACAGTTGTCCTTGACAGTGGCTTGAAACAAACAAGGGACATAATTCAAAAGGACTGAACAGACTGCTCTGAAGTGATGATTTAAAGAAAATCCATCTAGAGTGTGTCCCTGAAAATTCATGTATACACAGATCTGTTTTATACTAAGCATGGGTTGCTCCCTTAAAAGGCCTTTTATTGGTTGTATAAGGACCTGCTTTGTGCAGAAATGTGTAGCCTTCAGCTAGCGTTAAACTTTGTATCATTTACCTTTGACCTCAACTCTGAGGGTGACATTACTCAGGTGGAAATAATTTGCAGAAGGTCATGGACAAATATTTTTTATTGTATAAAACCAGAAACCATGGTAACTGAATTATGTTAATTACATGACTTTGAATGGATTCACACAGCAGTGAAATTACATTTAAATGAAAAAGCTTTGACCTAGATGTCATTTTCTGTGGAACCCAACTGAGCCTGTGGAGTTCAAATTCAAACTGGCTGTTCATCAGCTGATTGAAAGTGTTAGACCATTACCCCTCAAAAAACTAAAAATAAGTTTTTTAAAGACTTAGTAGTATGTAGCTTCGTCGACTTTATTGAGCGCTTAAAATAATTGTTTAGACACACTTCCAATGGTTTCCAGTAAACTGGTGGGAACATTACTCTGATGGTGAAGGTGGCTTCACAAAGGGCTTCCACAGTCTGAAAATGATATCTGTTTTTGCTTACCGTCTTTTGCCATCCATTCTTATCTAAGTTTCATTTGTCCATGAGATTTAGATCAGGTAAACCTGCAAGATGTAGGGGCGTGAATTTCCTAGATAAAGTCCTTTGTCAGACATATGTTTTGAACAGTAGTGTTATCCTGTTGACAGACCCAATCATCATTCACTGACGAGGACCATCAATCTAGAAAAATAACAGCTGCATCAACCCCTATTTGACACTCCCGCACAACCTTGACCCTTTTCACTGAACGAAAGAGCTTTCTAGATCACAATGGAGCCAACTCCAATGTGCCGTGTGAAAATCTTCACAGATCTTTAGAGGAATCTCTTACTCATGCCAGTAATGTTGGAAGCCATCACCGCTGTTTGGATTCATTCTTTTCTTGTCAGAGAATAACACTTCTTCCCCTTTTTATTACCGCATCTTTGGTGTTCTCTTGCAAAGTCAAATGGGACAGGCTCGTGGCGTGTGATGCAAATATTTGCATATTCATGTATGGAAAAGAAAAGAAAGTAAATGTTAAGTGGCCTGGGCCTATGTATCAGCATATGTAACTAGTGTTGAGGTACAATAATTCCACCATATATAAAAAGACACCCTCAACACCCCAGTCCGGATGTCGTGAGAAAGAACAGATGAAGAGCAGGAAATTAAGATTAACACAAGTTTAATTTGGTAAATTATAAGTCCAATAATTCCCTAAACATATTCCATACAAAAAGAATGATACAGAGAAAGAAAGAAAGATTTACCAAAGGCCTTTGGGAGAAGACTCCATCAGCAGCAAATCTACGGCTGGTCACCAAGTGATCTACCTCATCATAGATGCCAGTACATTTTATACCATCTACATCAAAGACTGAGCCTCCCCATTATGTAGTCTGGCCCTGTAAATTAGCCAAGCCCCCCTTGTGGGTAATTTATTAGCTATACCATGCCCAAAAGTTGGCATTTATTGCTTTACTGCCCATACAACCAGCATTTACTACTTGCAGCTGCTGAGAACCTCCTAACCTCTGTTTCACCCTTGTTCCAGCCTGACTTTTGCTGTGACCTCTGACTTCTCCCTCTCAGGCTCACAATACATGTTATGTCTCAGTTTTATGGTTATACATGCGAACTGAACTAATAGCATGAAAGTACATGATTTTAATTGTCAACACTAGCAATATTGCTTAGAACATCCTAAGCAAGCCTAACTGTGAACTTTTCCAAAAACTGAAAATACTAAATCTAGTGGGCTGCACGGTGGCACTGTTGTTGTCTTTCTGCATGGAGGTTGCATGTTCTCCCTGTGCATGCGTGGGTTTCTCTCCGGCTTCCTCCCACAGTCCAAGAACATTACTATAAGGTCATTTCATCTGTCTAAATTGGCATTAGGTATGAATGGTGTGTGCATGGTTGTTTGTCCTGTGTGTGTGTCCGTGTTGCCCTGCGATGGACTGGTGACCTGTCCAGGATGTACCCTGCCTCTCCCCCATAGACCACTGGAGATGGGCAACAGCTCCACCGTGACCGTGTACGGTAGAAGCGGGTACAGAAAATGGATGGATGGATGGACTAATTCTAGCTTTAAAAATAAAGAGGTCCTACTTCCATAGAATTGGACCTTGAATTCATCAAGCTGTTTGGTATTATATTTTAAATGAGCTTGATAAATTGAATTGATTCAACATTTATTCTGTATGAGAGTGTGTGCATGCATGTCTCTTTATTTCACTTCTGTAGGATTATTTGTTTTCTAAACATCTAATACTTGATAGTGAATCAATCTGTCTTATAAAGTAATTGATAATGTGGATGTTTGACCTGATCACAAACAGTAGATTACACAAGAAGCATAAAACCATGTGGCCTCTATTGATTTGGATGAGTAAATAACACATTTTCTCTTCAAATGTGAGTTACTCTTTCATTCAGATTTAAAGATCCTAATGAATGAAGCTTCTTCTACTATTATCCAGAATGTGAACATTTCCAATTGTGACTAAACTCTGTTATGGTGTTGTTCCATATTGTTTCTAGTAACCATATTAATGGTTTACTTGAGTGGCTAAAATTAACCAGCTACAGTCTAATTGACTGACTTTTGCACATTATGGTAATAAGGATCAATAAAGTCATTAAAATAATCAATATGTAACTAAAATGTCGACAACAACTGCAAACTTGTTTCTGAACATATTAATCCTGATCTGTGGCAAATTAATTCTACAATAATATAATAGATTTATCACTCTTTTATGAGTGGTTGTAGTTGCTATTTTATTTTTTTATCATAAACTAAGGAATAATATGGTACATTTGACTGAACAATTGCATTACATTGGTGCATTAATAGCATCTTTCTGGGAAATACCAACAGAGCCCTATTTGGCTCTTATAATCCTAATGTCTCATAACTAACTCAGATCATGCTAACACATGTAGGTCACACAGACATGAACAAATCCCCAAACAGAAAACACTGTGAATCACTTTGACCATGATGCACGTGCTGCTGCACTTGAGCTGAAGACTTCCAATCAATGCAGCTAGCTAATAAGTTACCTGGTCAGATAAATATTTATCTGATTATTTGGTGCTTAGTACATAGAGGTAAACCATTTCATTATTTTAAAATGCCTGAAATGAAACATAACTCCAGAAAATTACAGTGACAAACAATCATACAACAATAAGGATAAATTTTTTTTCCAAAATGATGAAGTAGTTTTTCAATTTTTAAACTTTTATTTTTAGCCTTTCAAATAAGAAGATCAGCTGGGATTACTACAAATTTTACCACAAATGTTTAATTGTTTTCCTAAACAGTAGTAGTAGTTTTCTCCCCTGCCATAACTTCTTTTTTGATGCAACTTGATTTATCTCTGTTCGTTTTAGTATAAGCAGATATTTTTACTATTCAATTTTTAACTTTTATGCAGAGAAATATTTTGTTCAAATAAACATTGAACCGTACACTCATTTTTAATAATAGGTTGATGTAGAATAAAGATTGATGTTTTCTATCTGGAAGAATTTGCAGGTTAGCCAAGATTTTGAAAACAGGTATGCCAGCTGTACTAAACATGTACAGAACTTTGATGCAGCATACCAAGTAAGTATAATGTTGTATTTTCTACTGTTTAGGGTATAATAAGGGCACACCAAACTGATGGGAAAAGCATGGAAAAGATAAAACACCGACACATATGACGTTCAGGCTGTGGATAAAACAAATGCTGAAGATTTATTGGTAAGGAATAGGTCAGCATAAAATAAACCTTACTCTCCTATAAATCCTCTCTGAAGTAAACAGTCCAGCCGTCCGTGTCAATTTAGGGCTTCTCTGTAGAGACGCCAATGTTTGTCTTCTAGTCTAATAAACTAAAATGTGAAAGCCATCATTAGCAATGAATGTGATATGTAGTAACCTTTAAAGCATTGGTGATATGGTTGATGGATTGTGAGAGAGATCTACAACTGAAGAGAAGTTGTAAAGTAGTAACAGCGGTGTTTGTGTACACGTCAGATCATACAACGTTATATGTGCTTCACATCAGGTATTCTAAGTCCAACATTCATTCTATATCTTTATTATCCCGTTCCGAAGATATCAACTGGATCAGCACATACAGTACATATGATAAATTGCTAAATTGCACTTTTATTCTAGCAGCTACAAATGGAAACTAATAGTTTTTTGCAACCAGTGGAAAACGTATAGATTAACTGTGCTTTGAGGAAGCTTATTGAGTAGTTTGACTTCATAGCTAAAATACAAAAAAAAGATCATAACAAGAAACTTTTATTTAAAACTGGATTAGTAAATCAATGAAATGGCACATAGTTTTCTCAATCAAACACAAGAAGATTGAGGAATTGCATTGCGATTTACATTTCTAAAGCAAATGTCTCCACAAATTACATTAACAAGCTGTATATCCTAGGTGATTGACACAAAGCATGGCCAAAAGCAGAGAGCTGTCAATTGAAATAATGAAAGAGATTATAAAATTAATTCAAAAAGAGATTTCAGCACAGTATTTGGCAAAAGAGTCTACTATTTCCCAGTCAGATAGGTCTAAATTTATTGTACAAAATAAATGAGTACAAAATAAATTAGAAAGTTGTGATAACAAAACAACATAAAAGCATCAGGACAAAAAAGCTCAAAGAAACTATGCTTTGAAAATAAGAAATGCAGAATTAAAGACAAGGAAGACACATAGAAAAATGGGAATACTGTTAAAAATCAAAAATAAACAATCATAACCCAAACAAAGAAAAGACATTTCCAATGGGCTAAAAAGGAGCGGTGATGGACTGTGGATAATCAAATGAAAGTAGCAGGCAGTGGATCGGGAACCTGACCAAAAGATCTGTTTGGTGCCATCCCCATAAAATGTTGAGAGAAGTGTCTGAAAAACAACAAAGTTTCCACAGTCATTGATGGTGTGAGGCTGGATGTTGGGGGAAGGAGCAGGACAGATGACTGTGATTACCTCTACAAGACATTCACAAGTGGAAATTTAAAAACAAAGTTTTAATTGGAAAACAGCTCAGATTGCAATCCAATTTAAATAATTGTGGAAATTGAAAAATAAATTGTGCCTTAACAAAGTTGCATCCTGAAAAGCTGATCAAACACACCACGACTTTTGATATAATTGATCCATTTACAGTGGGTAAATGTCTGAGGATATATATTTCTAATATATCTATAGAAATGAAATTCACCCAGATAAGATAAGATAAGATAAGATAAGATAAGATAACTTTAGTAGGGTGCATTTGGTTAGGAAATGTGCAATCAAAGAAGAACAAGGTAAATGTGCAAAAACAAGTAGTAATAATATAATAAAATAAAATAACTTATGCACAGGAAATAGTGGAGGTGATTGTGCTAAAGTGAAAATGATTGCAGGTATTCACAAATACAGAGGTTATTACACGAGTTATTATACAGTAGTATTGAACAGTCTGACAGCGGTGGGTATGAAGGACCTGCGGAAGTCCTCCTTCCCGCACTGTCTCAGTTGGCCACTAAAAGAGCTCCTCTACAGTCTGGTGCAGTGGGTGAGAGGTTATGTACATGAAGAATTTTTTTTGCCCTTGGCAACATCCCCTCTCACCCACCCCCTTGCCCCCCTCCAAACCCCGCTTGTTTTCTTTCCTGTCCCTTCTGTGCTCCCGGGGGCCCCGCAGACGACGCGGAGGGGATGGTAATCCTACCAACAGAGTCATAAAAATCTTGAGAAAAGGGGCCTCCCAACTCCAAAGGCCCTCATTTCTCCTAAATGGGGGGAACTCTGCTCTTTTTGTTAGAAAAATTATGGGGGATTAAAAGTGAACACCCAGTACTTAAAACTGACAACCGTCTAAATGCCTCCCCCTGGTTTTTTTACGGGTGAGTGGGGCTGGTCTCCTTCCCCTAAAGTCATCCCATTTTTAAATTTTACGGGTTTGGGGGAGCACAGGGGGGGTTGCGCTCACCCATCCAAAAAGTTAAATGTAAAATTGGGTTCTCTAGCTCTTCCCTCAGACACATACCCCAAAAATTTGCTGGTCTTCAGAAATTTTCTGGAGATGACAGCTTTCCTTGTTTGTAGGTAAAATTCCGGGGTGTAAAGGGTGAAAAGAAAGGTAAAAGGGATAGTACTCTGCGGGGGCCCCTGTGCTGAGCTACCCCCTTTCTAAATTTTAAACTGAAAACACCCTCCCCTACTTTTGGCCGGTCATTGGGGGTAGTAAATGGTCCGGGGAGCAAGGTGTCCATCCCCCTTTGTCCCCGCGGGCAGAAGGTAACAAAAAGGGTCCCTCACCCCTGATTTGGGCCTGTAGGAAACCTGAGCAGGTCCAAGGGGGGGTCACCCAGTTTTTCGATAACAACAAAAGAAATTAAAGACTAAAAAGAATCAAAAAAAATTAACCCAAAATTTTATGTTATGTGAAATTTTTTAAAAGTAGTTTACTGAAAAACCCATTGTGTTTTTTTAAATTAATTTTCCCCCTTGGGGGATTTTTTTGGTTTGGTTTTAAAATTTTTCCCCTTTTTTGGGGAGTGTTCTATATTTTTTCCCTTCCCTTGATCGGGAAAAAAACAAAAAAAAACCCTTAGATAAAACCCAATATAATTAAATATTCTGAGGTATGTTTTAGAAAGCCAGAATGCTCCACTGTTAAATAGTTATGTCATCTATAATGTGGTTTTGTTTTTCTGCAAGAAAACGACTGAATGAACCGTGAACATCCAAGGTAAGTGGTTCTGTATATTTTGTCATGGGTTGTACTTTAAGACAGTAAGGTAACGGGTAACAGAAAAAGACAAAACATTTCTTAAAATAGTTTTTTATCATGATGTATCAGCTATTATTTTTTTATTTACCTAACATTAGGATGCTTATTTTTATTTATTTTTTCAGTTTAAATTGCAATTAGCACTTTCAGTTTCCCAAGTGTGTTGGCCTTTCACTGTTTGGTTTGTGATCCTTTCATTGGCCAAACTGTGACGTAATTGGCAATTTAAAGAGGATTCACAGCTGCAGATCTTTCTGTAACAGTCTGATTTACGAACCCAAAGGCTCAGATAAGAAGAGGCCACTGAGAAATAATTTATGAAGCCTCTTTAATGTTTTGATTACCACTTACCTGTCATGATTCTCTGGTGTTTGAGTTTAAGGTTCTTTATTTATCTCTGGTTTATCCCTGATTATATTACCTTCGTTTATCACTTTGTCCACTTGTCCTTAGTTTATTCTTATGCTTTGTTAAATTTAGATATTCCTGTTAGAAATCTTCTTGTGTTTTGTCCCTGCTCAGATTCTGCTCATTTACTCTTTTCTCGCGAAGTCCACTCAGCCCTCATTGTTCTCAGCTCTTTCTCATACTCACCTGATTACTCTCACCTGTTCTCCATGCCATTTCTCCTCTCTTTCCCCTCTATTTAGCTTCCTGTTTTTTCTCTGCTCATTTGCTGGATTCTACTGTTGGCTTACCTGTTCCATGTCTGTTACTCCTCCTCACCTGCCATGCCTAATGTTTTCCATCCTGTCTCCTGTTACTACTTTCAAGTTGTAAGTTTGCCTTTTATGTATTAAATATTAATCTCTACTTCACCTCTGGTTCCATCTGCACTTGGGTCCTATTGTAAACACACTATGATTGATATGCTTGATATTCAGCGACCTTATTAATCTAAAATACAATTTGAACGATCATAAAAAAACTCCAAAATAGAGAATAAAGGAATTTTCCAATTATGTTATGTTTGTCTTCTCAAATATATACTGTATTATAGTAGAACACTGTAGTTTTCTCTTGCTGCCAACATCTAGCTTTGTCACATATTGTATAGAATCTTCGATTCAGAGGGCTTTTAAGATGATGTCTTCCAGGACTGAATATTAAGCTTATGTTTGCAACATAAAACAAACTTTCAAGGTTTGAAAATCTATACTAGGTAATATAGGTTTAGGAAATGGTATGCTTTGGACAGTCAAATAATATTTACCTATTGATGTAATTCCTTTTTTTAAAGGAAAATATTCAACCCTCCTTCTGGTAACAATATTAATGGTTCTTTGTTGTTGATGTGTTATTTTTACATAACAAAAATTCAGCAGCTAAAACAATAACAAAAGCAAATTGTCCAAAGTAAAATGCATTACAGGCAAATGTCCCTGTGTGACAATTATGTATTCTCTCTGGGTAACAGCAGAGCTTTTCTTTTTCTTTTTCTTTTTTTTACCGTGTCCTGTCAGGCAGAGTAGCCTCAGAATTGTTGTCTGAGTGCCAAGAAAATGCCCAACAGATTTACCTTTCAACGCTTTAAAGCTCTGCTTGATATTTATAAAAGAAACTTTATTAGAAACTACTTTGGGATTATTTCAATCGTTACGGACACGGAGACAGAAATGAAAAGGAAAAAAATAAGAAGCACGAAAGAGAGAGGTGGTGCAAAAAGGAAAAGGGGAGAGAAGGAGAAAAGAATGGAGAAAAGAAAGAAGGATGAAGAGAATACAAGATAACACCTTGCTTGCTTCTACACCTGCAGAAACATTCATATTAACAGGTTTTTTCCCAAAAAGTGCACGGTACGTATGAATGCAAATGTATTTAGTGGTAAATGCGGCTCAATATAGAACATTTGTGTATCTGTTAACACCTGAATCTAAACACCTGTGAGTCTGAGTGTGAGCGCGCTTGTGTATACAAGGTTTCTCCATAAAATTATGCAATAGCGAGCGTGAGGAGCCACAGACCTGCCCCCTGTACCTGGGACAGATACGGAGGAGATCCTAACCACAGACATCCAAAGACCCACCAGAGCACAGAAACCCCAGGAGAACCACCACCGGGACTACAACAACCCCCCCCAGAGAAGAGCAGGGGAGAGTCCCAGGGGAACCAGGGGAGCTGCAGCGACGAGCCCACAGGCCCCACCGGTAAACGTCTACGCCCGAGCATATTCAGCCATGGACCCAGAGACCCGATACCCTGGGACGTATCACTCCCCAAGCAGAGGCCCGCCAAAAGCCCAGGGGCCCCGGGCAAAGCAAGCAGCCACCAGGAGTGAGTCGGCACACACCAAAGCACCCTGCCCCAGACACCAAGAACCACAAGTACACCAGCGGGCAGAGACACCGACCAACGGCAGGTAACGTGGCAGGGAGGAAGAAGGCCCCACATTTGATGGAGGGCCTAAATTGATCCAGGAGAGGGAGCAGTCCAAGACCCAACCTGACACAAAAAACAGGCGCACACAGTCACAATCACACATTCCCACCCTCATGCGTACACGTAAAAACATTCACACCCACGCACCCAACATAAAGACAAACACCAATGGATGTCGTACACTCACTCACACTCCCCATACATACTCTATACTCCCAGGTCCAGGTGCCGATACCCCATAGGGGCAACCAGTCCCTGGACCCAGGAGGTGGTCCCCTTCACCCCAGGGGTGGAGACAGCACCTGAACACAGGGTGGGTTACCCTGGGCTGGTGCCCGAACCTGAGCGACCCCAGCCCAGACCCCGACCCCGGTCCACAACGACCCCCATCCTCATCCAGACAGAAGAGTACATGTACAAAAGCATGTACAAAAGAGGGGTCTAAATGGTCCAACCTAGCCCACCAACCAGAAGCGCCATAGGATGAAATAGTCCCAACCCCCCAATGAATTCTGGTTCTAACCCCATGAGCCCCCACCCCCAATGAACCCCAACATGAATTTCCCCACAGGGCCACCCCGAACCAGGACACAGATATCGAACACATGCCCCCCAAACCCAAATGCCATGAATCCCCTCCCCACAGTACAGGGGCACATCCCCACAGGTGAGGTTCATCCCCGAAAAGCCGACTGAGCCACACCCACAGAGCTCAAGCTCCACACACAGCCCATCCTGCCCCCACCACACAGCGCGCCGCAACGGCAAGGCAAGGGCCCTGTGCAACGCTACCCCTCCCCCGCCAGCAGGCGCAACAGGGCAGACACCATCAAGCACCGCGCCTACAACGAACCCCCTACCCCACACCAAGATGGGACAAACTCACCTGGCAAGAGGTCCCCAGCCAGCGGCAAGCACTCGGGGCCAGCGTCCCCCACCACGCCCCCACAACCACACAAACGCACCACATCACTGCCACTTTAATGATAGCCCAGGAAGAAACATTATCCAGCTCAGCTCCACCACCGCTGCTCAGCTGATCCAAATACCGGTTACCCCACATCCAAGAAGAGGACACAACAGCCCTCCCCCACACGCCACAGCCCCTCCACGCCACCTTCTAGTCCGCCGCCTCTATCCCCCCCCAGACACAACAGACAGCAGAGCAGTACACCACCAAGCCCACCCAACATCTGGCCAGAGCCAGCAGCCCCAGCCCTGTTCATGAGAGGGAAGCATGCACCAGCCAGGTAACCGGGCGGGTCGGCCAACTACTCCAGGCCAAGCACAACCCCCCAGCCAACCCCAGTGCAGGCACTGGGGCACCCAAACCCCGGAGGTGCCCCAGGATGCCGGCCACCCACCCTCCCGCACGTCACTGCAGATAATTTGATCTTTCCTAAGTGACAGTGTACACTTCCATCCATCCATCCATCCATCCATCCAATGTATATTCGTATATATTCAAGTCTGTTCATCACATTAGTCTGTGGTTTTATTTATAATATCCATATAAAAGTATCAAAAACATGTGACTTTGACCAAACAGTATGAATTTAAATTTAGAGAAAATACTAATTTTTTATTTCCTAAAACGTTTCCTTTTTGGAGATACATTTTTGAGCGACTGCAATAGTAATGCTAGCACCACGACAATAAACTATCACGATCTCACCACAGACATTTTGTACATGCTCAAACCAGTTGCACTATATCATCCATTGATTTTTGTTGTGGTGTGGTCCTAAATGCATGTAATTGGGGTCTTAATAGCACACAATGAAGTACAGTTTTAGTACAGTCGACATACCTGCTATCAAAATCTTGGTTAACCTGGAAATTTTTCTAAATAGAAAAATTTGCACCAAAAATCTGACCAAAAACATCAACCATTATTCTAAATCGATTAAAAATAAGTGCACGGTTCAATGTCTGTTTGAACTGCAAACAAAATATCTACTAACTTAAAATTCTTTAAAATTACAATTTCTTCAGTCCGCTCTGTTTTAAACATCACACCATTTTGTGTCTTACCTTTTTTTCACAAATTCTAATGTGATCTTAACATCTTAACAACTCAACTCATATTTCTTTGTGCTGTGGGTCATGTTACAGTGCCCACACATTTCCTGCAGACAGACCTCTAGACTTCTTGGCAGCCTGGTGGCCTGATTGTTAAACATGGAGATTATTGATTAACATAGCAATCCCAGACACATATGCCACACCCTCCTATCTCCGTTGGCAGTATGAAACAAACATTGCAACCAGGTCAACTGTGATGACTAATTGAGACTTTAAAAGGAAATATTGGCAAAAAAAGTGTTTCCATTATTAATCAATTCCTTATCCGAGCCTATCCCATCAGAGACTCCCACTCCCAGTGTGTCATGTGTTTATTGCTCATTAATAGTTCTGCTCAGTTTATCATAGTTGTTACTGTTTATGTTTTGTGGAAAGGATCATGTAGAAATAATGATGATATTGCATGTACACAAGCAACAGATAATCCAAAATAATCTCCTCTGGAATTTTCAAAAATGAAGACAATACAAGAAGGAAGGGACTGTTAGAAACCTGTTTAGAAACTCACATTTATTTTGATTCATAATCCTTTATTATTGGCAAGCTTTCGGTTATAAAATGAACTGAACAAGTGTAAACCCATGAAAAGCCTTTAGTGTTGCTCATCATTGTTGAAAGTCAAACACAGTACCAAGTCGCCATATTAGTCAAGTCAAGTCAAGTTTATTCATATAGCGCTTTTCAGCAACAAGGCACTCAAAGCGCTGTACATGAGGAAAAACATTTACAATGATACAGAAAATCAAACACAGAAAAACAAATCAAATGACATTAATAATCCTTGGGAGTTTACTGGTAAGAGCTGGTTCTAATCCAATCTTTCTAATAGGGGTTATTAGATCATTGAGTCCTCTGTGATAAGGAATTCATCCTATGCTAAAAGAAAGATGATAATATTAATCATTGAGGTCGCTGGTATCATGCAGTTGTGGGCCCATCATTCAAATAGTAACAGTCATGGGCACTCACTGAAGTCTAAGTAGAGAAGTTGGGTCACTGGTATAAAACAGTTTTACTCCAAACTTTTTAAATACTAATAATGTTTGGCTTTCACTGGTATGAAATTGTTGTAATACAATTGTTCTAAGAAATCTTAAAAATCTCTAGTTATTGGTGTAAAAACAGCTTTAGTCCAAATTTTCAAATACTAATAATATTTGGCTTTTGCTGGTAATCCTTCTGAGAAAGTAATGAAAATCACACATTTAGGTTAAGTAAGATAGGGGGAAAAAATCATATTTCAGACTCTATTCTTAGCAGAATTCGTAGCAGAATACAGTCTGTAGTAGTACAAAAAAACCTCAGCAAGGGTAAGCAACACACACATAAGTAAAGATTTAGCAAGGGTACGGTGGAATCTTGAGGGTGCGAATATATAAGTCTGAGTGTGTTTGCAAGAATTAGACTGTCAACACTGATAGCGCCATTGTCCTTGAGAAGAGAGGGGGAGGTTTTATCAATTGGCCGCATAGTCCTATCAGCACACAGCTGGTAGGGGAGTGCTGGGGAAGAGCGTCGTGTTTATATAACATCCAGGAGATATTTTGTCGATAGCCAGTTAGCAGAAGTTTCCAAGGCCACATTGGGGCACCAGATTTAGAAAAACAATAATGTTGTGAATTTCCAACTACCTTAAGAGTTTTACTGGTATGTCTCAATTTCAAATCCAAATAGCCAAATTTCTGGTACTTTCCGCAGATCTCGAGCATACAACTTCTCCAACATTATATCCTCTAACCTCTGAGTCCAATCGCTGCCAGGCTGCGATTCTATTCAAGAATCGTGTCCAGCTTGCGATTCTGCTCTCTTAACATTTGAATTTAATATTAATATTAGAGGGTAACCTATTCAGAAATGCTTGTCCTAAACAAAAACATACATAAGGGAGCCTGATACGATGGACTTGTTTGTGATTACAGTATTTTTATTCCCATAAAGCTGCCTTGCAACACATTATTTTATGGATAATACCGCCTTATGAACAAAGGAGAGTTTGCATGAATGGCAAGGACTTGCTCATTTAAAACGAATTGTTATATCATACTGTCTGAGCATATCAACAAATTGTTTTTTATGTGAGTAAACTTGAATAAAAAACTAAGTGTCATATAGTGGGTGAGAATCCACTTCTCACAGTGAGAAGTGGGTTCTGTTGAACATATTTGCACATCAAACAGGACAATAAAGTTGAATGAATGACACCAAAATGTGTAAATCCAGAGCAGTTAAAAACACACCTCCTATAAAGTTATGAGACAGATGTTGTAGAAAGACAGCTCAAGATAAAACAGCGATCTTAATGTGGTTATAAATTAAAAGAAGATGAAGTGTTATACACAATGTTTACACCAAAGTCAACTCAGTCATAAAGTATGGACTATAGTATAGCTATAGTATAGGTATCTGATGGGATTAAGAATACCCCAGGATGCTTGCTATGCTAATATACACACTATAATACATAATTATTCTACGTTTTGTCTTGATTAATAGAATAAACTGCTACAACATACCATAGAGAAAGTACATATGAATGTACTCTGCGAACAGTTGAAGCAAGATGTTTACAGTACAAACACAGTAAAAAAATCACATAATATAAAATTTTTCTAACAGACATTAAACTAGACAAAACTTTTCCTCTTTCTGGTCGGTTAGATTTACTAAAATTAAAAGATAAGAATAAAGGGAGATTTGTCTCCACTTTCTCCGATTTCATAAGTTCAAATAGTATTTGGTAGGACTGCCTGTTAAACTGAACAACTTGAGTCAAACATTTTGGCAGTCCTTCCACAAGCATCTCAGAATATTTTTGGCCCATTCCTCCACGCAGGACTGGTGTAACTGGGTCAGGTTTGTAGGCTGTCTTACTTACGCATACCTTTTCAGCTCTTTTTCTGTTTGTGGGTTTGTAATAGCCATTCCAAAACACTGACTTTCTTCTCCTCAAGCTGGTTTGTAACCAATTTAGCAGTATGTTTAGGGTCATTGTCAAGATTTTATTTCCTGGCTGATGTCTTGAGATCAATATTTCCACATAATATTTTTCCCCAAATGCTGTCTATATTGTGAAGTGCAACAGTAAAACACCCACACAACATGATGCTTCCACTCCTTTATTTGACAGTTGGGATGGTGTTCTCGGGTGTTATTAGCTTTTCCCTTTTAGTTCCAAAGGTAACCACAGTCATTACAGCCAAACAATTCAAGTTTAGTTTCTACACACCAGAGGACAGGTCTTTGTAAAATAATGACTGATATAGAAAGAAAACAGAAAGGAAAAGGAAACTGAAAACAAATAATTTTCAAAACCTAAGAGACACCCCACATGATGATAAAAAACTGTATATATAACAGGTTTGTCTTACAGTGTGTGGTGTACAGTCAAACGGCAGGCACAACACACTGCACACAAACAGATTTCACTCAATAACATTCAGATTATAGATGGGAAATCTCGCAAACCCTCTCGAGATCTAACATGAGTTCAGAGTATTTCCCTTCTGTGTTTTTGTCACTTCGCTTTCTGATTGGCTATATATCACATTCTACAGGTTGCATGCTCGTTTGTTCTCTGGAATATCCCACACAGTAGGATAACAGTGTAGGTACCGGATCTGCTCAGGTGGTCAAATCTATTCGAGGACCTGCGCCTGCCAATGACATCACAATACGGCAACGTTGTTAGGACAAACTACATTTCACACCGTTTTATAAGTACAAGCTACAGGCGCCCATTCATAAGAATCAAATCTGCTCCAGGTCTCTATCATTACATATTTTTGCTTTTATTTCACATTTCTTTTGGCAACATAAACCTCTTTACACCATACCAATAAAGCCCTTTAATTTAAAGAATAATCAATTTTATTTAGTTAGTTTGTTTACACTGTGTGTCTGGCACTATTATTTGTTAGACCAAATATCAATTATACCTTAATACGCCAAAAAACCAAATATATTAGACCAAATATAATTTCCTATATTTACATTGCTCTAGTGATACAAATGTTATTCAAAGGTAGTGACCTCCCACCCTAAAGTCCAAACATTTAACATCAAACCCCACACTACTGATTCTGCACACTGATTCTGCTCTCAGGAATTTCGATAGGTAATGGGAGATTTCTTTGTAAAAGTCGTCCATGTTTCGTACAAACAGCAATCCCTCCAAAACTATGTCCAAGTTGTCCAGACCAACCACAATATTTTACGTCATCGTAACAACGTTCAGACAGTCAGATAGAGTGATGTCATCGGCAGGCGTAGGGCCCCGAGCAGATCTGACCACCCGAGCAGATCTTGTACCTACACCGGGCCAAAACAATCCAACATGTTGGATATTCCTGATTTGAGGTAGGAGAATATATAATATACTGTGTTGGTTACAATCAGTGCTTTTGAACATTTTTACATAATCACTATCAAAACAACTAGATTTTCTTTATTTTTATATTTTACCTGCTGTTTCTAAAGAAAGTTTTGCCCGTCATGGCGTTTGATTTGATTCAAATAATAAACTCATCCCTTTTGTCAGGTGTTTTTTCCCCAGGCTTTAAAAACAGCAATTATCAAACCACTGTTAAAAAAGAATAATGTGGACAAGTTGCTATTGTAAATCTAAAGGCCCATCTCAAATCTCCAATTTATCAGTTAGCTATGTTTCAACAATTAAATACCTTCTAACTATGACCAGCCCTTTCAAAGTCTTCTAGTCAGGTTTCCGTGCTCACCAGAGTACTGATACTGCCCTTATCAAGGTGTGTAATGACATCGGCATAAATGCAGACTGTGGAAGAACCACAGTACTGATATTATTGATTTTCAGCATTTGACACTGTTGATCACAGTATATTACTGGAGCGACTGGAGAACTGGGCCAGTCCTTCTGTGCAGCACTTGGCTGGTTTGAGTCTTCCTTGAAGGACACAGACTTTGTTTTGTCAATAGGTAACTACATCAGAGTTGACAAAATCACATGATGGGTCCCCCAAGGTTCCATCCTAGGACTCCTCCTATCCAATATCTACATGCCCCCCTAGCATAGATCATAACAAACAAGAAAATAAGTTACCATAACTACTCGATGACACAGAGTGCTACTTTACAATGTCACCAGATGAGCCCTTTCAATCTTTATGTAGATTCATAGAACAAGTCAATGCATGGATGTTTAATAATTTTCTTCAGTTGAATAAAAACAAAACTGAAGTCACTACTTTTGGACCAAAGGAGGCGTGATCAAGAGTTAGCACACAGCTTCAATTACTACAGCTAGAAACAACTGATCAAGTTCAAAATCTGGGTGTAATGATGGACTCAGACCTAAACCTTTAGAGGGGCGTAAAGACAATCACTAAGTCGTCCTTCTACCACCTGAAGAACAGCAGGATCTTGAAAAACTCCATGTGTTTATCTTTAGTCAAATTGATTACTGCAACAGTGTCTTGACAGGTCTGCCTTAAAGCTCAATCAGACAGCTGCAGCTATTTCAGAACGCTGCTGCCCACGTCCTCACTGAAACTAAAAAAGTAAAACACATCAATCCAATTCTAAAGTCCCTACACTGGCTCCCTGTATCTCAAAAAATAGACTTTGAAATGCATCTGTTAGTTTATAAGTCACCAAATGGCTTAGCACCAAATTACATTAATGATTTGTGGTTTTTGTATCAACCTTCCTGACCTCTTAGGTCTTCTGGTTCAAGTCTGCTCTGCATCACCAGAATCAGAACCAAACATGGAGAATCAGCATTCAGTTCTGATGCTTCACCAATCTGGAACAAACTTTCAGAAAACTGCAAAGAATGCTGAATCCCTGAGTTCTTTTAAATCCAGGTTAAAACCCCATTTGTTTAGAGTTACTTTTGATTGTTCTATTTGAAATATTAACTAAAACATCATTAATTTCAGCCTGTAGTCCAACTTTTCTTTATTTTTCTTTATCATGCCAGTGCCACGTAATTTTTGCATAATGTAAAGCATTTTAAAATGTCTTGCTGCTAATATGTGCTATACAAATAAACTTGCCTTGCCTTTATTTCTTCCTCACAGACATTCAAAGTAGGCTGTGAATTATAGATAGATAACAACAATGTATTGAAGAGGCTCAGCACCACTCCCAGTAGTTAGACTAATGGGTCCTTCATGCTGTGTGTGAAAAATTAGCCTTCTTGAGCTCAAAACCTCCCAGTTGTGTCTGTGGTATGCCAAAAGCTTACAGAACTGTGTGAGTGCTGGTAGGTTTTGCGCCACACCAGAGCAAAAACAATACATACGCTCACCACTTTATTAGGTACACCTGTCCAACTGCTCGTTAACACAAATTTCTAATCAGCCAATCACATGGCAGCAACTCAATGCATTTAGGCATGTAGACAGGGTCAAGATGATCTGCTGCAGTTCCAACCGAGCATCAGAATGGGGAAGAAAGGGGATTTAAGTGACTTTGAACGTGGCATGGTTGTTGGTGCCAGACGGGCTGCTCTGAGTATTTCAGAAACTGTTGATCTACTGGGATTTTCACGCACTACCATCTCTAGGGTTTACAGAGAATGGTCCGAAAAAGAGAAAATATCCAGTGAGCGGCAGTTCTGTGGGCGCAAATGCCTTGTTGATGCCAGAGGTCAGAGGAGAATGGCCAGACTGGTTTGAACTGATAGAAAGGCAACAGTAACTCAAACAACCACTCGTTACAATCAAGGCATTCAGAAGAGCACCTTTGAATGCACAACAGGTCGAACCTTGAGGCGGATGGGGTACAGCAGCAGAAGAACACACCGGGTGCCACTCCTGTCAGCTAAGAACAGTAAACTGAGGCTACAATTCACACAGGCTCACCAAAATTGGACAATAGAAGATTGGAAAAACGTTGCCTGGTCAGATGAGTCTCGATTTTCTGCTGCGACATTCGGATGGTAGGGTCGTATTTGGCGTCAACAACATGAAGCAGGGTCCTCCTGCCTTGTATCAACGTTCAGGCTGGTGGGGGTGTGTAATGGTGTGCGGATATTTTTTTGGCCATTTTGGGCCCCTTAGTACAATTGAGCATCATGTCAATGCCACAGCCTACCTGAGTATTGTTTTGCTGACCATGTCCATCCCTTTATGACCATGGTTTACCCATCTTCTGATGGTTTCTTCCAGCAGGATAACGTGCCATGTCATAAAGCACAAATCATCTCAGACTGGTTTCTTGAACATGACAATGAGTTCACTGTACTCAAAGGCCTCCACACTCAACAAGATCTCAATCCATTAGAGCACCTTTGGGATGTGGTGGAACGGGAGATTCGCATCATGGATATGCAGCCGACAAATCTGCAGCATCTGTGTGATGCCATCATGTCAATATGGACCAAACTCTCTGAGGAATGTTTCCAGTACCTTGTTGAATTTATGCCACGAAGGATTAAGGCAGTTAATTAAGTCCAGTTAAGGATTGGAGGCCCGGCTGCGCACTGTTGAAAAACCAGCAAATAGCCGAGGCTCCTTAGCCAGCGCGGATCCACCGAGGGTAGCTCCCAGTAGCAGTCCTCTAGCAGAGCCCGCGCAGCCGGGGCCTCAGGCCGGCTGGGTGACGGTACGTAGAAAGCATAGTCCTAGATCCCAGCCCACAGGTCACCACCAACCCTTCTGCGTTTCTAACAGATTTTCCCCGCTCAGTGACACACCCGCTGAGAAGCCAACTCTGGTAATTGGCAGCTCCATAGTCAGAAACGTGGCACTAGAAACACCAGCGACCATAGTCAAATGTCTGCCAGGGGCCAGAACGGGCGACATCAAATCATACCTGAAACTGCTGGCTAAGGATAAGCGTAAATACAGTAAGATTGTTATTCACGCTGGAGGTAATGACACCCGGTTATGTCAATCGGAGGTCACTAAAGTTAGTGTTGCTTCGGTGTGTAAGTTTGCAAAAACAATGTCGGACTCCGTAATTTTGTCTGGTCCCCTCCCCGATTTAACCAGTGACGACATGTTTAGCCGCATGCTGTCATTAACCCGCTGGCTGTCTAGGTGCTGTCCAGAAAACAATGTGAGTTAGATTGATAACTGCCGAACATTTTGGGGACAACCTGGTCTGATCCGGAGAGACGGCATCCATCCCACTTTGGATCCCACTTCTTTCTAGGAATCTGGCCGAATTTATTAGTTCTCCAAAACTCTGACAACCCAGGGTTCAGACCAGGAAGCAGGGTTGTAGTTTAACACTCCTCTCTGCAGCTTCTGTACTGCTACCCACCCATTACCCTATTAAGACAGTGTCTCGCCAACGGCCAAAATTGAATAGATTAAAAAATAATCTAAAAGGAGGAAATCAGGAAAATCTCATAAAAATAAACACAACTCAGACTAAAAAGAAAAATAAAACAATTAAATGTGGCCTACTGAACATAAGATCTCTCTCTTCAAAGACATTGTGACCTGATTTCTGACAATCAGATTGATTTATTTTGCCTAACAGAAACCTGGCTGCAGCAAGAGGATTATGTTACTATAAATGAGTCAACTCCTACTAATTATTTTCAGTTTTCACATTCCTCGAAATACTGGGCGAGGAGGAGGAGTAGCAACCATCTTTCAGTCCGATTTATTGATTAGTCCCAGACCAATCAATAGCTACAACTCTTTGGAATATTTAATCCTTAGTTTTCCTCATCCAAATTGCAAAGCACTAAAACCACTTCTATTTGTTGTTTTGTACCGTCCACCAGGACCTTACTCTCAATTTCTAGATCAGTTTTCAGACCTTTTATCTGATTTAGTGTTAAATACAGATAAAGTTATTATAGTGGGGGATATTAACATTCATGTTGACACTGAAAGTGATAGCCTAAATATAGCCTTTAATGCTATCTTAGACTCAATTGGCTTTGCTCAAAACATTAACAAACCTACCCACCTTTGTCTTCATTCTCTGGACCTTGTGCTGACATATGGCATTGAGTGTAAAGACATAACAATATTTTCATAATTGTATGTTAGACCCAATCCCAACCAAATTATTTAAGGAAGTGTTCCCTCTGATTACCAGCCCCATTTTAGATGTGATTAATCTATCTTTAGTAAATGGATATGTACCACAGGCTTTTAAGGTAGCTGTAATTAAACCTTTACTTAAGAAACCTTCGCTTGATCGAAATGACTTGAAAAATTACAGACCTATATCCAATCTTCCATTCTTATCTAAAATTCTTGAGAAATATTGTGCTAATCAAATGTGTGAGCATTTACACAGCAATGACCTGTTTGAAGAGTTTCAGTCAGGCTTCAAAGCTCATCATAGCACTGAAACAGCTCTGCTGAAAGTCACGAATGATATTCTTATGGCCTCAGATAATGGACTTGTGTCTGTACTGGTTCTGTTAGATCTCAGTGCTCCATTTGATACAGTCGACCATAATATTCTCTTAAAAAGGCTGGAATATGCTGTAGGGATCAGGGGAATAGCGCTAGGCTGGTTTAAATCTTATCTGTCTGACAGATTCCAGTTTGTTCATGTAAATGATAAATCATCTTTAAACTCTAGGGTTAATTGTGGAGTACCACAGGGTTCAGCACTTGGGCCAATTCTCTTTACTATATATATCCTTCCAATAGGTAAAATTATCAGGCAGCATAGGATAAATTTTCACTGTTACGCTGATGACACTCAGCTTTACTTATCCATAAATCCTGATGAACCCAACCAGTTAGACAGACTACAAGCATGTCTTGAAGATATAAAAACTTGGATGACTTTACATTTTTTGCTTCTAAATTCAGACAAGACAGAAGTTGTCGTCTTTGGACCGGAGTCTTTAAAAAAGAAACTGCTTAGTCAATCACTTAACCTGGATGGCATTAAATTGACCTCCGGTAATAAAGTAAAAAATCTTGGTGTTATTTTTGACCAGGACATGTCAATTAAATCCCATATTAAACAGGTTTCTAGGATTTCCTTCTTTCACCTCCGGAACATTGCCAAAATTAGAAATATCCTATCCAAGAGTGACACTGAAAAACTAGTCCATGCATTTGTTACTTCAAGGCTGGACTATTGTAATTCTTTACTATCAGGATGTCCACAAAATGCAGTTAAAAGCCTTCAGCTGATTCAAAATGCTGCAGCAAGAGTTCTAATGAAAATTAAAAAGAAAGGTCATATTTCTCCTATTTTAGCTTCACTTCATTGGCTCCCTGTTAAATCCAAAATGGAATTTAAAATTCTCCTCCTCACATATAAAGCCCTTAATGATCTAGCTCCATCATAAATCAGAGATCTGATTGTTCCATATGTTCCTAACAGGGCACTTCGTTCTCAGACTGCAGGTTTACTGGTGGTTCCTAGAGTCTCTAGAAGTAGAATGGGAGGCAAATCCTTTAGTTATCAGGCTCCTCTCCTGTGGAACCAGCTCTCGGTTTTGGTCCGTGAGGCGGACACCCTGTCTACTTTTAAGGCTAGGCTTAAAACTTTCCTTTTTGATAACGCTTATCGTTATAGGGAGCCTTCCTCCCTCCCTGTTGGATGGAGTAAGGGGGAGTCCGGTTTAGCCTAAACCAGCTCAGTTATGGTTGAGGTGCAAACACACCCTCCATTTCTGCTACCTGTATGACCCCTTCTCTTTTCCAATGGTTATAATCAGTCTGACAGAGAGAGGTATCCCAATCCTTGTGGTTTTTAGTATAACAATGACCATCAGTGGGACCCTTTGTGGAGTGCCTTGAAACGACATTGTTGAAAATAAGCGCCATTTAACTAAATAATCTGAACTGAAACTTTTTGTGTAGTTATGCTGCTATAGGCTTAGGCTGCTGGAGGACATAATGACCACTTTCACCCTCTTCGCTACATTCTCACACTACTCTCCAATTTTGCATTATTTGCTGTTATTTCAGCTTTTAACTTTGTTCTCTCTCTTTTCTCTTCCTAGAAGCTACACCTGGCCTGACTCTGTGTCTACCTGTGACACCTTTCTGGAGAGGGGCATCGTCCGAGCTTCTGCTGGCAACAACTTAATGCTCACCCTCTACCGATGATCCACATGGCCCTGTCTTTTAGTGTTTAACCCTTTCTCTCTCCTAGACATGGCGATTGACTGAGCTGTTACTGTAACTGATTATATGTGCTCTCTTTCAGACTCTAACCTTGAAAACTGGCTCAGAGTTTATATGTTCTTTCTTTCTAGGTGAAAAGACTAAAGGAGCTACATCCATTAACATTTACTTTTCCTTCCATAGAAAGTACTCCTGGATCAGTGCTTCTTTGTTCTCTTTGTGTCTCTGCTCTGTTCTCTCTAACACCCCAGTCGGTCGTGGCAGATGGCCTGCTCACACTGAGCCTGGTTCTGCTGGAGGTTTCTTCCTGTTAAAAGGGAGTTTTTCCTCTCCACTGTTGCTACATGCATGCTCAGTATGAGGGATTGCTGCAAAGTCATTCGCCAGTGACTGTCCACTGTCTCTACATGCTCATCCGGGAGGAGTGAATGCTGCAAGTCACTGACTGGATGCAATCTGCTGGTTTCCTTAGACAGAAAAACTTTTTATCCAATTTGAATAAATAACTCTGACTGTACTGTTCAATGGTTAGGACTAATTGGAATGTATGTACCTGACTTTTGTGTAGTGCCTTGAGACAACATGTGTTGTATATAAATAAAACTAAATTGAATTTAATTGAATTCTGAAGGTAAAGGGGGTCCAACCCAGTACTAGCAAGGTGTACCTAATAAAGTGGCCGGTGAGTGTATGTTGGTATGTGCAACCCCTGCTGTCCTTAAGAGGTCTGACAATTAGACTGCTTAGATTTTGGAAGGTCACAAGTCTGTGTTCTGATGACTGGCAAAAAGGGCAATGTTGCGACCTGGAGTGAAACACAACTATAGATATTTGTTCTGTAATGTATAACGCCCTTTCTGTTTCAGTTTAGCCCCTTTCATTACCTAAAAGCTTTCACAGCTGCAGTTCTGAATACTCAGTGTCCAGCAGGCCTAAAATCCTTTAGGGGAGTGTAGCTAGTCTACTATTTTTGCAATAATTAATTCCGATCTGGCTAGACAGAAAGGCAAAACAGGTCAAATAAACAAATATGTATCTGCACAAAAGGCAACAACAGCAATCAATTCATTCAAGATCTAATAAGCTCTATTTCTGTGCAAATTGCTAAAGACAGCTTTACAAGTATCTGATATAGGCCAGGGAAATATTTGTACATAGATTTAATGGTCTGCTCTTGCATTGCTATTTGCAACTCCAAAATCTAATCAAGTTTTAGTCTACACTTTTCTGTGAGTAGCAGCCTTAAACTCTACTGTTTAAAATTTAGGCCTGGCAGACATTTCATACTTCATACGAAGCTTAGTGATAAGGTGTGAGTAGTTTTTTAACTTTTTAACTTTTAACAATGAGTTGGTGTGGCTGTGTTGTCATCCATGAATCTCCTGGTAACTGTTTAACCCACCACAGGTGAGATCATCTCCAGGCACAGCAGGCCAATGAGCTTTAGATCCATAAAAATAATCAGACAGATGATGAGGTCAAAGTAGGATTTATGCATTCCTCTTTACAATCTCATAAAACTAATCAGTACTCATTAACCCATGAGAAAAACTTTGCTCTCATTTGTAGCGACTCTGGTCACATGACTGCTGGGCACCTGGGCTTGAGTGTTTAAAAGGAGGTCTGTGAAAGGAGAAAAACCAGACACACCGAGCTGAGCATCTGCTGAGAACAGCCAAGAAATCAAAGAATTGAAAAACAAACTGCCAACTGCTGCCAACTACCACCATGAAGGCCACTCTTGCCATTGTTGCTCTCCTTGTCCTGGCTCTTGGCTTGACCTCTGAGGCCATACAGGTTGAGGTAAGTGATTCTCTTGGAGATTTTTGCATGACTGTATATGATGAGATTGCCGGTCTTGCATGCTTGATAACATACTGCTTCTTTCTTCAGGAGAATGGATTGAGTTTCTCCTTGGAAGCTGTCAAGAGGCTCCAGGAGCTGTCGGAGAACAGAGCCATGACGGGACAACTAAACCCGAGATTCAGGGCAAGCCCCGTGTCCCTCTGTGCCGAGCCCATGCTCCCCCAGGAGCTGCTGCCCCTCTGCAAGCAGACCGGAGGGTCTGCATCTCTGGTTAGGCTAGGTAAGATGATTATAAACTCAACAGTCTGTTGAAATTTTAAGAAGACATGTCAATTCATTAAAATTAAATAGTTTTAACAATGTGACTAAGCTGACATCTGTTTGTTTCTTGTCTTTATTTCAGCTGCGGTTCCCATTGACGTTTGTGAGATTTGTGCCTTTGCCGCCTGCACTGGTTGCTAAACTCCTGCTGCAAGCCAGAAACATCTTGCCTTGCTTTAGGCTAGTGATCTTTTTGTCCTCCCATCCCCATTAAAACCTAATAATTGTTTCCCTGAAATGATGAGCCAAAAGCTTTATCCCTGATTTTGACCCAGCCCCAGTGGGCACTTGATGTATTTTGAAATAACTATTAGACCAAAAAATGGCCACAAAAGATCAGACTGAGGAATGTTTCGAAAACTGTTACTATGTCGCGTATTGACCTTATTTTTATTATTCAACTGACAGCATTTTTCCAAACAGTTTATTTTGGATTTTACTTTGGTTGTTACATTTCTTTTATCTTGCTATATATTTAAAGACATGTTTTCTTTTTCATTTTTTTTTATATTATTATTATTTTCAATAAAGGAACCTTCACTCACTGACCTTGTGCATGTTGTGCTTTTTCCTAGAAAATGTTTGCTGTAGTTAATATTCAGTATGCCTAACTATTCAGACCTATAATGTTGAGAAATCGTATAGGTCAAAGCTCTTTATTTACAGCTGGAAAATAGTAGTCAGAATAAGCAACATTTAGCAAGATTTATTCCTATTAATAAATAATACAACTTATTAATTTAGTATTTCTCAAATCCAAATGTTTGTGAGTTTTTTAGGTTTCTTGGTATGCTCCTTAAATCCCTATTGAATTCTTAAGATATTAAATGCTGGAATGCCTTAATAACTTTGTCAGTTGTAGTTCTAGAACCAGAGCCGGCCCATGGTTCTATGATGCCTAAAACAGACCTTTATCTGTAGACCTACCTTCAACAAAGCCCGCCAGCCACTAGAGCATCACTGGACTTTCTTTAATATTGTCTATAAGTTTTTAATTCTGCATTTAATACAACTCATTTTACAGTTAAGTAGTGAGACAACAATAAAAGGATTATCACAGATTGGGTTTTGCTTGATGAATTCCATCACTTACAACACATTGTTTATTAAATAAATAGCACTTGGGATAAAGTGTTTAATTTAAAAATTGTCTTTTCAAAATGAATATTAAATAGTGATTCCATAAAGCTTTCTATGAAGTTCAGAATGACACATAGGGTACTTTGCATAGGGTTAAAATTGCCAGAAAGCACAGTGCTTAATTTCTTGTTATTTAAATTAATTTTGATTCCAAGCTATTTCTGAAGCCGTCCCAGGTGCAAATCCTGACCCGCAGACCTCTGCTGCATGTCTTCCCCCTTCACTTTCTGTCTGCCTACTTTGAAAAAAATTTCAATAAAGGCCACAATTGCCACAAAATATAAAAAAAGAAAAAACAATAAAAGACCACATACCATATGACAGTGTAGAGGGTGCACTAAACCAGTTGGATGGATGCACTTCAAGTTTTGCTTAAGTTTATTAGAAAGAAAGCAGATTATTTATCCATTTAATAAATTAATCCAGTCATTATTCTCTTCACTTACTCTCCAAATGTCGATAAGACCTGTTAGCTGATCACAGATACAGGGAAGGATGCGTTATACTGGACATTTGCCAGAGGTGGTAATTACTAAATTTAGGGTCCAGAACAAAAAATGATACAACAAGCATTAACAAGGCAGCTCAGTAAAACATCCATCATTCGTTCATTCATTCAGAGTCTATACCTGGTAATCTAAGGAGGGTTTGTTTTTTGCGGGGGTGGGGGGGACATAGTTAAAACATGCATGATTTTATGTCCAGTAGGTTAGATGTTAGTGTTGTGTTTAAGGGCAACCACAGAAAGAGGGCACTTCTTCACTGATTCCTTCATAAACCAATTACAATGTGTGTGAAATGTTTTTCATGCTCAGATTCAATCACAAAAAAATTAACTTTGCTTTCAATTATTTCTGGTTAACACAACTTTTAAACTCTGCAGCTTTCCCTTAGCAACTGGTGCATTTCTCCACCTAACCTTGGTGATTTCAATCTATTTTGGGGGGCCAGCAGGAGGTCCAATGCAGTTGCATACATCAGAATCAGAATCAGCTTTATTGCCAAGTTTGTACATACAAACAAGGAATTTGACTCCGGTACACTTTGCATTACAGAATATACATATTTACAATGTACAAATATACACATATATAAATAAATAAAAAGGTGCATTTGCAACATCTGTATGCTGTTGTTTTGTACTCTATTGAATGTTCAACAGAGAAATACCCTGGGGGAAGAAACTGTCTCTGTGGCGGCTGGTTTTTGTGAACAGCGCTCTGTAGCGTCGGCCTGAAGGCAGAACTCTAAACAGTTTATGTGCAGGGTGTGTGGGGTCTGCAGAGATTTTAGCAGCTCTTTTCCTGACCCTTGACCTGTATAAGTCCTGGATGGAGGGAAGGTCAGCCCTGATGATTCTCTCTGCAGTCCTGATTATTCGTTGCAGTCTGGACCTGTCCTGTTTTGTGGATGAACCAAACCACACTGAGATGGATGAAGACAGGACAGACTGAAATTGTGATAATGTCAGGTTGATCATACCCAGCACATAAGGATTGTTAGATTTCAGTATTCAAAGCCAAAACCCGAACAACAGCCAATCAATTGCAAAGTCTGAAGAGTCACATTAATATCCGATTTTTCCCCAACTCACCTGAGAAAGGTTAGTTGAGCATGTGTTGGCCCATATAATAAGATTGCCATAGTGGAGCAGAAATACTATAACAACGTCTGCATATCTGCATCACAACGTCCAATACACTTTCAGACTGAAATTTGTATTACATCAATGTTCAGCAGTGTAAATAATTCATTTTATGCAGCTAAATTACATTATCATGCAGAAAAGTGTCAGCTCACAGCACCAGGGGTTCTCGGCATACCAGCATAACCTCTAAACCTTCTAATGTAATTGACAAAGCTGTTAATTTAACAGCCTAATAAATTAAAGCGACCCCATCTGGGCAAATTCAGGCTCTGATTGCTGCATGAATATACATTATATTTATTATAAAGTTTAAAAGGTTTTCTCATTTTTTGTTGTTCAGACTTAGAAGTGTGTTTCATTAAACTGAAAAAGTAGAATGAAGTTAGATCAACCCGGAAATAAAATTCCAAAGTTCTGTATGTTCTGTATAATTAGTTCTGCAGTGGTGATGTGTAAAAATGAAGGTGAACTCTGGCCAAACATGTCAAGTGAAATAAAAACCTATGAATGACTTTTACTGTTGACTTCTTTTTTATTTTGCCTTCTGTTCCTGTTTTCCGCAGCAGCTAATTGCCCCATGAATGCACCGCCTAGATAGGAGTTACGCAATCCTAAATCAGTGGAAAGGTCCATGACAGATTTATGGCAACCCTTACTTGTTTTTTCTAAGTCACCTTTTCACTCACTGTTTTGCATCTGTTGCTTGTGTGTGCAGGTAGCTGTGATTTGTCACGTTTCATTCTTCGTCATAACAGAACATTTAATGTTTGATCACACAGAGACAGGTAATAAATCTTTCATACTGTATTTAAAAAGGCATCCAACTGGGATGTTTGCACAAGAAGAATAAAAAAAAAAATTTCTATGATGAATTACATAAATGATTATTTATGTTTTGATTCATTGGGGACAAACACTACAGAGCATGCAAGAAACTTTGATGTCGTCATGGACCCAGACCTAAATTTTAACAACCACATAAAGTCTCCTACTAACTTAGTTTACTATCATTGTAAAAATGTGGATGATTTTATTTCGCGTAGGTTAGATTACAGCATTGATGTCTCTATTGGTCTCTTTCAAAAAATGATTCATGCAGCTGCACCTCATTCAAAATGCTGCTTCCACAGCCAGGAAAATGGATCTTATCACGCCAGTTCTTAAATTACTGCACTAGTTTTGTATTTGTAAAAGGATAAATCTAAAATTATACGATTGATCTATAATGCACTAAACGGTACGAAAAACATTATACCAAAATACATTTCTGAGTTGCTTGTCAAGTAAGAAGGTTCATGTAGACCCAACAGGTCAGAGACTGGCTTAGTGTCGCAAGGACCAAAACCAAACAAGAGGAGGCAGCATTTAGTTCCAATGTTCCATAGGAACAAGCTCTCTTAAAACCTGAGATGTGCAGGAATGGTTGGCTTCTTTAAACCAGGACTGAAAACATTATTATTTACTGTTCCTTTTGATCAGAGTTGCACTGTTGAACTGTTTCCCCAATCTCTGCTAAGTGAAGCATGGACTGGAGATGTTAGCATTTAACATTATTTTTTTATGCAATGCTTTTCAAACTTACAGGTTTTTGTTATTTTAATGTGCTTTCTTTGATTTAGTGTGAAGCACTTTGGATTGCCTTGTGTATTGGATGCCGCTATATTAGTAAACTTCCCTTGTATTAGTTTCTGTCTTATTGTAGCTTTAAATGTTAAAGACATCCAAATTATTCTTCCTTTTGATCCTTCATTTTCTGGTCTCCAGGCATGAAAGTTTCATCTTACCATCCAGTGACATGCCTATTAGGTCCATTTACAATTCTAAATTGGCTCTGCGTTTGAGATGTGAGTGCATGCTTCTTTGACTCTGTGGTGGTCCCATGATAGACTGGACACCTGTGCTTGTTTTAATGCTAATAAAAGCATGCCTACACATTGATCACTCTCCCATTCAAAATGTGGCCAAATATAGAATAAAACACCATGGACGCTTCATTTGAGAAGAAACTTTGGAGGAAAATTTGGAGACTGAAATGAGAACTGCAGATCAATTGATGTGTGTGTGGACTGCTGTGGTGCAGCTGGCATAAATTTTATTGCAACACAACCTTGAGCGCATTAGCGAAGTCTCAATTAGCTTTCTCCCACAGACGCTGCAACCATGAATTGGCTTTTCATTGCTGATTAAGTAAATCCAGACTCTGACCCACCATTACATTACAGATGTAGACGTGAGGAGATAGAAACCTCTCCACTCGGAGAACAACATTCTCAGCTTTAAAGTACAAGATCCTAAATTCCTGTTTTTTAATGTTATCTTTTTATTATTTGTTTATGATCATTTAGGTTTATTGCTTCTTGGAAAGCTTTCATTGGAGAACAAAACATTTTCTTTTTAATGCCTAACAAATGTTCCAACTCTGTGCTTTTAGACTATTTTTCTTCCAACCGGTTTTCTGATTTGTCATAAACTGCTCTGTGGCTGTAGGAAAAGGAGCAGAGAAGAAACACTGTCACTATTATACTCTTAATATTTAAATTTTTTAACTCTTTGCCTAGTTCTTAAATATGCATTTCTCGTGCAGCCAAACAACCATTTAAAAAGGGCATTGTGTTTTTCACTGTATCGAAACCTTTAACTCAATTGCATTGAGTTGTCTCATTCAGCCAGCAGCATAAAGTGAAGAACCAGATTCTCAATTAAAGGAGTTTGTTCCAACATGGCAGCATAAGTTTTAAGTTGTGCCAGGAAGATGTTTTATTCCAGTGCTCAGTTTGAACACATTTATTTTTCTTTGCTCTAAATACAGGCCTGCAAAAGCATGTTGGTATAACGACATGGTTAATGCATATTTTAATGAAGAGGGAATGTTCAGCTTAGGCTGATAACACAACTTTAAGGACCTGCTGTTTTTTTCATATCAACTAAGTCTGCATTTCATAGATGATACAAAATATACCTTAAACTGTGTATATTTTTTGGGCAGTTCCTGTAATAGTTAGACTAAGTTTTGCTCAGTTTAATTTCTCAACAGTTTGTTGCTATAGTAAAATTATTAGGAGACATTACTTTCTTCTGTTTTCTCAAAACTAGGTCCTCAATATGTTTTAGATGTTCTCCTACTACATGTTGGTATTATAAATGGACCGAATTTCCAGTCATGTTCAATAAATTAAAATATGTGCTACACATTCCTATATCTTGTCAGGGGCACATCAACATCTGGCAGAGGAAGCTAGAAACGAACCTACAACTTTCATATTGCAAACCACAGTCACAGTGTCAATCGCATTCAAAAGTTAGTTTTTACTTTCTTTCACCCAAAATTCATTATCTAATTCAAGTGCAAACCACTAAATTACATTGCTAAAGAAACAGATTGTACAATAGAGTGGGCTAATAACAAAATGTTGAGTGGAAGGAAAAAGTGTGGCAGAAAAAGGTGCACAAGTAACAGCCATAACTGGAGCTTTGAGGAGACACAAGAAGAGGACTGAGATCAGTGCTCAGGAGCCCCACATCCATATCCAGGACATTAGCAACAACTGTTGCATTCCTTTTGTTGAGTCACTCCTGAACTAGTTACATCTTACCTGGACCAAGGAGAAAAAGACCATTACTCAGTGGTCCAAAGTACACTTTTCAGGTAAACTTAAACATTGCATTTTATTTGGAAACCAAAATCCCAGAGTTTATTAGTTTGACGATCATGGTGTATCATTGTGCTTCATTTGTCTGCAAACTCACCTGACCTAAATATCATAATCAATGGAGTTTGCTCAAGAGGAAGATGAGAGACACTAGACCCAGCAATGAAGACGACCCGCAGACTATTGGAGCAACCTGGGCTTCCTTAATAAGCTCAACCTAATAAACAAGCTAATAAAGATGTCTCACTCTGTTCTGGGGACTCCTCCACAACCTCTGGAGATGATTGTGCAAAGAAAGATTATTCATAAAATGAAGAACATTATGGGGAACACTGAGCATCCTATTCATGGGACTGTCGTACAACAACAGTCTCATGTTACACTGGTTCTTTGCTGGACTAATGTGCAGACAAGAGTGTGGGAGCCACGTGGTTAGTAGAAACGTTTAATAATGAACAGGTAACTTACAGGTAACAGACAGGACATGGAGCACAGGCAGGATTACAGACATGGAGTAGGTAGTAACCGTCAGGGTAGAAAGCAGTACGAACCAGTGATGAGAACAGAAAACCAGAGATTAAATGCAGATGTAGGTTGGGGAATAGACCAGTAAACTAAGGAAACTAATCAGGGAGAGAATCAGGAACATCTGGTGGAACAGGGAGATAGACTAATGAGCAGGGAGTGCAGGGAAGCAACAAGAAACATCTAAGTAAACAGAAGCAAGTAAACAATGACACTAACTAAGGAGCATTAACAGGGGGGAGCCAGATCTGTAAGGAAAATATAAGCAAACAAATCCAAACAGTAATCCAAGAAAGTAGTCTAAACAAAGGAATAAGTCTTAAATCTAAACTACAATGAAAGCTGAAACAACAGTGACTGAAGGACACAGACAGGAAAGTGCAGAGAGACCAACAAAGAACTAAAACTCAAAACCTAACACTGACAGATCGTCACAAACAGTGTCTTTAGTCAGAAGCTTCTTCAGACCTACTGTAAGACAGCCTACTACAGGAGATCCATCCTGCCCACAGCCATCAGCATCTACAACTTAATATGAGCAACATTTAATTTCCCTTATGGATTATTAAAGTATTTTTGAATTGAATTAAACCAAATTTCTGTGTTTGAATTCCTTTTTATATCGGCCAATGTAATATTATAATTTTCTGAGTTTTTAGAAATGCTTGAAATAGATCACTATATGTGGAATCAATCTATATCATATCTGAGTTTCACATGTATTTCAGTTTACAGAGATGCACATGTACCTGTTGCGAATTAAATGGACCAGCTTTTAATAAAAAAAGGTCCAAGAGTCCAAGAGTACAATGCCTTTAACATTCTTCCAAATGTAGTACTGACTTATAATAATGTTTTTTTATTGTTTGTTTTGGGGTTTTTTTTTTGGTAAACAGAAGAAAGATCTAAAACATTTTTGGATGAATTTAGCACTTTTATTTGAAGCACATTTAGGTTAGAGAAAATGAATTGCTAATCAGTAAAATTACATAGCAGGTGGGAAATGGTGACATTTGTAAAAAATTATAAGTGCTTCAAGAAATAATTGGCTTGTTCCTCATTCAACAGCTCTGCACTTTCTGTCTGTGAGAAAAGTCAAGAAATTAGATTGATTAGGTGGCACTGTGGGATGTTGAGTTAGTTTTAACTCCAAAGTCAATACTGAGTTCTGATGATGCCATAAAGAGCACAGTAAGTGCTGTAAACAAATGACAGAAGAGAGGTCATAAACAAAAAAAGAGGATCTAAAGCATTTGTTTTACATTGGAACAGCCTTTAATTATCTTTGAACACTCTCTGTACATTTACACTCCCTCTCTTTCTCCATGACAGTTGTCTGTGTTAATAAATCACTAACCAAACTGTGCTACCACTTTATAAAGAGGCTGTGGAGAAATACCGGGATCACAGAAGAAAGACTGCGCTAAACTGCGAGGTATCTGGACTCATCTGAAAATGAGGGTACTTGCTCTTGCCCTTGTGTTGGTGCTGTGTGTGTGGAGGGGAGCTCTGAGTGTGCAGGTCAAGGTATGTCAAAAAATTATATTTACTTTTGTATAACTGGTTTTCTTAATTATTTTTTTTTTCAGTTCACACTCACAAATGTTATTTTAATGCTGCAAATCTTATAAAGGAAGCTCTCTAGGACTGTAGTCTAATTCGAAAACAAACACGTTTTGATCAAAGAAAACCTGTAAAGAAGTATTTTTCTAACTGTCTTCATGTGGAAGATTTGGGTTGTGCAACACATTTAATATGCCTACAATGTCTTCTCCGACTTTTCTCTGCAGATCGGGGACAGGAGCTTTCCCCTGGAGGCGGTGGAGCAGCTAAAGGAGCTGATGGACTTGGAAGACAACCTTAACCCTCACCTCACAGAGACAAGTACTGCAGCAGTTTGTGCCCACCCTCTCCTGCCTCAAGTCTTTCGCCCAGTGTGCCAAGGGAAGGGCGCTGGGATTGTTTTCTCAAGACTAGGTAATGATAGAATATTGGTGTTTCTTTAAGAATATACAGTATTTATGTATTTGGTCTTTTCCCTAAGCTCCATGTAATGTATATTTTGAAATCTATATGAAAGCAAAACAATTGTCTAATCAAATTCACTTAACTTCCTGATCATCAGCCAGTCTGACAAGCTCATTAAAACCAGCTGGATTTGTGTTACTACAATGCGGAGATAGAAATAGATCACCAATGACCTTAGAGAAGTAGATGATGCTATCTATTTATCTAGGAAGGGTTGTACAACCATTTTAAAAAAGGAAATGTATCGCTTTCCAACTAGAAGGATTGTTCACAAATGAAAACAAAAGACATTTTGTAATCTTCCCAGAACTGGAAATTCAAGCAAATTCATCCAAGTCACACTGTGCAATACTGAGGGAAGCTGAAGAAACCCCAGAGTTCCATGTCAGACCTTAGTAAGCATGTTACATTTTAAAGTGTTAAATGGTAAAGTTCATGACAGTATAATTAGAAAAAGACTGAACAAATATGCCTTGTTGGGAAGGTTCTCTCTAAAAAATATGTAAGTTCAACATAAGGCAACGCAAATGCATCTGGATAATCTACAAGACACTGGATACATAAGACCAAAGTAGAGATGTTTGGTCAATGTGCATATTGACATGTTTGTTAAAAGCCAAACACATCAGCGCAAACACCACATATCAACTAAATAATGATTTGGGCTTGATTTGCTACCTCAGGACCTGGGCACTTTGCAGTGACTGAGCCAACCATGCACACAGAAGTACTGTGAGGCCTTCTTTTCAGCAGCTAAAGCTTTGCTGAAACTGTGTCATGCAATAGAACCAAAACTACAGCAGCAGATATACAACAGAATGGCTAAATAAGAAAAATCATAGAGTTGTTGTAATGGCTCAAAGTCCAAACCTCACCCACAATGGCATTTAATAGTGTTATGTCCTGCATAAATGAGTACCTCAATAAACTGAAGCAATGTGGTAAAAAAGGTGTGTCCAAATTCTTCCACAAGGATATGAGAGATCACTAAAAGCACACTGAAAATTGTTGCTTTAAAATATTACTTAATCACAGGTTGTACATATTTTTTCACAATTTAATAAGTAACTGTGTTTTAGAATCTCTTGTGTTCATCTTATACAGTGTTTACATATATACAGTGTTTATACAATACAGAACCCGGTAAAGGCTAGATCATTTGTTTGACTTCAAAGAGGTTGTGCTTTCCTTTTACCTTGACTGTATTAAATGCTTTTTTATGTTTGATGTGTTAGTTTGGGCGAAGGGTTGAATGAAACCAGCTTGCTCCATATCCACCATGCAATCTTCTATTACAGATTGAAATCAAATATTGAACTTCCTAAAATGTCAGAATGTTTAATATCAGCTGGCCTTCTCAAACACATGAGCTATTTTCCTGTCAGCACCAATGTCTATTTCTGACTTTTGTGACATTAATACGGGAAAGGGCTCCTTCCTAGAGTTCCAGCTTAACCTTTAGTTTTATCACTGAGGGACAAACTCTCCTTGAGTGTTTAAGCTTAGACACCAACACCAGGCATACGCTTTGGTTACTTTGCTCAAATGGAATTATAACAGCAGACAGTTTGCTTACAGAAAACTGTGCAAATAGCGTTTGGGACGATTTTATTCTCATGAAATGGCATACAGTAATTGTAGCTGTACTGAAAGGGAAATGGATCCCATCATAACTACAAGCAGCATCTCATTAAGCTGAGAGTGCTCTGTGAGTGATAGAAGCCCATATTTCAAGGTAGGATGAATATTTATCTACCCTTTGTTTCTGGTCTTTCCAGTGTACATCATCATGTCATCAGATCCTTGTGAGATATGTGCCAACCCTTCCTGCTTTGGGTGTCTGGACTGAAAGGGCCATCTGCTAGATCCTCAAACACATAAATCGAGAGCCTCAAGGGGGACCTATCTTCAATAGCTTCTTTTTCCACATATCTATGTTTGAGGTATCCATGGACATAAAAAAAAACAAGCAACAAGCCCAAAAGGTCCCATGGCTCAGCGGTCAACAAAATGGATTTTGGATAGCAGTTACATTTAAAAATGATGATTTGTGGCATTTTTATACATACATATTTTAGTTGATGTTAGTGACCAAATAATACCTTAAAGTTTGTCTTAGAGATTTACCACATCACTCTGATGTGACCTTAGAATTCAAGCTAGTAGAAAGCCAAGAAAGTAGCTACTATATGAAACATAAATTTTGTTGGTCTATTAATGGGTTCATGTTTAGACATTCATGATGATGCCTTCAATCACAGCTTTCACAGTAGTCACTCATCTATCCTTTAGACAACCTTCATTTAGTTTTATTTACAGCTACTCTCCTGCCTGTGTCTCCTTTAAATTGCAATCATCTAGAAACCCGCACAGCCAAACGAGTCTAATGGATCAAATAATGGATAGATCAAATGAAAAGATGACCTCTAGCAATTCCAGTAAAAACAGTGGCGACCCATGCATGTTTGTACCAGTTTGTCCCTTAAAAAATATTGTGCATTAAAACAATTGCAAATAAAAATATGGCTAATTGTTTTAGTTTTTTTGTAACTCCCACAAATACAACACTTCTTTCAACTGTTATTGTAGCATTAGTGAAATGTTTGTCTCTTTACAAAAAAATGCAATTAATGTACAGTAAAGCAAATTGAAATTAAAGAAAACATCCATAAATCCATCCATACATTCATTGTCTTTCACTTATCCCGGCTGTGGGAGTAACATCAAATCCACACACTGCTCTCCACAGCGACACTCTCCAGCTCATTCTGGATGATCCAAAGGTGTTCCCAAGAACCACTATCCGAAAGGCACCCTGATCATATGGATTTTTATATATTGTAGTACCTTTAGATTGAAAATGTAAAGTGTAGCACGAATTCAGTAAATTATGATTATTATTTATTATTATCCCACCTCTTAATGGGGAGGAGTTGCGTTTCTACTTCGGGTCATCAGAACCATATGTTCCCACCTTGACCAAGACAGGGTGGGAATATAGATAGGCCGGTGAATCGAGAGATTAGACTAAAGACTAAGATATTCCAATGAAAGGAGAAAAATACTTTGATAACCGAATTTATTTACATATTTTAAAAAAACGTTACACTAAAGCCCATATGAACTGAATGTAGCAGGCTTGGTTTACGTGAACATTTGGAGATTTATTTAAACCATATACTGTAGGAGAGTTAAGCAGATTTTTTTGTGTCACATAACCGAGGACGGAAATAATAAATAGTAAGCCCTCTTGTGTTAGTTTGATCTTTGGCTTTTTGCCTCTACCGAACAACTGTCGCCCTCTCGCGTTCATTTACAGGCCTTACAAACCAAGTAAAGGATAATGCTTTGACGGGCAGGTACCACAACATAATGCGTAATTCTTTAAGGATTTTAAGGCAAACGAATTAAGCGTTAAAATTCTGTAAGGAACATAACGGTTATAATGTGTAGAAGGATAATCGCTCATCTTTAATCAAAATCATCAAATTGTTAAAACTAAATGATACGGCGACTGAGCGCCGAAATACATTTGCTTCAAAAGATAAATTAATCTATGACACGCAATCATTTGTGAAAAGACATCATGCATCGCCGTCCACGTCACTGGAGATCCGGAGGGACTACGTCCGGGTCTGTGGCTCGTTGGTCTAGGGGTATGATTCTCGCTTAGGGTGCGAGAGGTCCCGGGTTCAAATCCCGGACGAGCCCACTGCTTTTATGTCCATTTTCCGATTAAAGTGAACAAAATATGTTTGAGTCAATTCATTGATTTGTTGATTATGTTCCAAAAATGTATTTAGGTACAAGAGTATATTAAAATTGTTATTTGTAGTTTTCATAAAATATAGATGTGACACAGATAAAGCTTTTAACATAAGCTTTGATGTTTATTTAAGAGATGTGTTACCAAAATATGTACAAAAATACATCAATGCAATCTGCTGGGTTTCCTTAGATAAAAAACCTTTTAACCAATTTGAATAACAAACTGAATCAGACTGCACTGTTTGATCGTTAGGATTAACTAGAATGTACGTACCTGACTTGAAATCTGAATTACTCGATTGAATTGACTTTGTAAAGTGCCTTGAGACAACATGTGTTATGAATTGACGCTATACGAATAAAACTGAATTGAATTCAATTGAATTGAATCAGAACAGCATTAGTTTTATTCTCCTGGCCTGCCCTTAAAAAGTAACCAACCCCAACATGTCTAGATTAACTTATTAAGATGCAGACTTTCTTTTAAATAAATCTTTGCTAAGTTGCAGTTTAAGTGTTAGGCAGTTCTTATTTGCAAGAAAAACTGTAAATAAATTGACAAACCTTTCTTTCACTGCAGCAATGTCATAAATATACTTTGTTTCTTTCGGCTCTCGTGTTTCAGTGTGTTTGTTCAAGCTTATACCCACCAGAGGGCAGCCTACACTAAATTGTCTTTTGCGCATATACAATCTACTTAACTTGTATAAAGCTTGCCAAAATCCCCTGCAAAGGTATGATTTCTTCTCTGCGATGCCAGGCTTTGTTGATTTTTTTATTCTTACCTTTTTTCATGTGTCTCGTTGTTCATTTAGTTCAGTTTCAATTCAATTCGGATTATTTATATTGCGTCTATTCACAAAAAATTTGATCTCATGGCACTTTACAGGACAGACAGATCCAATTTCTAAACATAAGGTAAATAGTTTATTCCAATTATATAGACAGATTTAATTCAATTACTCACATTCCAATTCAGTCCTAGTTATAATACAAAGCACTCAAGTTCAGTTTATTATGCAACTGGTGTTTACTGATGGAAACACCAGCTGATTGCATCAAGTGCAGATTTTGCAGCAATCCTACATGGAGTCGTTAATTTTGCAGCAATCCCTGCATGTGATTTTGCAGGGATGGGAAACTGCAAAATGACCAGTGGTTTTAAAGAACATTGCACTCTTTACAATTTGAAATGATTTAAAGCAATTAATGTATACAGTTCTTTCTTTCTTTCTTTCTTTAGCTTAACAAACATACACAAAATATGATTTTTTTTTTAAAAGCCAAATTTCTATTCAACTGTGAGAGAGAAACTTTTTTTGTTATTGTCATGATTTGGTGGTGTTTGGTTTTATACTTTCCAAATTATTGTGTTTTTTTGGTTTTTTTGTTATTATTGAGGTGTGCGTAGTTTTAGGTTTGTTTTTTTTGTGGTGTTTTTGTCAAGGCTTTTTTTTTACGGTTTTTTTTACAGTTATTTTTTAATTGACAGGATTTTGTTTTTTTCAGGCATGTTTTTTTGCAGCCGCAATCAGCTTCAAATTTGGGTCCACGCACCCTCCAATCAGTCTTCTTGTTTCACCTGCATATGCCCAATATACAGCGTTATTTTACTCCTCGCAGAAAAAATTTGGATCATTCTCTTTTGTCAAACATCCCC